>CM051487.1:7200000-7800000 GCA_028015225.1 Carex myosuroides | reverse complement strand
CCAGAAACGATGGTTATTTTATTAATTTATTTTTTTAAAATGTTATAAATAAAAATTTCGGACCAAAATATGTTGGTATCTTTTTTGCTCATATGCATGTTCCTCTTCAACATTCTATTGTACAAGCATTTCTTAATTCAACATGCTTTAGAATTTCTTCTAGATTTTGTAAGAGTGTATAATTTTATACTGACATACAACAATATTATACTGATAAAAGTAAAACATATAATGTCAGAAATTATGAACTGGAATTTGAATAATCTCACACATTAAAATTAGCTAAATAAACCATACTTAATTAAAATTGACAATAAGAAGTTAACTTTTAACATATTATAGTTGGGTAAATTTAATAGTTTGAAGAATTAGTCAAAACTTAACTCATGTATAAATTTTGTTTAGAATGAATACTAACATATATACAATGATCTAGTTTTACTTAAAGATCAAAGTCAAGTAAACATTAATTGATAAACCCAATTTGAATATTGAGCAGATCCTGAGTTGACTGGTTCCAATTAAAATTTACTCTTATTAATATTATTATTATTATGATTATTATTATTATTATTATTATTATTATTAATTGCAAAAGGTGTTATAATTGTAACCAATAATTGTATAGACCAGGTTCAGCAACCGTTTGAAAGGAGCACATTTATTTTTTATAGGTGTTATATATTATTGGTGTAGATGTGGTTGGTTCTATTGGTGTTGGCATCCAGGTCATGTAGAGGCAAAGCCTTATGAGTGGGTTCATCACTAGCCAATTGATGCTCTTTGGTTTTCTTCTCTTTTTGTATTTTTTTTAATAAAGTTATTAGTTAAAGGATGACTAAAAAGAAAGTTGTTGACACAAAAATTGTATATTCACTACAAAAATATGAGATTCAGATTCTTTGTTCGTTAGTGTTACTTGAGAAATAGTTTCATGTTTTTAGATAATTTTGAATCAGAGTGGAAAAAACTTGCCGTGCCGTGTCATAATTTTAGTCTCGTGCTGTGCTGTACCGTGACCAAAATATCAAGGGGTGGTCACGGCACGCAAATGGTCACGCCACGTGAGTCACGCCGTGCCTAAACGTGCCATGACCATACGTGACTCGCGTGACCATTTAATCATAATTTAGGTTAGTTTATTCAAGATTCACCATTAAATCAATATCTAATGGTCCTAATTACATGTGACTCGTGTCGTGCCGTGCCGTGACTAAATCTTTCACGTGCCGTGTTGTACCGTACCAAAGTTTCAAAAGACAAACACGGCACGCGAATGGTCACGACCGAGACACGCGAATCACGGCATGTAACTGACACGCATGCTGTGCCGTTCCGTGACGGAACCGGCTCCGCCGTGCCATTTTTCCCACTCTAATTTTGATAGTAAAACCATAGCTTGTGTGTCCTTTATGTTGGTTTTTTATGTTTTAGAATATTATATAAGAGAAAAAATTATAAACAAGTATATATGAAGTCATATAATACACATTCGTTTCTTACAAAATACAGTACCATTTAACTTTTTATGAATTCATGTCTCTCAGTCTCTTCAAATGCAAACTTGATTGTTGTCTGATACCCACTCATATCTTGAAATATGCTTGTGTGTCCTCTATATTGAAATATGCTTGGAGACTAAATTTTACATATTTTGAAATTTTTTTACTATGTATTAAGCCACTTTGAAAATCGCTGATCCACTGTGAACAGTAAAAATTTCTGGACTACCATATCAGCGATTTTCAAAGTGGCTTAATAAATAGTAAAAAAAATCAAAAAAAATGTAAAATTTAGTCTCCAAGCACATTTCAATATTTAGGACATGTTGAACGGTTCAGATCGGTTGTTTGGATTTTCAAAATGAAAATATGAGCGTGAAATAAAAATAACCTCTTACTTCACAACTCACCGTAGCCTAGCTCTATATATATATATATATATATATATATATATTAACTTTTTTGTTTAAAAGTTTTGTTTTGTTCAAAAGTCGAATTCAAATCATTGATCTTGCTCATATTTATGAAAGATATTTGCACGTGTAATTTTATGATTTTTTGAGTTTATTTTATATATATTAACTTTTTTGTTTAAAAGTTTTGTTTTGTTCAAAAGTCGAATTCAAATCATTGATCTTGCTCATATTTATGAAAGATATTTGCACGTGTAATTTTATGATTTTTTGAGTTTATTTTATATATATTAACTTTTTTGTTTAAAAGTTTTGTTTTGTTCAAAAGTCGAATTCAAATCATTGATCTTGCTCATATTTATGAAAGATATTTGCACGTGTAATTTTATGATTTTTTGAGTTTATTTTGTACAAGATCAAGTGGTTAAAAAATGAACGAATCTTCTTAATGAGAGCTTCTTTTTCATATAAAAAATTTTAATTTTCGAATTTAATTACTATCAAGACAAGTGGTCAAAGATTTTAATGTAATTAATTTTTTATGTACTTAATGTATGGACACTTAATTTAGTATAAAATAAACTTAAAATAATATAATTTTACGTGCACGCATCTCTCATTTAAATGAACAAGATCAACGTTTGAATTTGATACTTAAATTTAAAATTTTAAAATAAAAATAAAAAAGTGAGTTTGTGACTTTTTTTTAACAATAAAAACTTGTTATTTTCCGCATTGGAACAATAAAAACTCTCCCCATATAAAATTCAAATTAACTACGAAGTACGCTTGTTATAACTCCGAAGTAAATATAGTCTGCTTGTTTTTTGTCGCATGTTTTTAAACAACTGATTCAAAATTATGAAATCTTGGTTTCCAAATTGTTTTTTTTTTCTTTTCAAAAATAAGAAATTTGTTAATATTAATCCTGAAGTATCATGTTAATATTGATCCTGAAGTATCATATTAATAGCGTATAATGAAAGATGAACATCCAAGGGGAAATGTTGTAAATCAAATTTAATATGATTTATGTGGATGTTCAATTCATTGCCCCACTACTCCACTACTCCACTACTATGGACATTCATTTTCTTCTTTATTATTGTAACATCTCTTTCTAGCCTATAAATAGAGGCTTTCTAAAAGCAAGATAAAGACATACAATTAGAAGAGAATAAAATTCTGCTATTGCTCTCTATCTCTCTTGTCATTTACTTTTGTTGCAACTTCATTTTAATTTTACAACACGTTATCAGCACGAATTGCTCGGAAGAAGTTGCAAAGTTATTCTGTAAGTAATTTGTAAGTAATTTATATGATTGATTATTATATCTTTCATTAATTTAAATTTCATTTGAATTATTTTATTATGTTTGTTTTAGTTTATAAGAATCATTCCTTGAAGTGAATGATGGAATAATAACCTGAAGTTATTATCAAAACTAATTGTTTATCAAGAACCTGAAGTTCGTATTACTCGAATATAATAATAAGAATAATAACATGAAGTTATTATTATAATTGTTTAGAACCTGAAGTTCTATTTGAAATTTTAATATAAAATTAATATAATAACCAGCAGTTATTATAGGCCACTAGATGAATAATAACCTGAAGTTATTCCCAATTAAAACCTGAAGATTTATTAGAAATTTTCATATAAAATTAATATAATAATTAGAAGTTATTATAGGTCATTGGATGAAAATATAACCCAAAGTTATTTCAAATTAAATTTTACATAGCGCAGTCAAGCAATTTAATAACCAGAAGTTATTAAATAAGTATTTTATTATAACCTGAAGTTATATAATATTAACCTGAAGTTATTAATACATTTAAATTTATTTATTTATTTATGCAATTTACATATTCTTTTATTTATATTTATTCATCTCCCTTTTCACAACCTTAAGTTATGATATTAATAACCTGAAGTTATGGAATTAATAACCTGAAGTTATGGCATTAATAACCTGAAGTTATGGCATTAATAACCTGAAGTTATGATATTAATAATCTGAAATTATTAATACGTATCTATTTTGTAGTACATATGACAAATCTCACAAAGTTTGAATTTATCTCCTTTTTCATTTATCATAACTCGAAGTTATGGTATTAGTAACTTGAAGTTGTATTTTGTTATAAATACGTATTAATGAAAAATGAGAAAGGAAAACATCCTGAAGATGTTTGTTACAGATGTGGGATGACAAATCATTGATTGCGTACCTGTAGTACGCCCAAGCATTTTGTAGGGCTTTATCAAGCCTCAATTAAGAAAAAAAAGGAGAAAATGTGGAAACTAAAATGACCCCGAATATGAATGCCATATAGATACACATTTTGATGTATCAGATTTCTTCCATAATGTGGATAAAGAAATAGACACTTTACTAAGGGAGAAAATATAATGTAGAAGTTTATGTTTATAAAAATTTAGTTTACATTTTAATTTTTATATTGTATGCAAATAAAATTAATAAATAAAGGTAGTTTATTTTTAGTTTAATTTATTCTTGCATTCTTTTATTTTAAAGGAAAATGACTGACGCAATGGTAAGTAAAGAAGATCCATGTCTAGTAGATAGCGGAACAACAAATACCATATTGAAAAGTAAGAAATATTTTTCACAATTGCATATTGGTGAGACTAATATCCACACTATATCTGGCACAACTAATTTAATTGAAGGCTCCGGAAGAGCTTGTATTTTGTTACCTGAAGAAACAAAATTAATAATAGATGATGCATTATATTCAAGTAGATCTAGAAGAAATCTACTAAGTTTTAAAGATATTCGAAAGAATGGTTATTATATTGAAACTATGAATGAGAGAAATTGCGAATATCTTCATATCACATCTATTAAAAATGGCCAGAAAATTATAATGGAAAAGATGCAAGCATTGTCTTCTAGACTATATGGTACTTATATAAGTACAATAGAATCGAACATGGTTACTAACCAGAAGTTAGTTGATCCAAAATTATTTACACTGTGGCATGAAAGATTGGGTCATCCAGGAAGTATAATGATGAGGAGAATAATTGAAAGTGCAAATGGGCATTTGATCACTCAAAAGAGAGCAATGTTTCTTTTAATATTTATAAACTCGGAAATGCTATCAGTTCGGACTGCAAGCGCACAATCCTATCGAGTAGTATATACGAGGTCGATCCACAGGGAATATTGGTTCAATGCTTTGAGCGATCGAATCACAATCTTTCGAAAGGCTAGACGAAATCTGTAAATTGAGAGATATTGTTTTGATCAATGTAAATTAGGAAGCAATTAAAAGTAATTAAAATAAAGATAGAGATGAGAATTCCTAGGGTTTCGGCACACCATTGCTACTCAATCCGCCTTGACAATATATTCCTGTTGCGTCTGATTTCCTATTATTGTTTAATGAAAGACACTACATAGGTCACTGCGATTTATGTTACGCGAGAATGACAGATCTTTCACCGAGATTCTACATAGGACACTGCGATTTACCTTACGCAAATGTCTGATCTCTCAAATACCCCAAATTACTACATAGATCACTGCGATTTACTTTACGCAAGTGATGGAATTTGGTACGCGTTTTGTTGGTCCGGTTTATGGTTTCCCTGCTAAGGTTTTCTTCACATAAACCTAATAGATCTCAACGAGGCTAATTCATACAAATAGTTTCTCTTACCATTAAAGCACTGTCACTACCCTAACGGACTTAAACTAGATCATTGAAATTAGATGAAGAGATAGTAAATCACAAAAGCATTTTAGCACAACAACAAGAAATCATAATCAACAGAAATATATATATCAAAACATCAAGAGTAACAAGGTTTACTGCCTAGCCCTAAGAAAAGGAACTTAGCCGCAGAACGGCATGGTTACAAGCACTCCTCTCTTCTCACTTTAATCAAATCTAACCCTAATTACAAAGATAACTAATCATTCTGCCCAGGGGCCTTATATAGGAGTGTAGGGACGTGTAGAGGTTGAGTAGGGGCTAAGGAACTGATCTGGAAACAGCTGTCGGCAGTTATTCCCCAAGAGACGCCTTCGGATACGGACCGTATTGGGTGATACGGTCCGTATTAGGACCTTGGCGGTTAGGGTTTAATGCTTCCAGCGCTATCTTCTGGTCAATGTTAGGCCTGGTCCGTATTAACCAATACGGGCCGTAACAGGGACTTAGTCGATGAGCGTTGCTGATCCGATTGACCCGATTCTAGCTCCATTTGGTGTAAAATAGTCCCAAAACCTGTTTTCTGCAATAAAACACAAAGAAGGGTGACAGTAGCCTTTTTCTCTAATTAATTAAACATAAGTGTGAGAAAATATGCAAAACCTAAGCAAAAATCCTACGTAAATCATCATTATTTTGACTCTGATCACGCCTCCCAACTTGAATTGTTGCTTGTCCTTAAGCAATGACATCCCAGCTGGTCAAAGATTAGGTCTAGGTTAAACCATACAATCTCAAGGTCTTGTTTAAAAATCAAATTAGGGCTTAGGTTTGGTACAATTGGCATGACAATAAAGATTTAGAACTTAAAAATATTCATGACCTCTCCCTTGAAAAATTTATTCACCCCATGATTGACCTCATTATGCTTGCCCTGGAAAAATTATCATTCAACAATCTATTTCACAAATATCCTTAAAATTGAGAGTATTAATTTCCCCTTCGATTATAAATGGATCCCTTCCAATCAATAGGAATTCTAATGATATAAATTTTGATTTTCCTTCCCAATTGATTGGAGCAAAGTATGACAACTAAGTGTGTTGGTACTTGTGACTATTTTTGAAAAATTAAATATATACAAGAATTTAAATTTGGGAGGTTTTCTCGAGCCTATTGGTAACCAGTATTGCGTAGGCACCCGTACTCTTTTTATCCTCCATCTTTTATTCTATTTTTTTTCTTTTTCTGATTTTTCTATTTTTTTGAGTTTTTCTCATTTCTGATTGTTTTTTGTATTTTTCTATTTTCTGAAAAGTAAAATATTTTTGTGTCACAAGCACGATGATTACACACAATTCCAAGTATTCATTCATACAAGGAATTATTGCATACTTTTCGCTAGGGGTCTATCTATAATAAATGGGTATTCTAAAACACTATCAAGTTTAAAAAGACTTTGCAAAAATAAATTACTCAACAATAAAAATTCTAGGGTTTGCGATTTTTGGTCAACACTCATGGTTAGCAATTAATTGTTCACTTTGAGATCACTAATTATTTTTAAAATTCTGAATTTTTGGTATCATGGCCAATTGTCTAAACCTTAGTCTAATTCAATTTAAAAACAATTCCTATTTGATTATCCTACGTGCAAATTACTCCTAAATTACATGCTCATATAAATGCAAATGCCTATATGCGCGCTAGATAAAAACCTCAATCGTTCCTCCCAACTTATCTTGGTTAAGCCTTGAGAAGTGGTCCCGATTGAGTAAAACTGCTAGCGAAAAATGAAAAACAAGGGTCCTACATGCCATGATCCTAGATACAATGCATTTCCTAAACTAATTTCTTACCCTACCCCCATGCTTAAATTTTGTATTGTCCTCAATGCAAGAAAATAAACAAAAAGAGAGGGATAAGAAAGATCTCACAAATTACTCGTCGCGAATGGGTGGTGGTGGGGTGAATGAAATCGGCGGTGTGAATGGTATTCCTTTGGAAAGGCAGTACTCATAGAAATTTTCGTGGGCTTTGTTTACCTTATCCAAGTATTCCTCCAAGTAGCGTGTGCGTTTCTTCAAATTCTCAAGTGTGTTGTTGGCGTAACGGGCGGTTGGACCGGGTTCGCGAGGCTGAGATATGGCTGGCTCTTGATCCCATCCGGTAGGTGCGGGCACGGAATTTGCTTCGTTGGTGGTGTCGCGCGGTGGAATGAGGTGGCGTACGAAAGCCATGTCATGATGGTGGATGGATGAGTGGTGTGATGCGCTATGTGATTCCTCCATGGTCTCTTCGGTTGGTTCTTCCTCGGTTGGTTCCTCCTCTATTGGTTCCTCTTCTTCGCTTTGTGCATCATTACCATGTTCGGATTCGTACCCAAACTGAAATGACCCCTTATCTGTGCCGATATGGAGGGTCATTCCCTCACCTATTTTCAACGTGTACCTTATGTCTCCTGTGTGTGCGTTGAATACCGCTTGCACGTGATTGTTGTTCACCAGGTAGTTCATGTTAAGGCGGTTGTTGCCGAATACTTCAACGAAGCCGTCGAGTTTTATGTTGTGGTGGTGTGCAAGGAGGGTTGCATAACAACCCACGGAAACCACGTGATTATTCTTTGTGTCGGCGGCCACTGATGTAAGGTGGTGCAAGATGTTGTGGCCAAGATGCGGTTGATGCTTATGGCTCTTCATGCAGCGCATGATGAAAATGTCCCTTTCTTGCACTTCCGTTTTGTCCTCTCATGTTAGGAATATAAAATTAGTCAAAATAATATGAATATACCTTAATTCTATCGAAGAGATGAGGCGTGAGTCTTTGCGGTATATTTTGCGCTCATCGATTGCGATCATTTCCCAATACTTCATGCGCTTCTCCCTTGTGCATAGTTCAATTTCGCCATTTGTGGGGATGGACAGCGCCTTGCAAAATTCCTCCATAGTTATGGCAAATGGGCGGTTGAGTAAGCGGTATGTGATCATGTCGCCATCCCATTGTAGTGTCGATAAAAATTCGATGGAGGGTCTCAAATAGACTCTTGTGGTTCGTAGGCGGTCCGCCAAATCCCATAAATTGATATTATTAAGGGATACTCGCACATAGTCATAGCATCCAAGGACTTTCATGGTGTTAATGCACATCGCCTTGTTGTTCGCGACGGTGCGGTCGAGCAATGTTTGAGCACGGTCGAACTCTTGTTTGTTGCGGAACTTGATTCCCATGGCTGTCGCGAAGGTGTTTTCATTGTCGGATTGAGAATCGGAGGAACGAGGGCTGTTGTGCGCCATTTTTCTCTGGTTTCGGTCTCTGTTACGGGCCGTATCCACTTGATACGGGGTTGATACGGGCCTGAGTTTGAGGATTTCTGTGGACAGGGTGCGAATTTTGATCTGAAAATTCTATGAAATGGTGCAGGGAAAAGGGAGATGGATGAAAGGTTTATATGGTAGTGAAGAAATGTGATGAATGTGCAGAAGGTGCTAGTAGTGGGAGGTTAAAATTGGTTAAAATTCGGATCTTTTTCTTGGAGCGCCAGAAATCGAAAGTTGGTTATTTCTGCTCATTGAATACGGTCCGTATCAGTTGATACGGTCCGTAACCAGTGTGCGATTGTGAATTGGAATCTGCTTTTTCTGCGCCAAGTCCCAGATGGGCCCGTATTGGAGAGCTACCCCGTATTGGACTGATACAGACCGTAACAGAGAGTAAATCTTCGTGACGGGCTTCGAATTTTTCGACCAAATTCTTCCGGCACCTCCTCCTGTAGGTAAAATTAGTAACATTGAGATCAGTGTAATAGTTTAGGATCAGATGAAATATTATTCGGGTTGATTTTTGAATTTTTATAAAAAAGGAAGCAAAAGTGGCCTTGGGTTGCCTCCCAAGAAACGCTTGTTTAAAGTCATTAGCTTGACTTTGTGTCTCGTTAGTTTCTTCCAGATATCCTCCCGACAATGCAAGTGGGTTGCTTGTTGGGTGGTTCTCCTTCAGCGTCTTTTGTGGTCTCATTGTTATCACCCTCATCGAAGAAGTTGGTTGGTGTTTGAGGTCCGGGGTCGAATACCAGACTCACGTCGAGTACTGATTCAACCTCATCCAGTCTTTGAGAAATTGCATCGGGTTCCTCGCGGAGATTTTTAATTAATGCTAGGGCTAAGAGAGAATAATTCATGTTGTTTGCGATATTAGGACTCTTGTTCAGACCATCAGTTTGTGTTGTCACGGAGATTGGATGGGTCTGACTGTCATCTTGTATATTAAACAATCTCTCTATTTCCGCTACGCACATCATTTCCTTGATGTCTTCTAATGCATCCGATCACAATTCATCATCGCCAGACTCGTCCACTATTTCCAAATTGTGGACATGATTGATGTCAGGGGGGTTTTTCGGAGGTTTCATTCATGTTGAAGATCATCTTGTTTTCACCAATATTTAATGAGATCTCCTTATTCCTAACATTGATCGTTGCCCGCACATGTGGCAAGGAATGGCCTTCCAAGGATGATTGGAATTTGCTCATCTTCTTCCATATCTACTACCACGAAATCTGCTGGTATCCAGAATTTACCAACTTTGATTGGGATATCTAGCAACTTTCCTTCAGGATATCGAATTGATTGGTCAGCGAGTTGCAATGAGATCCGTGTTGGTGATAGTTTTCCACATCCCAAACTTTCAAATACCGCCTTTGACATTAAACTTACACTTGCTCCTAGATCACATAAAGCTCTCTTAAAGTTCGTTGTGCCAATTGTACATGGTATCGAGAAGCTTCCTGGATCTTTCAACTTCGTCGGTAATTTACTTTGCATGAGCGCACTACATTCCGGATTGAGCGGAACTGTTGAGGATTCTTGGAGTCTATTGCGTTTTGAAAGAATCTCCTTCAGAAATTTAGCATACGAGGGTATGCTTGTAATTGTTTCATTGAAGGGGATAATGACTTGTAATTGATTGAGTGTCTCCATGAATCTCGCGACTTGTCTTGGAGGGAATGGCAGAGGTGGCTTGTAGGGTGGTGGTGAAATGTATTCAGGTTCGGTTTGTCGCTCGTCTCCACCTACGGTGTCATTCTGCTCCTCAATAAGATTTGTCTGCAGTTCGAATACGGGCGGCTCCGGTGGTTGCGGTTCGTATTTTTCGGAATGCGATGGCTCTGTATACATCTCATCGGAAGTTTGATCGGGCATGGGAGGTCCCTGATAAGCTGTACCGCTCCTTAATGTTATGCTCTTGCAAGTCTCTCTCGGGTTTTCTTCCGGTTGGCCCGGAAATTTGCCTTTTCCGCGTGTAATACGCGAGAGTTCTTTAGCCATCTTAGAGACATTGTCTTCTAAGTCTTTGTTGCGGTTTGTTAAGGATTCAATTTTTTGCGCGATTTCGGCGTTAGCCTTATCTTGCTTCTCTAGGAATCTCTTCATTAAAGATGTGATGTCAGGTTGCTGTGGTTGGTTGTACTGCCTTGGTTGATAATTCTGTTGAGGATTGTTGTATCTTGGTTGATAATTGGGCTGTGGTTGATAGTTATGTTGGGGTGCAGCAGGCTTTTGATTATTTGCGTATGAGAGATTTAGATGGTTTCGGTTGTTCGGATGGTATGTATTGTAAGCGGGCTGAGGTCGAAAGCTATTGTCGATTGCGTTTGCTTGCTCCATTTCTTCCTCAGTTTGCGTTACATTCATACATTCGGTCATCTCATGCGCTCCTCCACAATAGCCACATGTTGTTGCGGCGTTGACTGCTGCTACCGTTCGCTGCTTGGTTTGCTTGTTGAGTGCCATTTGCAAAGCATCAACCTTTGCGCTTAGCATGGATATATCATCTACTCGGTGCATGCCAGGTGTTGGAGTTGGCTTCTTTCGCTCAGGGATCCAGTAGTGTTGGTTGATTGCAATCTCTTCAATTAGGTTGTAAGTCTCGTCAGGTTCCTTGTTCATGATTGCTCCTCCTGCGGAAGCATCAATAGACAACCTATCGGTAGGGTTTAGACCATTATAAAAAGTTTGGACAATCAGCCATCTTTCTAGACCATGATGTGGACAACACCTTAACATATCCTTATATCTATCCCATGCCTCACACAATGTTTCACCATCCCTTTGTTCAAAATTAGTAATTGCATTTCTAAACCTTGAAGTTTTGGATGGTGGAAAATATTTTGCAATAAACACATTAAACAATTGGTCCCAAGTTTCAATGGAATTGGCTGGTAAGGAAAACAACCATGCTCTTGCTTTATATTTTTAATGAGAATTGAAATAGCCTTAGCCTGATTGCTTCATCGGTAACTCTGTTGATCTTTATCGTCTCGCATATCCCTAGGAAAATTGACAAATGAAGATGCGGATCTTCATGTGGAAATCCTCCAAATTGCTGTTGCGAAACCATATTTATGAGAGCAGGTTTGATCTCAAAATTACGGTTCGTGACAGTTGGCGGGTTTATACTAGAATTAGGATCATTCGCGCGCGGTACGCAATAGTCTCGTAGAAGTTTGGGTCTTGCTGAATCGTGAACTTCATTATCACCATTGTTCTGTCTTCCGTTGTTGATCGGTTGGTTCGGTGGGATATCCATGTTGATCGAATCTGAGTCTTCTTCGCTTTCAGAATTACTTGATGAAGAACTATGATTGGTTCTTATCGGTGATGTGGAAACGAATTGTCCTCTCCTACTAGCAATCCTCTCGGATCTTCGTACGGATGATTCGGCCAGCGTGCGGTTTCCTAAAAAGAAAAGAAAATCTGAAAATTAAACTGAAAAACTGAAAATAAAAAGAAAATAAAAATAAAAATGAAACTGAAAATAAAAGAAAAATAAAAATGAAGAAAATAAAAAGAAATCTAGGCGTTTCTAATTAATTGGATTCAATGGTCAAAGCAAGGACGTCTTGCGAGGCCTTGCACAATGAACCGTTATTCTCCGGCAACGGCGCCAAAAAGCTTGATCACTCAAAAGAGAGCAATGTTTCTTTTAATGAAAGACACTACATAGGTCACTGCGATTTATGTTACGCGAGAATGACAGATCTTTCACCGAGATTCTACATAGGACACTGCGATTTACCTTACGCAAATGTCTGATCTCTCAAATACCCCAAATTACTACATAGATCACTGCGATTTACTTTACGCAAGTGATGGAATTTGGTACGCGTTTTGTTGGTCCGGTTTATGGTTTCCCTGCTAAGGTTTTCTTCACATAAACCTAATAGATCTCAACGAGGCTAATCCATACAAATAGTTTCTCTTACCATTAAAGCACTGTCACTACCCTAACGGACTTAAACTAGATCATTGAAATTAGATGAAGAGATAGTAAATCACAAAAGCATTTTAGCACAACAACAAGAAATCATAATCAACAGAAATATATATATCAAAACATCAAGAGTAACAAGGTTTACTGCCTAGCCCTAAGAAAAGGAACTTAGCCGCGGAACGGCATGGTTACAAGCACTCCTCTCTTCTCACTTTAATCAAATCTAACACTAATTACAAAGATAACTAATCATTCTGCCCAGGGGCCTTATATAGGAGTGTAGGGACGTGTAGAGGTTGAGTAGGGGCTAAGGAACTGATCTGGAAACAGCTGTCGGCAGTTATTCCCCAAGAGACGCCTTCGGATACGGACCGTATTGGGTGATACGGTCCGTATTAGGACCTTGGCGGTTAGGGTTTAATGCTTCCAGCGCTATCTTCTGGTCAATGTTAGGCCTGGTCCGTATTAACCAATATGGGCCGTAACAGGGACTTAGTCGATGAGCGTTGCTGATCCGATTGACCCGATTCTAGCTCCATTGGTGTAAAATAGTCCCAAAACCTGTTTTCTGCAATAAAACACAAAGAAGGGTGACAGTAGCCTTTTTCTCTAATTAATTAAACATAAGTGTGAGAAAATATGCAAAACCTAAGCCAAAATCCTACGTAAATCATCATTATTTTGACTCTGATCAGCATTCCCTAAAGGACCTGAAGATCCTATTATCAAAAGAATTGACATGTGAAGCATGCTCTCTTGGAAAACTAATTACTAGGCCATCTCCAAATAAAATTGGACCTGAAGCTCCTTCATTTTTAGAAAGAATTCAAGGAGATATATGTGGGCCTGTTACATCTCCTTGTGGACCATTTAGATATTTTATGGTGTTAATTGATGCATCAACACGCTGGTCACATGTGAGTTTGTTAGCAACAAGAAATGTTGCGTTTGCTAGACATTAGCACAAATTATCCAATTGAGAGCCAATTTCCTGGGTTATCAAATTAGAAGAATCCGGCTTAATAATGCAGGTGAGTTTACTTCTCAAACTTTTAATGATTATTGCATGTCTATTGGAATTACGGTAGAACATCCAGTGGCCTATGTTCATACACAAAACGGTCTAGCAGAATCGTTGATTAAAAGGTTGCAATTAATTGCTAGACCTTTACTTATGAAATCTAGTTTACCGTCTTCTGCATGGGGACATGCCATATTACATGCTGCTGCACTAATTAGGTTAAGGCCAACTGCAGATCATAAGTATTCCCCGTTACAATTGGTCTCCGGAAGAGAACTAAATTTGTCCCACCTAAAGGTATTTGGTTGTGCAGTATATGTTCCAATTTCTCCTCCACAACGCACAAAAATGGGACCTCAAAGAAGGTTGGGAATTTATGTTGGTTTTAACTCTCCTTCTATTATTAAATATTTGGAACCATTAACAGGAGATGTTTTACAGCAAGATTTGCTGATTGTCATTTTAATGAATCAATATTCCCAAACTTAGGGGAAGAAAAATCAAAGCTGGATAAACAAGTAACTTGGAATTCATCGTTATCTTATCTTGACCCCTGAAGTGGTCAATGTGAACTCGAAGTTCAAAAGATTGTAAATTTGCAAAGAATTGTAAATGAATTGCCTGATGCATTTACAGATACAAATAGAGTTACTAAATCGCATATTCCAGCTATAAACGCACCTGCTCGAATTGACATTACAAAAATATCTAATTAATCTAATGTGCGTAGAAAACGTGAAGACCACTTGTTCTAAGAATGTAAATCCACGTAAAAGGAAAGAGCAGAATAAAGCAGTTGGTCCAACCCCAGAAGAGGTTGATAGTAAAACTCCTGAAGAAGTCAATAAAACCCTAGAAGAGATTGATAGTAGAACTCATGAAGAAGTTGATAAAATCCCAGAAGACATTAATGGTAAAACTTCTGAAGAAGTTGATAAAACTCTAGAAGAGATTGATCAAGTTCCAGAAGAAACATATATTAATGAAATCTTTGCATTCACTATAGCAAGCGATGTTATAAACAAAGAAGATATTGTGCCAAAAACTCTGGAAGAGTGTAGATATAGAAATGATTGGCCTAAATGGAAAGATGTCGTACAAGCTGAATTAAGTTTATTAAAAAAACAGCAAGTATTTGGACCTGTAGTCCAAACGCCCAAAGATGTTAACCCTGTAGGTTACAAATGGGTATTTGTTATAAAAAGAAATGAGAAAAATGAGATTGTGAGATATAAAGCAAGGCTAGTGGCGCAAGGCTTTACACAAATACCTGGAGTCGATTATGAAGAGACGTATTCACCTGTAGTGGATACAATAACTCTCAGGTTTCTAATAAGTCTCACAGTTACAGAAAATCTAAAAATGCGACTTATGGATGTCATAACAGCATATTTATATGGTTCACTTGATAGTGACATATACATGAAAATCCCCGAAGGATTGAAAATGCCTGAAGCATATAAATCAATACCTAGAGATATGTACTCTATAAAATTAAGAAGATCTTTATACGGACTAAAACAATCAGGCCGAATGTGGTACAATCGACTGAGTGAGTACCTTCTAAAAGAAGGATATAAAAATAATATAATCAGTCCGTGTGTTTTCATTAAAAGATCAAATCTAGGTTTTACAATCATTGCAGTGTATGTTGATGATTTGAACATTATTAGATCTCCTGAAGAGATTGAGAATACTGCAAAATTGTTGAGAAATGAGTTTGAAATGAAAGACCTTGGTGTAACTAAATTTTGTTTCGACCTGTAGATCGAGCATCTAAATAATAGAATATTTATCCATCAATCAAATTATGTTGAAAAAGTACTAAAGAGATTCAATATGGATAAAGCTCATCCTTTGAGCACACCAATGGTCGTACGATCGTTAAATGCAGAAAATAATCCTTTTCGCCCGCATGAAAATAATGAAAAAGTGGTTGGTCCTGAAGTACCATACTTAAGTGCAATCGGGGCATTATTATATCTTGCAAATAATACAAGACCCGATATCGCATTTGCAGTAAATGTGTTAGCAAGATATAGTTCCAAACCAACCAGAAGACATTGGAATGGAATTAAACACATATTTCGATATCTCTGCGGAACTAGAGATATGGGGTTATATTATCAAAATGATACAAAATCCAAATTAATTGGATATGCAGATGCGGGATATTTATCGGATCCACATAAAGCACGATCCCAAACGGGATATGTATTCACTTATTGTGGAGCTGCAATTTCATGGCGATCAACAAAATAAACTCTTACGGCAACATCATCAAATCATGCTGAGCTGATCGCCTTATACGAGGTAGGTCGAGAATGCATTTGGTTACGGTTAATGATTCAAAATATTCAAGAAGAATGCGAGCTTGAAAACATCAAGGAAAATCCTACTCCGCTGCATGAAGATAATGCAGCATGCATTGCACAAATCAAAGAAGGATATATCAAAGGAGACCGGACTAAACATATTGCGCCAAAGTTCTTTTCAACACATGACTTACAAAAGAAAGACGTAACAATGTTTGCCAAGTCCGATCAATCGATAATTTGGCAGACTTATTCACAAAATCTTTGCCGACGAAGGTTTTTGAACAACTCACAAAGAAGATAGGTCTACACCGATTGAAGAATATTCAATGATATCTAAATGAGGGGAAGCGTTATACGCACTGTACTCTTTTTTTCTTAATCAAGTTTTTATCCCAATGGGTTTTTCTTGATAAGGTTTTTAATGATGCAGTACACGGTCCGGAAGTATCGTGTTAATATTAATCCTGAAGTGTCATGTTAATATTGATCCTGAAGTATCATATTAATAGCGTATAATGAAAGATGAACATCCAAGGGGAAGTGTTGTAAATCAAATTTAATATGATTTATGTGGATGTTTAATTCATTGCCCCACTACTCCACTACTATGGACATTCATTTTCTTCTTTATTATTGTAACATCTCTTTCTAGCCTATAAATAGAGGCTTTGTAAAAGCAAGATAAGGACATACAATTAGAAGAGAATAAAATTCTGCTATTGCTCTCTATCTCTCTTGTCATTTACTTTACTTTTGTTATAACTTCATTTTAATTTTACAACAAAATTCATTTTTTTTAAGTTTACACCCCCATATACAACTTGACTTATCTGTATCTCTAACAGATCATAAATAGATCTTTGATTGCATATACATAGATACCCAAACCACAGTTAAATTTATTAATACTAGTATTCTGCCCATACATTATAACGGGACATACTATAAAAAAATAAAAAATATTTCATATAAAATTTAGACTAAATGATAAATAACATTTCTTAAATGACATTTCCACATTAATAATATTCCTTAAACGACATATTAAATAATATATACTTTTTGATCTTTTTGACATATTTTCATAAAAAAAATCTCAAACAAAATAATATATTAAATGATAAATAACATTCCTTAAATGATATAACAAATAGAAAGAAATGAAGATATAACCAATCAATTCAAAAATTTCTTAAATGACATTTAAAATACAGAAAAAAATCATGACTAATCAGAAAGATATACAATTTACATGTGGAGAGTTCGTGTGGCGAGTACGTGTCTAAATAAATTTAGAGTTGTACACGTAAACAAACATAAAAAAGATGCATAGAATCAGAATATTTGATTGGAGAGCTGATATTTAATCTGAAATTTCATCTTTAATTAACTCAAAACAGTTGGCAGATTAGAACATCTACATGCTTAATATATGAATGAAGGTGTTTATTTCTAATTGGGACTAAATTATCTCCTACTATATAAATGTATTTACTCCATACAAGATACATATTGTACATTTATCATTTACGTTGTGTAGATCAGTGTTGTAAATAACGGTATGCGCTCGTTGGATAGATATGGTACCGCCAAGCGATTAATCGGGAATAATCGGCCGATTAGTCGGAAAAATCCGTAACGGTTTGATCGCCGCCAATGACTAATCAGCCGATTAAACGGCCGTTTTTTACAAAACTGGTGTAGATTTGTTACCCCCTCCCTCATACACATAACCATGTGCACCACATTGTGTACCACAAGATACATAGAGTTGGATCGGCCTCTGCTGCTCTTCCGAGAGAAGAGCAAGACCCTGCTCTTGCGATCTCAACCATTCAAAAATTTTCATTCACGTATCTCGATAAAAGAACTCTTTCATGCACAGATCTCAACGATTTTGAATGATTGAGATCGGAAGAGCAGGGTCTTGCTCTTCTCTCGGAAGAGCAGCAGAGGCCGATCCCATAGAGTTAGTGCTCTTTTTCTTTCTTATTTATCTATTTTTTTTTTTTTGGGTTGGGGGACGTCTACTACTTGTAGACATGAAGAGACCGTTGTTAGTTAAATTACAAACTTTATAACACCTTTTTTTTCTTTTCTAGAACTACAATCTAGTTCTTGATGCTATTGTGTAGATGGAAATTAAAGTTGGCTCTTGATTGTGTAACCACTACTTCAAAAAAAAAATAGAAGTAAAAAGAAGCAGAGATTTAATTTGATTATGAAAATACCAATAAGGTAAGTGGAAGGATTATTTGATTTGTTTATAGGATGAATTCAAGGAGGTTAGATTGAAGAGGCCAAATTAACTGGCCAATGGTGGTCAAAATTATTATATAATGATGTACTAATTCCACATAGTAAGGAAATGTCTCATCTTCTAGTCAATAATGTTATAAATAAAATAAAGTTAGTATCTTTTTCTTTTGTTATAGAATACAAATATTCAATATGTGATACGTATCTATTAACTTATTGTCTATTAAGATAATTCCTAGAGGCAAGACAAATTATTATTTTTCAAGTAAAATATGTGTAGTTACTTTATAATCTTAAGAAGAACATTTTTGCATATAATTGTAAACTTTTTAGTTTTCTTTAAATAGGATAAAGCACGGTCAAGCCTAGGGCTGACAAAAAAGCTCGTGGCTCATGGCTTGATCGTGACTCGCAGCTGACTCGTTCGTTACTGGACTGAACTGGGGCCTAGCTCGCTCGCCACTAGCTCGGTCCATAATTAACGAGCTCAAGCTGGGGCATAGCTCGCTCGCCAGTTCGCAAGCTAGCTTGGCTAGACATCAATTTGTCAATTTGTATGAATTTGTGTGCATTTATAATGTCTAGCTCGGTTCAGCTCGGTCCACCTCAGTAAAAAAAACTTTGTAGAATTTATTTTCTTCTTAAAATAAGATCCAGTCATACCTAGTGAGCTAGCTTGCGAGCTAGCTCGGTTCAGCTCGTGACAATTTCAAGTTGAGTTTTCAGCTCTGATTTCTAAAATCAACTCGCTCTTGACTCAGACGAGCCAGCTCGTGACGAGTTTGAGCTGAGCCCAGCTCGTTGCCACCCCTAGTCAAGCCCTATCGTCACTTCATAAGTTGAATTAAAATAGTTATTCAAAGATAAAAGCAAATAAAAATAAATGAATACCAGTACTTTGTACTTGATCAGTACTTGCCAGATAAAATGAAAAGAAAAGAAAGGTGAAGATGAGGATAAGAAGGATAATGAAAAGCTACATCTAAGACTAAATATAGGTATATATTCAATGCATGATATTGAAAACAGCAATCAATTTTGTGTGCTCTCCTCTTCAATATCATATTGGCTCCAATATCAAATAACCAAATAACCAATCAATAATATATAGCAGGAGCAACCGACGCCATTTTGATTTAAAAGCAGTGCAGTGCCTTTGATGCTTTTTTGGTGGCTACCACTCTGGTAATACTTAAATAGTTTCAGACTTATCCTATAAAGCTGTTGCCTTTTTCTCAGCTTAAAGCTACATTTGCGTTTCATTCAATAATTAACCTTCATACCTGTTGATTATTGAGTGGAGATTGGAGAAGCTAGATTACGAACCTAGAGATTAATTAATCTATTATGCAGTTAAATTCGGCCTAGCTTTTCTCCCTTCCTTTAAATTTAAAAAAAAATGATTCTGTTACTTTCTAAGTTTGTCATTTCAGTTGAAGGATCAAAATCATTAACACCAACACAAACCCAAAGCATTAAGAAAAAGATAATCTGGTACCAGCTTGTTTAGTTAGAAACTACATAACTAGTACCATAAAGATATTTCTTTTTTGAAGGAGAGTACCATAAACTATTATTTTTTTATATATTAAAGATCACTTGAGAGTAGGTCTGATGGACATCGGACCTACTCTGGTTCGATGGGTTTAATCACCGTCGATTTGCTTTAAGATTCACGCGGAACGCTTTAAACTTCGTGCGTGTCTGTTTCAATTTTTGTGCGCACAAATCTTAAATTAGATTGGACGGTCATCATGCTCGTTGAACCTAAAAGTAGGTCCGATGGGCATCAGACCTACTCCGTTCTCATTAAAGATTAATGTAACTGGTGTGTTGACAAATAAAGCAGACCTGATTGGTACAGTATCAGTACTACTAATTTCAACAGGCAAATTTATGATTTTGACTACAATCTGTCTACTGGCTGAGGCTCAATAGTCTCTCTGCAAAAGAAAAAAATACTCAATGAAAATACATAAATAACTAAAATGTCAACTAATCTAACGGTTCAATAGAATCGGCAAATTCCAAAAAGCCACTATTTCTTTTCTTTTTTTATAAAAAAACTAAAATGTCAATTAGTACATAATAAGTTCATGCAACCCACTACATAAGTTTCCATAATAAGTTTTCATGTATGAACATAATATTTGAAAGAAAAAATTCATGTCAAACACTAGTTCTAGTATCAATAAATAATAGAATAATTATTTTAGTACCCGTGCTACAGTACCCGCACTGTACCTGCGCTACAGTACCCGCACTTAGAGGAATAATGTACTATGGTCCCTACTAATTATTATTCTAAAAAGAAATTATATGTTCCCCACTAATTATTATTCTAAAATTCCAGCAACACCCTATGATCCGCGTCAACCTTCCTCTAATGAAGTAGTGGGGACCCCGTATCACCATATCAACCTTACCCAATCATCACCGCGTCAACCTTCCTCTAACAAAAATAGTTGACCACATAGGTAAAAATACTTTAGTGCAGAGATATAAATAATTGCAGTACTTGATATTAATACTTTTAAACGTCATCTAGTGTCATAGGTAAAAAATATTTGAGTGGTCCCCTAATGCGGGTACGATGCGAGGATTTTTCAAGAAAATGTGCGGGTACGGTTATTTAAGAAAAATTCATATATCATATATGTAGTTCATTGTATAGATATAAATACTTATCTTGTTTGAGTTATATACTTCACAATGTTACTATTAATATTTGTAAAACAAAATTATAGTTTTGGAACGGTTGTGGTCCCCACAAACAGTTATGACAATTTAGATGCGGGTACAGTGCGGATACTCAACTACGGGTACTCATATCAGCTTCCTAAATAATAATAATTAGCATTAAAATATAAAAAAAAACATATTGAGCTCGTCTATTATGGTGCCTGTTCGCGCAGAAGCGCAATGCAAGTTTCGGTACGCTTGAGGGCGTACCTTTTAAAACCGCGCTTACACTTCACGAGTAAGGGTTGCAAGTGCACAACCCCTATCGAGTAGTATAATCGGGTATCGATCCACAGGGACGGACAATTACTAGGTTAGAATCTACCTAACTCGATTAAAAACTAGAAGTGAGAAAGATTTGGTTTGGTATTTAAGTTCCTAAAAGATCAATTCAAACAAATCTGACAATGCAAACAGATGTAATAAAATGCTAGAAGAAATGTAAACTGTGTTTTGATTACGGATAAAAGGCGTTTCCAGGGTTTCAGACTTCATATGTGATCTGCCTCTAGTGGTACGGCCCGTACCAAGTTGGTACGGCTAGGCCGTACTTAACTTGGTAAGGCAAGGCCGCACCACTCTGGTAAGACCCGTACTGGCTTGCCAGAACAGAGCTTACCAGTTCGAGTTGATGCATTCCTTGCTGGTACCTTGTGCTAAACTCTTTAGAAAGGTTCAATTGACCATACCTAAGGTTCCTAAGCCTCAACCGTCGTGTGTTGGATCAAGATTTAGGTTGGAATGCAATTGATTGCCTTTTAGGGATTTCTACACCTCAATTCTCATGTGTTGGTACAGATCTACCCTAGCTGGTTGATTGGAGACCTAAGGCACCCTCTAATCTGTCGATTAGACGAGAATTCAACCTCTCGGCTTCAATTCGAACAAGTCTACCCTAAACAATTGATTTGGTTGAGAGATTGAGATGATCACATGACCTTGATAGGTTTGATCTAGACCTAGAGGTTCATCATACACAATCACAGCAATCAAAGCAAGAGATGGCAAAGAAAATCACAATCAATCAATCAAAAGAGTTCATACAAGATACAAGTCAAAGAAAGTCAAAGCAAATCAAGAATTCATCTCTAAACCCTAGAAACTGAAATAACTACTCACAGCACATGATCTGATCTAAAAATACAATAAAAGGGATAGAGATAGCCATGGATCGAAGGGATCGAGAGGAGGAAGCTAGATCCGTCGAGTTTCGCCTCTTTCCTCTTCCTTCCTTCTTGCTCCTAGCTCCTTAGCTCTCTTTCTCTCTCTTACTGTGCTCTCAAATAGATCTGGAATGGAATGGATGTCGAAATTGGAGAGTTCCCCGCTTTAAATAGCCTCTGCCAAAATTTGAATCTGTCAGGCCGCCTTTAGGTACGGCCCGTACCAAATTGGTACGGCCCGGCCGTACCAGGCGTGATGAGCTGAAAAATGGCTAAGTCCGGTAAGACCCGTACCAAACTTGGTAAGGGCCGTACCAGGCGTGATGAGCTGAAAAATGGCTAAGTCCGGTAAGACCCGTACCAGACTTGGTAAGGGCCGTACCAGATCATCCCAAATCGTCGTTTCTTCGTGTGTTTTGCTCCAAGCCTGCAGAAAACAAACAAACACTCAGCAGTACCAAATTCTAAAGATATATCTATGAAATGCACATGATTCTGGTGAATTATGGCACGAATCTGGTACGAAAACAGGCCTAAAATAGACTAAATATGCGAGGTATCAGTGCCCTCCGTGGGGCTCAACTCTATAAATGACATCTTTCATTTAAGGGTTTTCTGACTTGTTCTCTGTCATTTTATTTTTCTAACAGTGTCGCATTTATTAGAGCTTGCAAATAAATTTCACAAGTAAAATCAGAATAATTTGCTAATGACTGTATATATATGAAATTTGTCCAATAAGAACCCATTAGCCCCCTTGCACTTTGTAAAATTGCAGAAAAGATAATATCGGTTCAGTTTCTACTTGTTCACCTTTTTCTTTTGGGGGAATTTCACGTATATCCCTCAAAAACTTTCAAATTATTTCTTCCCCCTCTAAACTTTGAAATTACGTATTTCTCCCTCTAAACTTCAAATACTCACAAATTTACCCACAAATTTACTCATTCAAAAATTATAAAATACCCATTTTACCTTTTATTAAAAATATATAAAGCCCATCAGACTCAAATTTGAATCTGAATGGTTTATCTACCGTTCGAACTGCTTTTAAATCTGTGTGAGCAAGATCAGCACAAATCTTGATGCGAACACACATGCATATTGAAGTGACATGCACAGATCTTAATGCTATGTGCACGGATCGAAATTGCTTTAAGATTCGTGCGTGCTAGATCAGCAGGCATATTGAAGCAATGCGCACAGATCTTAATGCAATGCGCGTGTATCGGACGGTGGAGGAACCCTTCAGATTCAAATTTGAGTCTAATAGGCTTTTATATCTTTTAATAATGGGTATTTTAAAATTTTGGAATGAGTTTTAATATAAAAAACAATAAAATGGGTAAATTTGTGAGTTTTTGAAGTTTAGAGGGAGAAATACATAATTTCATAGTTTAGAGGGAGAAATACATAATTTTGAAGTTTTTGAAGGGTATACGTGAAATTCCCCCTTTTCTTTTGAACGTTACTCGTGCTTGCTTAACAATTAAATATACTTCTATTTTAAAAAACACTCAAGTTATATACTCTATGATTCTGAAGTAAACACTGGACTAACATGTCAGCTAAAGAATTATAACATAACATCAAGCCAGCTTTTCTTTGAACAATTCTGATATGAAAAGAACGGACATTTAAAAAATTAGCCAACAAGAGTTTAATTATTTCCAAACAATAAAAAGGCAAACAAACCAAGAATGAATAAAAAAATTATATCCAGTGAGTTAACCATTAGCACAACCAAAACAACAAATTAATATACATCTCCTAAACTAAAACAAAAATTGGCAAAAAGAAAAAAAGATTGAAAAAGTAACAGCCCATGAAAGTTCCAGCAAAGGATACATTTCTAGAAGGAATTGCTGTATTGACTTGTCAATGAACCCTTGAGGTTGGAATACAGCCCGTAAAGAGAATACTGTTGAAGTTTGGAGACCTCATACCATGAATTGAGAACTGACTCATGCTTGTCGGTACCAGAGAAAGCCAACTGGATACCAATACTGCAATCAACTGATCCCTGGTTCTTGCAATTGTTGGTGCGAATTGCACACGTCTGTTTGTTCAGGCACACAAAATTTGTTTTGCCAGTACACCTGGTGCACCCATCATTATTCTTCCAGAATAGGTTCTGCAGTCTTCCCTTTTTGAACTCCAGTATCTAAACAAATTAATTTTTACAAATAAGAAATGGTATTCCATTTGACTGCAAATTAACCCACAACATGTCTCATATTTGTTAATGAAAAATAATACATTTTAGGACCACATTAGTGTGGGAAAGGTTTATTCACCTAAATATTGAATGTTTCAGTTCTAGTCTACCCCAACTTGTTTGGGACTAAAGGCTTGGTTGTTGTTGTTGTATTACTGTGAGAAAGGTTTATTCACCTAAATATTGAATGTTTCAATAGTTTACCCGGTACTTCTAGAACCTGGAGGTTATAGGCAAATTACCCAGGAAATTAAAATGCGTATTGCACAGAAATGCTGGACTTATTTGCATATAAGACGAAAATAAAAATCCAATAAATTACATTTTGCCCACTTAGATCAATCAATTAGTTTTCAGTCTCGGGTCATTTGGGTATAAAGGTTCCTGATGACCTTAGATTTGGGCTATTCTTAAACAACAACTAGGATATGATTCAGTTATATAGTAAATTATATTGGTTGTGTTCCTATAGGTTCATGATTGATTTAATTTCAGTCAATCACTTTCAGGTTGCTTTGAATTATTTCCCAAATTATATGCAACTAAGATGGCAAACAAGTAATGAGTAAACAAAAGAAGAAGAATTTATTGGTAAGCATGCAGAGTTCTATTTAACAAAAATAAATACCAGGGTAAAGCTGGAGACGGTATAAGAGCTGTTAGCAACAAAGATAGGTGGTGACCTAGCCGCATATTTCCTGCCGGCAAATGCTACCATATACCCTCCTGCTGAAACCTGTAAAAAACAGCATTAATAAAATAAATAAACTATCACAATGCAAAGTTTATTTATCTGGAATCCAACAAATTTAAAAATAATGCATGAAGAGCTCTCTTGCCAAATAGTGTCTTGTGTCTCATTAGTAATTCTGTTCAAGCAGAATTTGACACAAACTCTAGAAATGGTTAAAATAGGCTCAATTTCATAACTATTGGGAAAAAAAGACAGCCCAATAAGACTTGTCAATTAGTCAACAATAAAAATAAAACAAGCCCATCATGAAGTTGTGATTTAGAATAATGAGAGACGGTTCGGGGTTTCTTAATTATTAATTCCGATGATTGGAATTTGAACTGGCAAGCCTAAATTTTGGCCAAATATGGTAAACACAAGGCCACATTTTGCATTGTAGCCCTTAATGTCAGCTGACCCAATTGTATAAATTAATCATCAATTACACAATTCTGCATATCAACAAGACTCAACCAAGTTTCACTGTGTTAAGTCATTACTTATGTTAACTTTTCATGTCAATCTAGTTCAGACAGTTTAGTTAAGTTATATCCAAATTAGGTTCAAGTGAGGTTAAATTCAGATCAGATTTTAAAATAAACTCATTGGAAATTGCTTCAGCTAAGCTGTTCATCCTTCACCAATAGAGAAAAAAAGGTTCCTGATTTTTATAATGAATGTTTTTTTTTTTTTTCCAATGGTTTGGGGACCAAAAGGCTTGGTTGTTGTTGTTGTTGTAAATTAAGTAAACCTATTTCTGTCCTCAACTATGCAGCTAACATCACCTCACCAGTTTCACACACAAACCACTCACATTTCCTAAAATTATACAATTGTTTGTATATATTATTAAGAAAATGTAAACACTCTCTCTGGTATCAGTAACACACTCATAGAACACACCACTCACTCCCATATCACGCACAAAACACATGACTAAAAGATCCCATCGAACTGCACAGATCTATCCACCTAACAAAAAGGAACCAAAGCAGAAAACTTACAGGATCGAATCCGGTTGTCGTGTTGACAGTGAGAAGCGAGATCTCGTCGACCTTGGGGCGGAACACGGCGAGCTGAGCGGCTGAGTTGGAGCCGAGCGAAAGGCGGCGGTCGCACGGCGACAGCTGGGTTTTGTCAGAGTAGAAGGAGTCGCGGCTGGAGAAGGCGAGGCCTAAACTGAAGCCATCGCCACGCTGGATCTTGGCGTCGGCACACGGCGCGAACACTCCATTCTGGTCCGCCGCCGAGGCACCCATAGCGGCGGCTAGGAGGAGTAGAAGCGCCACTACTTGCCTCATTGCTCCGGCGAGATTTTTTTCTCTTTTTACTTGTTTGCCTTTTTTTTGATTGGGGAAAGCGAGGGAGGGAGAGGACGAGGTGTTGGTGAGGTGAGGGGGAGTAGGTACTAGTGAGCTGTCACTGGGAACAACCTGGATCGCCAGGAACGCGTATCCTCTGCATTAACTCAAAAAGGAATCTTTTGAGTTAATGAATCTGAACCATCTGATTTTAAACGGAGCCAATCCAACTTCTGACTATAACTTAGGGGGATTTTCAATATTCGTGCAGGTCTAGTCCGCACGAATCTTAAGATATATTGGATGGTCAAAATTCATTAACTCAAAAGATTCCCTTTTGAGTTAATGCAGAGGATACGAATGCGGATGGGCAGGCAGTGGAGTCCGGATCCCCTAAAGTAACCCATTTTTTGAGTTTAGACGTGTACGGTGCCTATTCGGTGGTAGCGCAGGGGGCCAGTATTATTTGTGGGCTCCAGGTTCTTTAAGATTCGTGTTAGAGCACCTTCGACGGTTTGGATCAAAACTAAAAAATTGGGTTACTGCACTGGATCTGAATTCCAGGCAGTGGGCCCATCGTTTGGTAAATAAAGAAACATATTGGGCCTTTGTTGTAATTTATGCAGGCCTAATGTCTGAATCCAGTAAGTATTTTGGGCCTCTTGACCTGTTGGAGGAAAGAGGCATTTTGAACCGTTATTCAAAAAGAAAATAATGTTACGCACGTGATGATTCGACGTTTTAAGGAAGTATTTTGTTCGTGTTGTAAATTGAATGCAAAGGAGAATAAAAATATTAAATTAGTGGTGGAGGTCTTAACTGGAGGCGAAATTTTTTTTGTTACCACAAGAAAAAAATCAAATTAAATCGTTACCACTCTCGTTTGGCCCGTATCAATTCTACCACCCACGCTAACTCAGTTCGCGCACCAAATAGGCTGGTGCGCGCACTGGGTTGGCGCACAAGGTGGTGCGCTGACTGGGTTGGCGCACCAACCTCTTCTGCCTATTAAGGCACCAACTCAGTATTATTTTTATGTGGCGTATTTTAGATCGTTATTTCGATTAGTTTTATGTTGCGTATTTAGATATTATTTTCATATTACTTCTTATGTTGCGTATTTTATATCTCATATCCCGTAATACATAATACATTAAAACATTAGAACACACCATAGATAAAACATAACACACAACGATAGTATATTAAAACATAACACACAATACATAAAACATTACCGAAAGCCTTAACCTTAATACAAAACCGAAAGTTTGTACCATAATACATAACCGAAAACCCTAACCTTAATACATAAACAGAAAGTCCTAACCATGACATTATTGGGTACGGTTCCTAGCATCCCTTCTTCTTCTCGCATTCTTTTCGAGGGTAGCTCTGTTAGTCTCGTGACCCCTTCTCCTTCCTTCCAGTATGTCCATCCACATTGGGATCCTGTTGTGTCTTCTCCGACCCAACTTCACTAACCGGTGCTCTGGCGTTAAGATATCCCCTTCGTGCGGCGGCCAATCACCTTGATTGTCATACACGTGGAATTCTCCACTCCATGTGTCGATAAGTGTTTGGATGTTGTAGTAGTAATTGACGAAGACATTTGGATCGTAGTTCCTATATTTTTCACACATTTGTAAGTTTCATCATCCAAGATTATTATGAAATTTTAACACACATTCGTACCTTATTTGACACACTGACATCACATGAACACATGGTATTCCGGTGAGCTGAGGCTTTTGGCAAGAGCATTGCACCTCATGGTCGTTCTGCACAACGACCTTGTACCTACAGTCTCGGGACGTGTACACCCATTTGCCTGCCTCTATGTCAAATGGGATTTTCTCGCCATGTGATGTCACCATGAATTCCCCGGATCTATTGAATGGAACCGCGCTCATTTTGTTAGTCTTCCGGATGTGCTTGTTCAGCTTCAAGTGCGTATGAGTGGAGAACAGCTGACCCTCTTCTTGGCATTGCACGGCCTTCTCTCTTCTTTCAACGAACCATGTGACACACTTATAAAACATCTCCTCAATAATTGCAGCAACCGGTAACCTACGAGAATTACAATTTACAGTTAAAATAAAGATAACCTAAAATATTTCATTAATAGTAAACTATGAGAATTGTGAATAACAAACCTGCGAGAAGTTTTGAAGACATTGTTCAGCGATTCAGAACCATTGCTGGTCATTATTTCCCAACGACTCCCGTCGTCCATAGCTTGATAAACCTTTCATGGCTTAGCTGGTTCTTCCTCGTCATTTTCATTATACTTGCCACATGTATCCAAGTATGTCAGCCAATCGGGATTTCGCCTTCCGATTGCATCAAGGCCATCCTGTAATCTTCTTCGCTTCTTCTTTTTAACCATCATCTTGAAGAATTTAGAAGCAACCTTATCCTGAGTGTGTTTTCCAAAATTCTCAAACACGTGTTGAGAACAGAACCTGTGGGCACACTGCCCGTTCTCCTCTGACCAACCCAAATCATCTTGAATGAACACCTTTTTTATGCCCTTGTGCCGGTCAGAGACCACACACATGAACCTATTCGGACCAATTACATTATCCCGCACCCACTTCATAAACCACCCCCAATTCTCAAACTCTTCGCTCTCTACCAATCCAAATGCTAGTGGGATTAACTGGTTCTCCGCATCATATCCGGTGACAATCAATAACTTGCCCTTGTATCTACCTGACAAGAAACAAGCATCGATACTGATGACGGGTCTGAGGTGACCTACTGCTTGTATACACGGTCCCCATGCCCATGCCAACCTCATGAAATACCGGTAATGTTCCTTTTCTGAAGGCTTGGAAACAACGTCATACACAGTTCCCGGATTTGCCCTTTTGATTGCCTCCAACAAAGGGACAATAAGCCCGTAAGACCCCTCCCAACTACCAAATGCCCGGGCAATCGCTAACTCTCTACCACACCACAATTTGTTGTATTTTGGGACGATGCCCTCAAACCTTTCAGCAACCAGGTCCCTGATAGCTCTGATAGTAATATCAGCATTTTTTTCTAAAGAAAGTTTTATGCAGTTGGCGACCATAGAGGACGTCAACTGCGCATGATCTGACCTGGATGCATCTGCGTGGCATGTGTGCGGTACCTCATTCTTCGTGATGGCCCAAGTATTACCAAAGCCTGTGGCCCTCGCAACCAACTTCCACTTGCACTTGTCGCCCTTGCACTTAAACCTCAACCTTACTCTGTCGCTGTGTGTCTGTATGACCTCGATATTTTTCTGTATGTGCGAGTGGTGGATTTTTTCTTTCATTTGATCCTTGTCGTTGTACGTCATCCCCTCAGAAACCATTGTTCTTTCTCCAACCTAATTGAAAATTCAAAAAAATTAAATTATTATATTTTCAAAGAAATAAAAAATTCATATAAGTTCAAAAACGAACCTCTGAACCCGCAAAAAAAATGTGGTCAGCCTCTTCAAACCCCGAAGTGTCATGAAAAGTTGAAAACGGGTGTATCTCTCCACGACCCGATATCGGCCACTTTCGCATACCCAGAACGGGACGATTGTCTTCCTCATCATTGTGATCTATTGTCTGCCCACCGTTGTTCGCAGCAAAGCGCAACGCAAGTTTCGGCACGCTTGAAAGCGTACCTTTTAAACCTCGTTAACACTCCACGAGTAAAGGATGCAAGTGCACAACCTCTGCCGTGTAGTATAATCGGGTATCGATCCTCAGAGACGGCTAATCACTCGGTTAAGTTCTATCTAAACTTGATTGAAAACTAGAAGTTGAAAAGGTTTGGTTTGGTGTTTAATTTCCTAAGGTATCAAATCAAACTGTTCAGACAATTGAAGAAGATGTAACAAAATGTTTAGAACAAATGTAAATTGTGTTTTGATTATGGATAAAAGGTGTTTCCAGGGTTTCAGACTTCATCTCTGATCTGCCTCTAGTGGTACGGCCCGTACTAAGTAGGTACGGCTAGGCCGTACCTCACTTGGTAAGGCTAGGCCGTACCACTCTGGTAAGACCCGTACCGGCTTCCCAGAACAGAACCTACCAGTTCGAGTAAATGCATTTCCTTGCTGGTACCTTGTGCTAAACTCTTTAGAAAGGTTCAATTGACCATACCTAAGGTTCCTAACCCTCAACCGTCGTTTGTTGGATCAAGATCTAGGTTGGAATGCGATTGAGAGCCTTTTAGGGTTTCTACACCTCAACCATCGTATGTTGGTACAGATCTACCCTAGCTGATTGATTAGATGTCTAAGGCACCCTCTAATCTGTCGATTAGAGGAGAATTCAACCTTTCGGCTTCAATTCGAACTATTCTACCCTATGTACTTGAATTGGATGAGAGATTGAGATGATCACATGACCTTGATAGGTTCGATCTAAACCTAAAGGGACATCATACAACAATCACAGCAAGCAAAGCAAGATATAACAATGAAAATCACAATCAATCAAACTAAAGAGTTCATACAAAGTAAAAGTCAAAGAAAGTCAAAACAAATCAAGATTCGATCTCTAACCCTAGAAACTAAAATGATCTACTCACAGCACATAGCAATGTCTAAAAATACAATAAGAGGAAGAGAGATAGCCATGGATTGAAGGGAGATGGAGGAGGAAGCTAGATCCGTCGAGTTTCGCCTCTTCCTCTTCTTTCCTTCTTGCTTTCAGCTCCTTAGCCTTCTTTCTCTCTCCTACTGAGCTCTCAGATCTATCTGGAATGAATTGGATACGAAATCTGGAGAGTTCCCCGCCTTAAATAGCCTCTGCCCAAATTTGAATCTGTCAGGACGCCTTCATGTACGGCCCGTACCAATTTGGTACGGCCTGGCCGTACCAGGCGTGAAGAGCTGAAAACGGCTAAGTATGGTCCGACCCGTACCAAGCCTGGTAAGGGTCGTACCTCATCATGTGAATCGCCATTTCTTCGTGTGTTTTGCTCCAAACCTGCAGAAAACAAACAAACACTCAGCAGTACCAAATTCTAAAGATATATCGATGAAATGCACATGATTCTGGTGAATTATGGCACGAATCTGGTACTAAAACAGGCCTAAAATAGACTAAATATGCGAGGTATCAAATTCCCCCAAGCTGAACCTTTGCTTGTCCTCAAGCAAAAAGTTTCAAACTCGGGTGAAAGTGCTGGAAAACTAAATCTAAATGCAGATACAAGTCTAAATGTGAAAACCTACGTGAGTGTGCTATAGTCAAGAATTTCTAGAATCGATTCGGTTGTAATTCAAACATTCCTTTGTAAACCTTGATTCACTCCAACAATTAGTCAATTGAACTTCTTATTTTGAGATGCTTCTAACAATGGAAAGACTAATTACCTAGGTTTGATCGAATCAATTTCATTCTTTTTCCGAATTATTGCTTTTATTCAAAGTGATTTTTCTTTGCATTTGCCCTCCCCCAAGCTTGAATCAAGCTTAAGGGTAAGAAAGTTGCGAACGAAGTGTGTTGGTATGAGCAAAATTTTCTTTCTTTATTTCTAATTGGGAGACGAGCTCAAAGGCGCCCATTCGAGGCTTATTGCCAGTACTCTTATTTTCTCCATCTTTTCTCTTTTGTTTTCTCTTTTTCTTTTTCTCATTTTTTTATTTTTTTCTTTTTCTTTTCTTTTTTTTTTGGTTTGCTCACACCATGAATACACACATCCATTGATATTCATTCATACCAATGGATATTCCAAACTTTCTTAATTTCGAATAATCTCGTTCGATTCAATTCTAAGTTTGTTTCATCTTTTCCATTATTAAAAACATCTCAACCTAAGTAGTTCAATAACCAATCATGGGTTAGTTCCAATTCACTCAGGTCTATCCTAATCACAACCAAATTGTTTCAAAGTTATTCTCAATTCTAGCAATTCACGCAAATTTTTCACCTAACAATGCAAGAGAAAAGTAAAAATGACCTAAGTGCAATCAAAATAAATCCTAAAACACAAAAGTAAATCCTAAGATACAAAAGTCGTCTTCCCCCCCAAGCTTAGCCTGAGCATTGTCCTCAATGCTTCAAGACTGAAAGATATACCTCACTTGGTACGGGCCGTACCACTAGAGGCAGATCAGAGATGAAGTCTGAAACCCTGGAAACACCTTTTATCCATAATCAAAACACAATTTACATTTGTTCTAAACATTTTGTTACATCTTCTTCAATTGTCTGAACAGTTTGATTTGATACCTTAGGAAATTAAATACCAAACAAAACCTTTTCAACTTCTAGTTTTCAATCAAGTTTAGATAGAACTTAACCGAGTGATTAGCCGTCTCTGAGGATCGATACCCGATTATACTACACGGCAGAGGTTGTGCACTTGCATCCTTTACTCGTGGAGTGTTAACGAGGTTTAAAAGGTACGCTTTCAAGCGTGCCGAAACTTGCGTTGCGCTTTGCTGCGAACAAGTTTTTGGCGCCGTTGCCGGGGACGGTAACCAATTGCTTAGTTAGGTTTTATCTTACTTAGTTGATCTAGATTTTATCTTGTATCTTTATTGCTTTTCTTATTCAAAAAAAAAAAAAAAATACTAAAAACTGGCTTTTGAACACCCCCCCTGCAGGCCAATACAGGTTGAAATATCATCTGAGAAGCAAGGGCCCACTGTTCGACCAAACTCCTCCAGACTCAGCTGACACTGCTCAGCCACTCTCTGGTACGGCCCGCACAGACTCAGGTACGACCAGGCCGCACCAACCAGGTCCGACCCGTACCAACTCAGGCACGGCCAGGCCGCACCAATCTGGTCCGACCCGTACCAATTCAGGCACGACCAGGCCGCACCAATCTGGTCCGACCCGTACCATCTGAGGAGCTCAAGATGTACATGGTGACAGACCGACATTGGTATGGCCGCGACAATTTTCAAGCTGGAGGAGGTGGCCGATCCGAAGCTGATCAGATCACAGCTCTATATGCTAGAGCTGCCAAGCTAGAGGAAGCCATGATCGCAGCTCTACATGCCAAAGCTGCCAAGCTGGAGGAGGCCGTAGAGAGTTATTCAATCAGACTGAGCACGAGAGCAGCCAGAAACCAGCAACCACAGCCATGTGCCATATGTGGGGACAGGAGACACTCTTATGAGTATTGCCCACTGGCTGATTGGAGTGAGGAACCGGAGCAGGATGGCTATATCAGCAACAACAATTGCAATTTCTACGACCCTGCACCATTCGATGACTCGAACAATTGCGTATTCCAACCCGACCCACCCGAGCCGTACGTTGATCCCGCTGAGATCGAATTCATACACGAGCAAGGCAAGATGAATCAGATGATGTGGGAACATATGCAGAGCATGTCTACTCAGATGGCTGCTCAACAAAATCAAATGGCCGCTCAAAACAAGCTGTTGGAGCAGTTGAGTCACATCATCACCTCACGCCAATCTCAACCTGAAAAGCTGCCATCTCAGCCAGAATGCGAAGGACCAGCCCAGCCAACAGACCAGACCGCACTTGACGCGACCCGCATCATTGAGACACGACCCGCATCTCCACCTGAAGAGCATATGGACGCGACCCGCACACCACCCGATGCGACCCGCATGCCGTGTTCTGATGACCTGGAGACCAAAGGAAGCGAGTCGGATTGGTCAACATGCGATGCCATTCCACCTGATGCGACCCGCGTCAAGACCCAGACAGAGCGGCTGACTCCTGAGCTCAAGCCTCTTCACCTCAGGTATGAATTTCTAAACCCAAATAGATGTCGTCCTGTGATCATAAGTGCAGATCTTGAACCCGATCGGACTGCTACACTCTTGGAGAAATTGGAAGCGCACAAAAGCGCGATCGGGCGCTCGATCAAGAACTTGATGGGAATCTTGCGGATTCATCTGATGCAAGAGTTTGATCGCATGGTCCGTGTACCTCAGAAGTGGGTGCTCCCACCAGTGCCACCTGATCCACCTCCCACCGATGACTGAGCGGGTATGTTTTCTCTTTCCCTTTTGCTTCTATATCTCTTTATCTTTCAGTCTTGAAGCATTGAGGACAATGCTCAGGCTAAGCTTGGGGGGGAAGACGACTTTTGTATCTTAGGATTTACTTTTGTGTTTTAGGATTTATTTTGATTGCACTTAGGTCATTTTTACTTTTCTCTTGCATTGTTAGGTGAAAAATTTGCGTGAATTGCTAGAATTGAGAATAACTTTGAAACAATTTGGTTGTGATTAGGATAGACCTGAGTGAATTGGAACTAACCCATGATTGGTTATTGAACTACTTAGGTTGAGATGTTTTTAATAATGGAAAAGATGAAACAAACTTAGAATTGAATCGAACGAGATTATTCGAAATTAAGAAAGTTTGGAATATCCATTGGTATGAATGAATATCAATGGATGTGTGTATTCATGGTGTGAGCAAACCAAAAAAAAAAGAAAAGAAAAAGAAAAAAATAAAAAAATGAGAAAAAGAAAAAGAGAAAACAAAAGAGAAAAGATGGAGAAAATAAGAGTACTGGCAATAAGCCTCGAATGGGCGCCTTTGAGCTCGTCTCCCAATTAGAAATAAAGAAAGAAAATTTTGCTCATACCAACACACTTCGTTCGCAACTTTCTTACCCTTAAGCTTGATTCAAGCTTGGGGGAGGGCAAATGCAAAGAAAAATCACTTTGAATAAAAGCAATAATTCGGAAAAAGAATGAAATTGATTCGATCAAACCTAGGTAATTAGTCTTTCCATTGTTAGAAGCATCTCAAAATAAGAAGTTCAATTGACTAATTGTTGGAGTGAATCAAGGTTTACAAAGGAATGTTTGAATTACAACCGAATCGATTCTAGAAATTCTTGACTATAGCACACTCACGTAGGTTTTCACATTTAGACTTGTATCTGCATTTAGATTTAGTTTTCCAGCACTTTCACCCGAGTTTGAAACTTTTTGCTTGAGGACAAGCAAAGGTTCAGCTTGGGGGAATTTGATACCTCGCATATTTAGTCTATTTTAGGCCTGTTTTAGTACCAGATTCGTGCCATAATTCACCAGAATCATGTGCATTTCATCGATATATCTTTAGAATTTGGTACTGCTGAGTGTTTGTTTGTTTTCTGCAGGTTTGGAGCAAAACACACGAAGAAATGGCGATTCACATGATGAGGTACGACCCTTACCAGGCTTGGTACGGGTCGGACCATACTTAGCCGTTTTCAGCTCTTCACGCCTGGTACGGCCAGGCCGTACCAAATTGGTACGGGCCGTACATGAAGGCGTCCTGACAGATTCAAATTTGGGCAGAGGCTATTTAAGGCGGGGAACTCTCCAGATTTCGTATCCAATTCATTCCAGATAGATCTGAGAGCTCAGTAGGAGAGAGAAAGAAGGCTAAGGAGCTGAAAGCAAGAAGGAAAGAAGAGGAAGAGGCGAAACTCGACGGATCTAGCTTCCTCCTCCATCTCCCTTCAATCCATGGCTATCTCTCTTCCTCTTATTGTATTTTTAGACATTGCTATGTGCTGTGAGTAGATCATTTTAGTTTCTAGGGTTAGAGATCGAATCTTGATTTGTTTTGACTTTCTTTGACTTTTACTTTGTATGAACTCTTTAGTTTGATTGATTGTGATTTTCATTGTTATATCTTGCTTTGCTTGCTGTGATTGTTGTATGATGTCCCTTTAGGTTTAGATCGAACCTATCAAGGTCATGTGATCATCTCAATCTCTCATCCAATTCAAGTACATAGGGTAGAATAGTTCGAATTGAAGCCGAAAGGTTGAATTCTCCTCTAATCGACAGATTAGAGGGTGCCTTAGACATCTAATCAATCAGCTAGGGTAGATCTGTACCAACATACGATGGTTGAGGTGTAGAAACCCTAAAAGGCTCTCAATCGCATTCCAACCTAGATCTTGATCCAACAAACGACGGTTGAGGGTTAGGAACCTTAGGTATGGTCAATTGAACCTTTCTAAAGAGTTTAGCACAAGGTACCAGCAAGGAAATGCATTTACTCGAACTGGTAGGTTCTGTTCTGGGAAGCCGGTACGGGTCTTACCAGAGTGGTACGGCCTAGCCTTACCAAGTGAGGTACGGCCTAGCCGTACCTACTTAGTACGGGCCGTACCACTAGAGGCAGATCAGAGATGAAGTCTGAAACCCTGGAAACACCTTTTATCCATAATCAAAACACAATTTACATTTGTTCTAAACATTTTGTTACATCTTCTTCAATTGTCTGAACAGTTTGATTTGATACCTTAGGAAATTAAACACCAAACCAAACCTTTTTTCACTTCTAGTTTTTGATTGAGTTTGATAGAATTAAAAACTAGAAGTTAGATTCTATCAAACTCAATCAAAAACTAGAAGTTGAAAAGGTTTTGTTTGGTATTTAATTTCCTAAGGTATCAAATCAAACTGTTCAGACAATTGAAGAAGATGTAACAAAATGTTTAGAACAAATGTAAATTGTGTTTTGATTATGGATAAAAGGTGTTTCCAGGGTTTCAGACTTCATCTCTGATCTGCCTCTAGTGGTACGGCCCGTACTAAGTAGGTACGGCTAGGCCGTACCTCACTTGGTAAGGCTAGGCCGTACCACTCTGGTAAGACCCGTACCGGCTTCCCAGAACAGAACCTACCAGTTCGAGTAAATGCATTTCCTTGCTGGTACCTTGTGCTAAACTCTTTAGAAAGGTTCAATTGACCATACCTAAGGTTCCTAACCCTCAACCGTCGTTTGTTGGATCAAGATCTAGGTTGGAATGCGATTGAGAGCCTTTTAGGGTTTCTACACCTCAACCATCGTATGTTGGTACAGATCTACCCTAGCTGATTGATTAGATGTCTAAGGCACCCTCTAATCTGTCGATTAGAGGAGAATTCAACCTTTCGGCTTCAATTCGAACTATTCTACCCTATGTACTTGAATTGGATGAGAGATTGAGATGATCACATGACCTTGATAGGTTCGATCTAAACCTAAAGGGACATCATACAACAATCACAGCAAGCAAAGCAAGATATAACAATGAAAATCACAATCAATCAAACTAAAGAGTTCATACAAAGTAAAAGTCAAAGAAAGTCAAAACAAATCAAGATTCGATCTCTAACCCTAGAAACTAAAATGATCTACTCACAGCACATAGCAATGTCTAAAAATACAATAAGAGGAAGAGAGATAGCCATGGATTGAAGGGAGATGGAGGAGGAAGCTAGATCCGTCGAGTTTCGCCTCTTCCTCTTCTTTCCTTCTTGCTTTCAGCTCCTTAGCCTTCTTTCTCTCTCCTACTGAGCTCTCAGATCTATCTGGAATGAATTGGATACGAAATCTGGAGAGTTCCCCGCCTTAAATAGCCTCTGCCCAAATTTGAATCTGTCAGGACGCCTTCATGTACGGCCCGTACCAATTTGGTACGGCCTGGCCGTACCAGGCGTGAAGAGCTGAAAACGGCTAAGTATGGTCCGACCCGTACCAAGCCTGGTAAGGGTCGTACCTCATCATGTGAATCGCCATTTCTTCGTGTGTTTTGCTCCAAACCTGCAGAAAACAAACAAACACTCAGCAGTACCAAATTCTAAAGATATATCGATGAAATGCACATGATTCTGGTGAATTATGGCACGAATCTGGTACTAAAACAGGCCTAAAATAGACTAAATATGCGAGGTATCAACCGTCATCACTAGCATCCCAATTTTCCTCTGCCTCCCGTTCTTCAGGATCATCGTCTGTATTGTCAGTATAATAACGTGGTTCTGGAGTTTCAGATCGGTTCCGGCTAGAGCTGGAGGATGGAACCCTAGATCGGCCCCGATTAGAACCAACTCCCACGGATGGGGACCGACTACGACCAGCCTCCGTGGATGGGGACCGACTACGACCAGCCTCCATGGATGGGGACCGACTAGTACCAGCCCCCGTGGATGGGGGCCGACTAGTACCCGCTAAATTTAGGGCCCGAGTTGGACCCGTCACTGACTGATCCATGCCCCAACTAGGGTTCTGTGTACGGTTCTGTCTAGGGTTCTGTCTACGGTTCTGTCTGGGGTTGGCAACCACATATAACTCTAGGAACTTAAAAGGTGTTGTCAAATTCAATGTCATTTGGGTATACAACCCCCAACTGCTATCGTCTAGTACAGGGAGTTGTTGGAACCATGTTTGGTTGCCTTGGCCAATATTAATTCTAGCGGAAATTACCAGTTCGTAATAATTCGGGTCAATACCAAGTTCCTGGTACACTTCCCTAGTTATACCGGCAAAATCTAAATCCGAACCGATATTGAACATTTTCTGGGGTTGGGTACTGTAATAAGCACCATTGGGCCCTTGTTGTACTTCACCACCAAAATAACAAGCAATTCCAATCATAGTTACCTGAATTACAGAACAAACCCAACATTTAATAAATTTACAAAAAAATAAAAAAGTAATTAAATAATTAAAAAAATATAAAGGACTAGAGTGAAAAAAAACTTACTCTTTGGTCTTTGCGAGAATGTTCTTTGCTGCCTGCTGCCTTGGGTCGAATGAAATGAGCACAGTATACTAAGTTGGTGCCTTAATAGGCAGAAGAGGTTGGTGCGCCAACCCAGTCAGCGCACCACCTTGTGCGCCAACCCAGTGCGCGCACCAGCCTATTTGGTGCGCGAACTGGGTTAGCGTGGGTGGTAGAATTGATACGGGCCAAACCAGAGTGGTAACGATTTAATTTGATTTTTTTCTTATGGTAACAAAAAAAATTTCGCTAACTGGAGATACCACTAGTTGAATTAAAAGTACACATGGGAGTTTTAACTTTCACAGATGAATGTCGTATTGGAGCGTACGGTAAGTACGTGACCAATGATTTGTCATTCCACATCTATAACAAACATCTTCAGAATGTTTTCCTTTCTCATTTTTCACCGCATTATTCTCCTTTGTTTTGTTGTATTGACCATCACGTCGCCAAACATTGGTTCGACCACGTCCACGACCACGTCCGCGGAAATTGTTGCGACCGCGGCCACGTCCTTTCTTAGATGAAGTCGCATTTGCTTCAGGGAATGGACTTGCACCAGTGGGTTGTGCTTGGTGATTCTTCATTAGAAGCTCATCATTTTGTTCTGCAACGAGAAGATATTAACTCGGAGTACTTCTTGAAACTCCGCTCTCGATATTGCTGTTGTAAGCTCAAATTCGAGGCATGATGGAGAATGTTTTCTCCAACATATCATTTCACCACATAGTTTAAGTTCTGAAGTTATCCGAAACATTGCGAAATTATACTCACTAATGAATTTAAATCTTGTAATCTCAAATGAATCCATTCGTAACGAGCATTTGGTAAGAGAACAAATTTTTTATGGTCATATCTGTCCTTTAAACTCTTTCAGAGTTATAACGGGTCTTTCACCGCTAAATATTCAGTTTTCAAATCCTCATGGAGATGGTGACGAAGAAAAATCATAGCTTTAGCGCACTCCTGCGGGGAGGCCTCATTTTCTTCTTTAATAGTTTTTTTTCTAATTCTTTTGCTGTGAGGTAGATCTCTGCATCAAGAGTTCATGGGAGATAAACTTTAGGTTATTATTTTATCATTCACTTCAAAGAATGATTCTTATAAACTAAAACAAATATAATTAAAATTTTAAATGAAATTTAACTTAATGAAAGATATAATAATCAATCATACAAATTACTTACATAATAACTTTGCAGCTTCTTCCGAGCAAGTCATGCTGATAACGTGTTGTAAATTGAAGAAAAAAAAAGTAAACAAGATATTGAGAATGTATAAAGATTGCTATCTTTTATTCGTATGTTTTTTGTGTGTGTCTAATACAAGCTTATAATCCTCTATTTATAGGTAGAAACTGTAAATAATGGCTTATAAATTAATTGTATTGATAAATGAGAAGAGAAAAACTTAAATTTTTAAGGAGAAGTTTTGAAGTAATTAGTGAAGTGTTTCAAACATCCATAATTTAAATGTATTTATAGCATATGGTTAATTCTTTATGATTTATCATTTTGTTCTATCGTTGAACGGCTCAGCTTTACTTCTTATTCCTTCATTCCTTGGCCCTTGCCGTCCGTCCCTCACCTCAACTCAACTCGGTTAGTTTTCTGCCCCTCCCCTCTTCAACGAATTCGTATCCTCTGCATTAACAGAACATGCGTTAATAGATCTGAACCGTCCGATTGAGATCTGCACTAATATTAAAGGGCCCCGTGCATCATAAACATGGGCCGAATTGGCTATGATCCCGATCAGACAGCCGAGATCTATTAAACTAAAAAAAATACTCTTTTGAGTTAATGCAGAAGATGAGGACTCCTCTCCGACACTCAGACACTCTGTTTCGTAAAAAATGACGAAATTTATTATAAGTTTAATTTTCTTATCAAATTATTTAGAATTTAGAAATATCTATATTTATATTTAATAGCATTTGATAATACAACAAGTTACATTCAAATTATCTTAATTTCTTCATGACTACCATACGAAATAAAATTAGATAATCATGTCATAAAACTGTACGGTATTTTATCGAATACGATCGGATCATGTTAAAACTGTATGATGTTGTACGGATGAAATCATAAACCCGATTGACGACTAATCAAAGTTTTAAATCTATGCTCAATAATATGTTTAAGTAGCAAGTGGGTGTTCGGCAACCCTTAAAGACTCCTTAGACTTCTTTTAGACTCCTTAGAAGCTTAATCTGTCTGAACAATCTCTTCTTAGCGAGGATTAACTTTTGCTCATTTTGTCAAAATTCCTAAGCTTAAGCCTCTCTTGCTCCAATTCTTAAGACATCATTTCTCTTAGATTAAGCCTCATTAACACCTTTTTACTTAGCACATTTTTCTTAATCCAACCCTACCGAACAAGTGCTCCTTAACTCCACATAAAATTTAATCCTTCATGTGTTGCAACACAGCCAAGGTATAGACACATGAGAGCAGGTTGGGTCCGATCTGTTTTAAAATCCGTGCGCACGAATTTTAAAACAGCTGCAAAAATTACAGGTGCGAATCTTAAAGCAGATCGGATGGTCATCGAATCCATTGAACTCACTCTGAGTCTGATGGGCATCAGACCCAAATTGACCTTACAGACACATATCATCTCCTGCGGTCAGGGATAGTCACCCGGTTATGAGCCCTCCACCTCACCGAGCCCGTTCAGAACCCCGTCATACATTAACGTTGTTGTTGATCTACACCGTTGATTACATTACGAGTTACGCTAATTCACATCTCGTATGGAAATCAACGGCTTAAAGTCCATAACCTGACGGTCAGGTATACGTGGGAATCCAGTTAGGGCGGCTTTGACGGTCGCTCCATCTCTATCTAATCTCCCCCTCATGGCATGACATCCTAGCCTCCAACTCACTCTTCTCACGCGAAATAGGGTTTAGCTGAGAAAAAGAACAAGTGTTCGATCAAGAACAGAAAAAGAAAAAATAAATGGGAGGGAAGAAGGAGAGAGCAGAGGGGCTGGGTCGTGCGCTGATAAAGCAGCATAACAGGATGGCACTCGAGGCCCAGGAGAAAGGCCGCGCGATTCACCTCCAAAACCGCAAAGTTCTCGAATCCTACACTGAGATCGACGAAATCGATGCCATCATCGATAACTCCGATGATGCTTCTCTCCTCTCCGGCGGCGGCGCCTCGGACGCCGGCCCCTCTGATCTTCTCATCTCTGTGTATGTCTATGCTCCCCTATCCCATCCTTTTTCAGCCAATCCCTTTTTAGGTCCGATGGTTAGTTAACTGCTTTATATGTTTTTCATTTATTTTGTTGAAGTGATGATGCTGGAGACATGACATCAGATGAGAGGAAGCAAGCACAGAAAGAGGAGGAGGCTTTGCATGCAAACAATCTAAAAGTTCCTCGAAGGTATACTGATTTTCTATCTTTCAGTGTAAATAGGAGAATAATGGGCTCAATTTAGGGTTTAGTTTAACATTATTGGTCATTTGGGGGGAAGTCAAGGATTGCTGGTAGGGTATCGCTATGTTAAGTATGTATTGGTAAAATTTAAATAATTGTTTTAGATTTTTGTTGATTTTTACTAAAAAATTGGTTTTGATGTTCTGTAGACCGCCATGGAATTCTAATATGTCAGTGGAGGAACTGGATGCTAATGAAAAACAAGCTTTCTTAGAGTGGCGCCGAAAGCTTGCGAGGTCAGATTAAAAACTGTGAATTTTGTCATTTGCTTTCTATTGATCATAAGAGTTGGTTGTTGTTTGCAGTTTTTTCAGAAATTGGTTTAACCTTTAGCATGTGGTACTAATATGTGTCATTACTGGAAAAATATATCGGTGGTATACTGGTACTAGACCAAAACTGTATGAGTATTTTTAAGTATTCATTGTTCATGTAGATTGGAGGAGAATGACAAGCTTATGCTTACTCCCTTTGAGAAAAATCTTGATATATGGAGGCAGCTGTGGAGAGTACTTGAACGTAGTGACCTGGTATAGTTCAATTTAATGACTCTATTTGTACTTAACTTTCCTGCCTAGAGGCATAAAATTGTGCCAGTTGGTAAATATGAACCTGCAGTTTACCGGTGCTCTCCAGTAAATTTTTCCTATTGATGTTGGAATCATATTTTACTATTATTTTGTGTGGTCAGTACTGAGCTGTACAGCATGACCATGCTTTTTTATTCTATTGCTAGACCGGTGATTAGTTGAACTGTTGAGGATTAAAGGTATCCCTATTTGGCTTTGAATTAACTTACTACTTCAACAACAACAAGCATGCCTTTAGTCCCAAACAAGTTGAAAAATAATTGAAGAAAATTTATTTAAGGTAATTGAAAAATAATTAATTTGTGTTCCTCTATTAAATGATATCATCATCATTTGTGTTGTTCATCTTTGTTTTAGAACACCTTTAATGAAGGTGTCGACTCACACTATATTTGTACCATGTGATTATTATTTATATTTTTGTAGATTGTAATGGTTGTTGATGCCAGGGATCCCTTGTTCTACCGCTGCCCTGATCTCGAGGTATGTGATGTCATCTATGCCCATATTTTCTTTAATAGTTTTTTGCTCTTTTATATTTATCTTGAATTTTGTTTGCTGAAAAGGTTTATGCTTTGAACATAAGTTAGTTGAGGCACAAATATCTGGCTGTCTCGGGGAAAAAAAAAATATGTGGTTCACTCGTATTTTTATGGTGGAATATACTCCTAACCTGACTGTATAAACAATCTCTGTAGCTTGAACATGCTTATTTTTTTCTGTAAAAATACAGGAATATGCACAGGAAATAGATGAACACAAGAGAACATTGCTCCTTGTTAATAAAGCAGACCTCTTACCCTTCAATATCAGGTTAGAACATAAATTCACTTCTACTTCCAACTGTTACATCCTGCTTCGTGCAACTTCTCTTACAATAGTGCAAATTTTTGTTACAATAAAATTAAAAATCATAAACTAAGTTTGGAGTATATTCTATATTGCTGTATGTTTATTTAATTACTCCTTTGGAGTATATTGCTATATGTCTATTTCATAATTTTATCGTATAACTTAGCATGGCTGTAATATGGTTAACCGTCGTCAGACTGTATTACTATATACTATATTACTATGCAATAACCAGAATATAAGCCAAAGGATCAATAAGGTTAATTATTTCTTACTATTCTTATACTCCAATCAATACCTCTTTCGTATTTCACAACTGCAGAAAGAAATGGGCCGAATACTTCGACCAACATGACGTCCTTTTTCTTTTCTGGTCGGCCAAAGCCGCCTCAGCTGCTTTAGAAGGCAAGACACTGATTCAGGAACCTGAGTTACAAGAGTCTGACTTGCCGGGTTTGGATACCAAAATTTATGGGCGGGATGAACTCTTGACCCGGTTGCAAACTGAGGCCGAATCAATTGTCATGGCCAAAGAGAGACCTTCATCAAGCTCATCAACCGCATCTAACAAAAGACAAGTAACTGTTGGATTTGTTGGTTACCCAAATGTCGGCAAGAGCTCTACAATCAATGCACTGGTAGGTGCAAAAAAAACTGGTGTGACCTCAACTCCAGGCAAAACAAAGCACTTCCAAACCCTAATAATCTCTGACGAGCTGGTATTATGTGACTGTCCTGGCTTAGTTTTTCCTTCATTTTCTAGTTCAAGACATGAAATGGTAGCATGTGGTGTTCTACCAATTGACCGCATGACTCAGAGCAGGGAGGCAGTACAGGTTGTGGCAAACCGGGTTGCGCGCCGTGAACTAGAGCGGATCTATAACATAAAGTTGCCCAATCCGAAACCTTATGAACCGCAAAACCGACCACCAACATCCTATGAACTGTTGCGGGTTTATTGTGCCTCTAGGGGCCATGTTGCATCTAGCGGGTTACCGGATGAGACCCGAGCTGCCCGCCAGATGCTCAAGGATTACATTGATGGGAAGTTGCCCCATTTTGAGTTGCCTCCTGGAATGGATACAAGTGAAACCGAGGAGGGGGATGATACTGGGTCGGGTTCAGATGATGAGGATCCAGATCCTTCGTCAGAGTCTATGCCTGATAGACGTGAGTTGGCTGATATGGAAGAATTTGATTCAGGCTCGAAAGGTAGTAAGGTTGTGAAGAAGAGAGAGAATAGGAAGGCAGAGTCACACAAGCAACATAAGAAGCCGCAGAGGAAGAAGGATCGGTCATGGCGTGTAGGAAATGATGGCGGTGATGGAATGCCGGTGGTTAGGGTTTTCCAGAAGCCTGCTGTTGATTTTGCAGCTATAGGTGCAAGTGGTAGGGGTTAGGAACTACACTTGCAGCTGGTGGTCGGTACTTCGGTAATATGTGGCTGTCATACGGGCTGAATAGACAAAATGTGCCGGGAGGATGAGTAGAAAATTTGAATTTTTATAAAAATATATGGCTGCATAGTTTTTGCAGTGTTATGGTGGGCTGTGGGTGCTGTGAGTTTTATTAAATTGGAAGTAAGAATATGTTAATCGGATATGTTTTTTATTAGTTAATCCAGATATTTTTATTTGTGTTTAGTTTTTACTTTTGAATTAAGAGATTGCTATGTGATTAACTAGAACTTGCTGTGTGCAATATTAAAGAAAATCAAATATTGATGACTCAGCTTAAGGTTATTTCGTGCAAAGGAAAAGATCTAGAGTAAATTTTATGTGAGATGACACACAATTAGAATGCTCGGTAAAATTAGGTTGGGGGGGGGGGGGGGGGGGTTGTGGAGAAGTGACAAGGATAAATAAATAGTAAAAATAATTCATTATCAAATTCAAATTGATATTAAAGTTTTCAAGTAATATGATTCATAAAATTATTTAAACAAGGATAAATTTATCAATAAATATTATAGTTGTTTTATACTTAAAATTAAGCATTATATAATAAATTAATTATTGGATAGGTCATTGGCATTGATTTCACAATTCGAAAAATTAATCGTTTAACTTAAAAATTCAGAGATTAATTTGTCACAAAAAAAATAATTTGAAGACATTCCATAATATTAGAAAAAGGTGTTGGCCACAAATCAGCTAGATTGATCATAGTGTTTTGTAAAGCTTGCAGCGTTTCTCTTGATATAAGACGGTTTAAATTTTATATATTTTGCACGTGCATACATCCCTTTGTGATGCATATAAGATCCGTATTTGGACTTGTTTGAGTCGTCGATTTGCAATGTAAATGCGGAAAAAAGTGCCAAACTGTCAATTGAATTTAAACTATTTTGATAATACTGACGTGGGGTTTGTAGGACTTGAGTTTGATTTCAGTTTGAATTAGTCTGTCATGTAATTTGATTAATTTTAAATTTTAACTTGACTTAATTCGTCTTATAAATTACATGAGTTTGAATATGTTTGTCCGAACTCGATTTGCTTGTAGTCCTAGGTTTTGGTGAGGCACCACAATGTGAGTCATATTCTCTAAGGTACTTGACTGTGTAAAATACTTAAAGCCGAAGAGAAGGGATCTAGTTACCACAATTTTGAGTTACAACAAAGTTACAACAATCATTTTCTATATTTTCAAATTTCAAATCGTCGATCCAAACCGTTCAACATAATCTCCACAATAAAATGTGCTTCCAGATCAAATTTTATATTTTTTTAAATTTTTTTACTATTTATTAAGTATTTTACAAAAACTAATCAAATTCAGACCATTGAATTTTGTACCCATCTTAATAAATAATAAAAAAAATTCAAAAAACTGTAAAATTTGATCTGGAAGCACATTTTATTGTAGAGATCATGTTGAACGGTTTGGATCGACAATTTGGAATTTGAAAATGTAGAAAATAGTTGTGGTAACTTTGTTGTAACTCAAAATTGTGGTAACTAGATCCCTCCTCAAAGCGGAATTACAATTATTTAACTCAATGTCAGTTTTTCGGATCCGTATTCGAAAGTTCAATACAGATATCCAATATCCAAATATCCGTGTGGTAGTGGTACGGTGAGATTTTGAATTTTAATTATCCATATTCAAATAGTAGATATATATTAGATATTTTAATTATCCGAATATCCATGCGGATAGTGGTACGGAATGAAGCACGATTGAGACATGAAAGAAATGAACCATTTGAACCTGCTCATAAAAATATAATTATAAAATGATTAAATGAGTAGATCAAATTTAAACAGGACTTTTTATTTAGTAAACACTTCAAATAATTTCTGTTGTACCTTACTAAATTCTCCAGTGTCTTATTACTGGAGACGATAAATTCTAAATATTTTTTTAATTACAAGCAGGTAGCGGTAGCGAGTGCGTATCCTCTGAGATATCTCATATTTTGTGTGACCGACGTGTCCGGTGTCTATTCGGAGATAGTGCAGGGGACCAGTATTATTTGAGTTTTGAGATTCGTGCATAATGTATTTGAACAGTTTGAGATTTTCCAATAAGTCACGCAAAATATGAGATATCTCAGGGGATGTGAATTTGTAGCGGTATGTATGGTCACAAAGCGCGTCGCTTTTTGTCATGGATGAATACCAACCGCACATTTCTGCGTCAAACAAACGAAATGGACTTCGCTGTTTTTCTTGGAAAAAAGCAATGTCTTTTTTTTTTTTTCAATCATTCAAAATTGTTAAAATTTGTGCATAAAAAAGCTTTTTTTTATCGAGATACATGAATGAAAAATTTTGAACAGTTGGAATCGAAAAAGCAGAAACCTACTTTTCTCTGCACAGTTAATTAAATCCTCGTATATATATTACTATAAATAAGAAAAAATAATCATATACTAGTACAGTTGGATACTTTGTTTTCCGTCCGTTTGAGAAAACATAATACAACAAAAGTTTATTAAAGCGTGCTAATATAATATATGGATGGATAATGGCGGTCACATTGTTTCATGCCTCCAAGGTAGGATATCAAGATCCCCTCCACTTCCCAAAGTCGTTATTGGACCCCAAAATAATATAATATTATCTCCTAGAAAAAGGTTGCATAATGCAGGAGATCTCTCTTTAAATTTGGTACAATATCAAAGTACAAGCACTATAGGTGTTCATTGGAATTAGAGGTGGACGCAGAATTTCAGTCAGGGAGGGGCAATAGTTGAGTTAAAATAGCTCCGATATTTTTATTAAAACCCCCAAAAAAAACAAATTATCAAATCTGCTCCCACCCCAACTTTATTTTTATTTCTACCCCAACTGCCCGTGGGATGGGCGGTCCACTTTCTGGACCTGACCGCCCAGCAGGCGGGCGGTCCACTACCCTTATCCGACCGCCCAGCAGCTGGGCGGTCCGCTATAAAACCCTATAAAAGAGCCTTTTCTCTCTCCTGATGAGCACAATATTCATTCCAATCCCACAAATTTCCAGAACCGATTGAATGAGAGATGAGAGAGCCGTCAGAGGCGATTTTGAGGCGATTGTGCACAGTAATCCCAGCACAGTAATCTCAGCACAGTAATCCCAGCACAGTAATCCCAGCACAGTAATCCCAGCACAGTAACAGCGAGCACAGTATTTCCAGCACAGTATTTCCAGAACAGTATTTTCAGCACAGTATTTCCAGAACAATAATTCCAGCACGGAAATATGTTGGTTGCACTGTATGTGGGCGGGAAGTTTACCCGGGGTGCGGAGGGAGCACAGTACACCAAGGAAGCAGCCTACGGCTTTGAGGTAAATGAAAATACCTCATTTGTTGAACTGAGGGGAATAGTGTATGAAAAAATTGGTGTGAACCCCAACCGGTGTGATATAGATTTAGCTACCCGGATTAACACAGTAAGTGGTGGTAGACCTTACTATACCAGGTATCCAATAACTGATGAGTCGGTATGGAGGAGTGTTTACAACACTTTTCAGACACAGGGGGTAATGGTAATGGACTTATATTCCAGGAGAGTTCAGCGTGAACCCGGGGTTGGAACATCTAGAGAAAATAGAGGTTATGATCACTCGGGTTATGACAACCCGCGTCACTCGAGTTATGACAGCTCGAGTTATGATCACTCGGGTTATGACAACTCGGGTCGTGAGCACTCGGGGTATGACAACCCCCGCCACTCTAGTTATGACAACCCCCGCCACTCGAGTTATGAACCGCCCGTATCACCCGTTTATGAGAATTATGTACCTGATTTTACCACCGATCTACCACCACCACCACCACCTCCTCCTGAAACCCCAATCCAACCCAGATTTCCATCTGTACCACCATCAATACCTATAGTGTCACCCGTTGCTACCCGGAGAGACCTTGACCTTGATGCTGAGGTCGATGCCGTACCACAAGGAAATTTGGAAACAGGTGACGAATGGGAAGGGGATTGGGATTCTGATCACCTGTCAGAAGGTGATGGAGATTATTTACCTAAGGAAGACAGATTTCCGATTAGAGGTCGGACAGATAGGCATCCGTGCCCCACATTCAACGATACCACTGCTTTTGAAGAGGCAGACATCTCATTTTTTGGGCCGCGTGTCAGGTACAGTCAAGACCTTGCTCCGCAGCAGGTTTACACCAACATAGATGAACTTGTGAAGAAAATACATGAGGTCCATGTTCACGGCAACTGGGAGTGCATAACTGAAAAAAGGGACCGAAGAAGGTTAGTAATTGTTTGTGTCGACCAAGTGCATTGCCACTTCCGTCTATATGCAACCCCTGTGGGTAAGGGCGAGGCATGGATTATTAAGAAGTGTGAACCACCTCACACATGCAAGGCTGCGTCATCAAGGAAAGACCATGCAAATCTTACGGCTTCACTTATTGCCGATGTAATTGAGAATGACGTTAAGGATGACCCATCGATGAGCCTTAAGGAGGTCGCTAGACATGTCAGACGCGTTTACAAGCATGTCGTCCCAAAATACAACAGGTTGTGGAGAGGGCGTGAACTTGCGATTTGCCGAATGTTCGGTAGCTGGCATGGTTCATACAACTTGCTTGCACCATTGCTGCAGGCCATAGTAAGTACAAATCCCGGCACTGTCTTTGAATGTTGGAATATAAGCGTACCGACTGTCGACAACGCGTTGCAATTCAAGGCCATAGCATGGGCGTTCGGTCCATGTATTCAAGCTGTGCCATACATTAGACCGGTCATCAGTGTAGATGCATGCTTCCTGTCTGGCCGTTACGACGGGAGACTGCTGATCGCATGTGCATATGATGCTGAAAACCAGTTGTTGCCTTTGGCCTTTGCAATTGTTGAGAAGGAGGACGGGGAAAACTGGGGATTTTTCATGAGGTTCGTAAGAAGACAAGTGGTTGGCGACCGGTTCTTTTGTGTCATATCAGACCAGCACAAAGGAATCAAATATGTTTTTGATCGCCCAGATTTCGGGTGGTCGACAGCGAACGGCGAATGTGTGCACAGGCTGTGTATGCAACATGTTACAGACAACCTACACAAGAACTGCGGATCTGGAAAATGGGTTGCAGATACATTCAGAATTGGTGCCAAGAAGAAGAAGCCGAGAAGGGTGGAAGAGATGTTCAAAGATTTTGCCAAGGTATGTATATTTTCACAGACTTATATTTTCTGAATTATTTAATCAAATGTTTTCTCATCTGAATTTTTTTTTTTTCAGTACTGTCCAAAGGCAAATTTGTACTACTCAAGGTGGGAAAAAATAATCCCGCCGATCTGGCTGAGCCACCTCGATATGAGAAGATATTGCAAGCCCGTGATGGAGGTTTCCGATGGGGAATTATGACCACAAATGGGTCTGAGTCCTTGAATGCTGTTTTCAAGCAGAGCCGGCAGTTGCCCGTGGCAGCAATTGTGGAGGACACCTTCTACAAGTTAAATGCATGGTTTGTTGCACGGCGTGTTAAAGCCCTCGAATTACTGTCCAGGTATGTATATTTTTATTCAGAGATTTTGCCAAGGTATGCATATTTTTATTTGTTGACTTATATTTTCTGAATTACTGTCCAGGAATCAAACGTTTTCAACAAGGGTGGAGGGGAAACTAAGGAAACATAGGGAGAAAGGTGCAGTTATGAGAGTTGTCCCGTACGGGGATAACCAATTGGAATTCGAAGTGCACTGTCCAGATGAGTTTGCTCCAACCGGCCGTAGACCGGATGGGACTATGGAGTTTGTGAAAAGGATGTTCAAGTATGTTGTTATTTTTGCACCTGACAATACTGTAACATGCACTTGCCAAGGAATCCAGTTGGCCCACATACCTTGCTCTCATGTTATGGCGGTGTGCCGGGAGAGAAACTTCTCTGAGGATGATTATGTCGCAGACATGTACCGTACCGAGTACCTTGCGAGTACTTGGGGTGCATCTTTCCATCCTTATCCCAACCAGTATCAGTGGCCGCCCTATGTTGGTGATAAAGTCTGTCCCGCAAGCGGGTGGATCAGAAAAGGAAGAAGACCCCACAAGCGTCAAGTAATGAACATGGACGAGATGGAAGGTAGGCGAATGGGACATCAGGCCCGCCGTTCAACAACTGACAGGCAGCGAGCAGGTACGGTTGATTCCTTTTATTTACTTATATTTTTTTTATTTACTTATATTTTATTTATTTACTTATATTTTGTTTTGATTTTATTTCAACTGGAATGCAATGCAGATGCCATTAACGAAGCCAACGAAAGAGAAAATGCTAGAGTTGTTGCTGAGGCTACCGGGAGTAGCCACCGCAGGGGTGAAAGCTCAGGAACCGGTAGTAGCCGCCGCACTCATGAAAGCCCAGGAACCGGTAGTAGCCATGGAGAGACATCCGGTAGTGCCGCAGAACCAGCTGCACCCAGACCCAGGCGTCGTATTTTGAGTTTGTTCGGCCGTCGTCGCTGATTACCAAGTTTTGTTAAATTATGTTATGAACTATTTTAGATGTATATTGTGAACTATTCTAATTGGTAGTTTGTGAACTATGCAATTTTTTATTTGCCTCGATTATTTTATATGCTTCATTTTTGTTATTTTTATTACTTAATTACGTATACAAAAACTAACAACATAAAATATAAACAAACACAAAACTATTGAAATAAAGTCTGCGACATAAATTTCTAAAAATTCTACAACATAAATTCCTAAAAAATCTACTTCTTATAACGAGCCTTGAAAGTGCATGGAACAAAATCATCATCAGAGTTTGCCTGATCTGGATCAGTCACAGCAGACGAAGTGGTAGCCTTACCAGTACACGGAACAAACTCGTCGTCCGATGCGGGAGGCTCTGGATCAACTTTCTTCTTTTTCAAACCAAAGCCGTAGGAGTTTTCCACAAAGTCATCGTCTGAAATTTCATACTGAACATGTCGTTTTTTCCATTCCTCCAGCTTACATGTCTCACAATTAAAAAAATCACGACATATTTGACACTTGTATTTTTTTTCGCATTTTTACCTCGATCACTAATTGACCCTCCTCTCGCTACGTCACGATCTCGGTTGCTCGCTTTCTTACCTCGTTTGTTACTGTCCATACCTCAAAATCGCCTGACAGCTCTCTCTTTCGGTTCTGGAAATTTGTGGGATTGGGGAATGAATACTGTGCTCATCAGGAGAGAGAAAAGGCTCTTTTATAGGGTTTTATAGCGGACCGCCCAGCTGCTGGGCGGTCGGATAAGGGTAGTGGACCGCCCGCCGGCTGGGCGGTCAGGTCCAGAAAGTGGACCGCCCATCCCACGGGCGGTTGGGGTAGAAATAAAAATAAAGTTGGGGTGGGAGCAGATTTGATAATTTGTTTTTTTTTGGGGGTTTTAATAAAAATATCGGAAAATAGCTTATTAGATTCAAATTCATTAACTAATTGAATACTAGATAAAAAAATAATCGACATAATAGAAAACAATAAAAATAGTATAGTCTTACGTAATAAAAAACAACAAAATAATATCATTTTACATATTAAAAAACAACAAAGTTGGTCCAGATCCGTAAATTTTTATAAATTTTCTATAAAAACAACAAATTTTCTCATTAACAGTGTTTTTGACTGGTCTGACGGACTTTCCAGTTCCATAGAGGGGCAAAACAATTTTCAGAGAAGATCAAAGTGGTACCGTACCCGTATTTTTCCACTGAATTTCAAAATCCAGAAAAGAACAGCTGCCCCCTCTGACTGTGTGTGGGTCCGCCCCTGATTGGAACACCCTTTAAACAAATCCAACTCTGCTACAGTGAGTGGTACAGGATTTTTTAATATACAGAGGAGATTCATGGGTTCTGTTGGTTTGGTAACTCTTAAAAAAAAATTTGGAAGAAGTGAAGGGCAAGAATGTAACTGTTCTAATATTATAAACTTTCCAAAAGAGCTCTCTTCACTTTTCTAATTTTCATTTTGAAGTTTTCAATGAAAATAGTAAATAAAGGACAGTTGTTTGTGAGTTGATTTTATTGTATTGAGGAATATAAATACTTAATGCTCTTAAAATATTATAATTTTGTTAAGATTATTCAATTATCATATATTAATACTAAATATTCAGTTTACAAGATTAATTTTGTTTAAACCCTCTAAATTAGTGATTTTACTCAAATTTACTCTAATTAGTAATAAGAAATTTGTTATCAAATTCTTGAAAAATAAATTTACCACAACAATATCTGCAACACATGCTAAGGATGGCACTCAAGCCAAACAAAACTTCCCCATTCAAAATTTCTTAAATATATCACTTTTGATAAATCTTTTAATTCGATCCGTATTGTATTATAAAAGACAAATAAGGGTTTTTTCGTTAGCTTATCCGGACGACCGTACGGGTAAGGATACATATTTTTTTCGTTATCATAATAGGTAAGAGTATAGGTAAAAACCATTTTTTTTATCTATTATCCTATAAGTTACTTTTTTTTAAATAAATTATATATTTAGATATATATATATTTGTATGGAGATGATACATGATACGAGAAAGTTTTGTATTTTACTAAATTTTCATAATACAAATTAGTTGTATTCATTATTAATTGTTTCTTCTTTTTTTTGTTTTGAAAAAATATTTTATCGAAAGCACAAATTGAGATGCCAAATTGTCAATGACTCTTTTTTATCCTTTTACGGCCCCCTTACAAGTATTCGAAAAGACAAATAGAATAAGATTTTTTTCTGTTAACTTATCAGGTACGAATAAAAATAAATATTCTCTTTTGTTACATAACGGATACGAATACGAAAATGCTTCCATCTGACTTGTTGACACCCCCTAATCACTCTTCTCCAATCTCTATATATTTGTCATTATTTCTTGGTAAATGCACACAACTCCCCTCCTAATATTGCTTTGCAAGTATTTACTAGTATAACAAATATTTCAGATATTTTAACTTTTGAGGGCCTTGTTGCAATATTGTTAGCAAGAGTAAATAATCCAATATCACATATCACTTCACCAACCTGGTCCGGATCAAACTTTGGAATCTGCCTAAATCAATTTCGGTTCCATATTCGGAGACTAAGTTTGTCAAACAGGTCAGTGCTGGATCTACAGTCAAATCAGAAAGTGTTTAGTTACTTCCATAATTTAAATTTTTTAAGAGGAGGATTCAAATGTTTTTATTTTTTATGCTTTCACCATGTTTTAATTTTTAAAAACTTTAATAAATCAAAATTTAAAACTTAAAAGTCAAAATAAAACCGTTGGATATGATCTACATCATTTTATCTATGCACGTGTAAAAAATTATGATATTTCAATTTTGTTTTGGTTGTCATCAAGAGATTGTAAAAAACGTATTAATATGGATAATTTTTAAACGTTGATTTTTTAACTTATTGATTCACATAAAAACAAAATTGAAATATCATAATTTTTTACACGTGCATAGATAAAATGATGTAGATCATATCCAACTGTTTTATTTGACTTTTAAATTTTAAATTTTGAGTTATTAAAGTTTTTAAAAATGGAGGCATGGTGGAGGCACAAAAAATGGAGGCATTTGAACCCTCCTCATTTTTTAATTATGTATTTTAAAATTTATTTGTCTTTTTTATTTTTATATAGTTCAATCTCTTTCATAAAATGCTAAATATTTATTTTATAACTTAGTGATTAAAATTTCACTTTGTAGTTGCCAAAACTTGAGTTCAAATTTCAAGAATCAGACATTTTGCATTTTCAGCCAATTCAATCTAAATTTTTTAGTTCTGTCTTGAAACATGTTACAATTTTGTTTCAAAACTTATGTTTGGTTTGGTTTCGATCATTGTTTAGAAATAACTTATCTTCATTGTAGAATTATTAATTTTTTTAGTAAAGTTGGAGGTCAAGCCATCTAATTTTCTCTAATATCTGCTAGAGATCTTCTATTCGGATTTTGAATCTGCAACCTTTAATTAGAAGGACATTGTCTTTATTATTAGATCAAAGGGTTATTCTATCTAGAATCATTAATTAAATGTTTGAGCCTAAGTTAGGTATACCAAAAATCACTTAATTTACTTCCGAGCCTAACTATATATATATACACTTTGTCTATGTTCATATTTAAGTTAGGTTCCCTTGTGTATTTATATGCCTTTATATGTTCTCTGCATTCCATGCAAAGGAAAAACCAGCGTGGACTTTCTGCTTCGGGATTTAAAATACACAAATTAATTTGGTTAAAAAATCATAGCATTAGCGTACATTCAATCTTTATTATTTTTATTAAATATCTTAAAAAAATTATTTAAATTTGAATATCAACTATATATATTTCTTTGTTTTTAAAATAACACATATACAACATAAATTCTTATAAAAAATAAACCAAAACACTCATGTTTGATCAGAAGTCGAAATTCACCCAGGCCGCCAAACCGTTTAGCGGCCCCAAAGACTGAAGGCCGCCAATTAGCCCTGCGGCCCCTGTCTAGAGGCCTCCAATTAAATGAAATAGTGGCCCCATTTTTTTTTTTCTTTTTTTTGAATGGCACAGAGAAAATAAAAATGATTGTTTTGTTTTGAATGATACAAAAAACAATAAACATTTATGAACGACATATAGAACAAAGTTTTTTGTTTTTTAGTTAATAAAATTTATGTAAAAAAAAAATGGGGCCGCTATTTCATTTGGAGGCCCTTAGACAGGGGCCGCAGGGCCAATTAGCGGCCCCCAGTCTTTGAGGCCGCAAAGACGTTTGGTGGCCTGAGTATTTTTAGAATTATGACCAAATATGAGTGTTTTGGTTTATTTTTTTATTATGGTATAAATAAAAATTTTGGGCTGGTTACAATTCTCTATTAATTATATTTTTATAGAATTATTATCTGAAAGTTTATTAGTTACCATCTTAATATTTCGAAATTCTGATCTTATCTCTGCAAAATTAAAATGTTACCATGTGTGCAGCACCAAGCTACACACACGAGTGTCCCATGTTTCAATTCAATATGAGCAAATTTAAGCTGGAAACTCTAAATTTCGAAGTATTTGAGGTGGTAACTAAAAAAATATCGGAATTATTATATATGATGAACAGAAGAAGGGTCGATGTTACCTCACTAAGTTGTAAATAATAGTAATAACATAAACCATTATTATTTAATTGTCTGCGTTATGTGATTTTTATTTATGCGCGCAAGAAAATGTTTCAATCTGCTGCATGAATTTTGACATGCCATAAATGTAAATTATATACAACGAATGCGCAAATTGTCGATGCGGTAGAATTGTTTTTTTGAGGGTAAGATGCGGTAGAATTGTTAATTAGGAATTTATATTAGAGTAATTATATTTTTTCCATCTATCTTTCTTCTATTTCATTCTTTAACTAACTAATTTTTTCTTCTAACTATAATTACAAATTCTAACTATCTAATGATCACTACAAATAATTAGCAAATTTTCTCCCTTTATTTCTTTCCTCTCTCTCTCTCCCTCTCCCACCTCCGCCTCCGTCTTCCACCTCCGCCTCCACCCGTCTCTCCCACCTCCGCCTCCCACCTCCCACCTCCGCCGTGTATGAATGAATACTTGATGTCTTATGTATGAATACTTCAACGTATATAAATGAATACTTGATATCTTAAGTATAAATATTTTAACGTATATGTATGAATACTTGATATCTTATGGATGAACACTTTAACTATTTTTTATTTTCAAAAAATAAAATTGAACTAGAAAGCTATAAAGTCATGTTCAATACTATTCGGCTGCTCTTGTAAAATTAATCGAGGTATGCACATATGCTTGTAATACTCTTGATACATTAACTATTTACACTTACACGACGATGTATGAATATTTGCTTGATGAGGTATGAATACTTGCGACGAGGTATGAATACTTGTGCAACGGATAACTCGAAAGTATGTCATCATGGATCTCATTTGAAAGAAAAAATTGTGTAGAAGATGTTCGTGGTTTTAGATTTGCAAAATTTCTCACAGATCGTCAGAAATATTGGTTAGATTGAACGAAAAAAACCCATCTCTAAAAACGTGTAAAAGATGGGTGAGTGATGTGTCCATTTTTTTTTTAAATACTTGATATCTTAGGTATGAATACTTGATGTATTGTGTATGAATACTTGATGTATTATGTATGAATACTTGCGCGCACCAGTTCTAAAATTTTTCAAATATTAGGCGGTCTCCAAATAGTAAGTGGTTCTCCCAAGTAGTTAGTAGTTACTCAAGTAGTTATTAACTAGGGATGAAACGGGGGATGAATTCCGGGATAGCTAGGCTCTCCCTTTATATTAAATGTGAATCTCGTACAAATGAATAGGTTATATTAAATATGAATTATATACAAATTGTCAAATCATATAAAGTGTTAATTAATTGTAAGAAATGACTGGTTGGATTAGTAAAAAATGGTTGCCACATCATTATAATAGTGTATAATGGTGTGAGCATTTAAACGGCCTTCTTTTAGCCACAACAATATCTTAATTAGAGTGCATGATTTGATACATAATCAAACTATAAATTCTATGTCCGTGAAACAACGGATTTAAATTTTATTTGATTAGGTACGTATTGAATTTAATTAATCCGTCAAGTACATCTTAATTATGAATTTTAAAAAAATATATATATCGGTTATTATCTGACCCGACTACATACTATAGTTCGATATGTATCCCATAGTTCTTGAATGAATATTAAATTATGTTTTGAATAACATAATTATAAAAGTGAATTATGCTTTATGAATTGTTCAGAGATGGAACTAGAAAATTTAAATATGAGATTAAATTATAAAATACATAATATGTGAAAAGAAAAAAAATATGATTAATGAGAACTCTACTATAAACACAAATTTATAATTTTATGAGGAGGACTGAGTTATATAAAAACTTTAAACAAACAAAAATTTTAATTAAATTTCAATATACGTAATTAAAATTAAAATAGGGGTGCTCCTGGAATTGTTGGATTTGTTATCTTTATAATGCTTAAACAATTTATTTATTAATGAATAGTTTTCTTATTGATATTTAAAAGATATTATGTTGGATTGTAAACATTCTTATAAATACTTTATAAGAATTAGTATACTTTATTTACATTATCATTTGTGCATATTTTTATTGTCAATAATAATTAGTTATACTTTTAGATATATCATTTTATCAACGAAACCCGCAAAAATCTCAAAATATGACTGCTTAAGAATGATATAGTTTCAACGAACTTTAATTTATAATAATTAGTTATGAAATTAAAATATGATAAATTCGATAACTACGAATCGGATCAAAAACATGTCAACTAATGTTTAAATGTTTGAATGTTTCAATATATGTCGCTTTGTTTAGAGCCAAATGGTTTAATATTTGAACTACGAGTATTTCATCAAATGAGCTTCTACTAGACTATAACATATAAGATGAGGGATCCGATTACCATAATTTTGAGTTACCACAACTATTTTTTATATTTTTAAAGTCCAAATGGTCGATCCAAACTGTTCAACATGATTTCCACAATAAATGTGCTTCTAGATGAAATTTTACGTTTTTTTTGAATATTTTTACTATTTATTAAGATGGGTACAAAATTCAATGGTCTGAATTTGACTAGTTTTTGTAAAATACTTAATAAATAGTAAAAAAATTAAAAAAAAATGTAAAATTTGATCTGCAACCACATTTTATTGTGGAGAACATGTTGAACGGTTTAGATCGATGATTTAAACTTTAAAAATGTAGAAAATGATTGTGGTAACTCAAAATTGTGGTAATCGGATCTCTCTTCAACATATAATTCAATTTCGTTCAACGAAAACCTTTCAATGACTCCATAAAAAATAGGCGCAGCCCTGCAAGTGGCAGTAGGAGCATTGTTTGAATTGGTGTTATTTTGACTACTAAACAAATATCATGCTCTCTAAATTGTATCAAGATTCGTGCAGGAGAGGAAATGATGTGAGGAGAGCATTCAATGCGCAGTTTCTCACTTTTTCAAACATAATCTATGAAAAGAAAAACATTCATTATTTTGGCCATCCGAGTAGCAAATAGCCGACATTTTTATTAATACCCAAAGTTAAATAGAAATTAATAAATATATCCAGCTCCTCTGAGTTTCGATAAAAATATCCCTACCGGCCATTAAATGACTGGTTTTGAATTTTTTTGCACACCGGTCATTTACTGGCCGGTACCTTCAACTTTTTTTTTTTTAGAGACTATGAAAAACAAGATGCTGAAATCTAACACTAAGAATTTGAATTTTTGTTTAAATTATTTGTTAGATTACTTCTTTTGATGTATAATTAGTATATTTATACTAAAATATGCTAAATTACTTGAAATTATGTTAAATTACGCTGAATTACCCTAAATTACATTAAATTACGCTAAATTACAATAAATTTGCTAATTATGCTGAAATACGGTAAATTACGCTAAACTACGCAAAATTACGCTAAATTAGACCGATTTTGTGCCATCTTTCATGAATCATAAAAAATAGTAAAAAATTCCAAAAATAGTAAAAATTGGTATTCTACAAGTTCATTATGTAACTAATTTATTGAGCTACTTAGATTGAATAATAGAAATGAAAATCTTAATCGGAAACTTCAACTCAAGTTTTGAGGCTCTTCCCTTTATTTTTTGGCAATTCTGAAAAATGGCATTGCTATCACTAACGCATGCGTATTTTCGCAAGCTTTCCGAAAAGTGATCATTTGCTGAAATCGGACACTCGAGCACCGTTTTATGGCCGTTTGAAGTTTCGTCGTTGTTTTTCGTCTTCTCAGTGAAGATATCGTCCCTATTAATATGTAATTTAGCGTAATTTACCGTATTTTAGCGTAATTTAACATAATTTAGCGTAATTTAACATAATTTAGCATAATTTAACATAATTTCAAGTAATTTACCGTATTTTAGTATAAATATGCTAATTATACATAAAAAAAAAGTAATCTAACAAATAATTTAAATAAAAAATTTGAATTTTTAGTGTTAGATTTCAGTATCTTGCTTTTCATAGTGTCTCTGAAAAAAAAAATTAAGAGTACCGGCCATTATATGACCGGTAGACAAAAAATTTAAAACTCGCCATTTAATAACAGGTAAGGATATTTTTAAGAAAATCAAGAGGAGCTGCGCATATTTAACTTTGAATATTAATAAAAAAGGGTCCGACTAATTGTCTCCAAGCTTCTATCCCCGGATTATCCCCAAAAAAACTGTCATTTGACTTGCGCGAATACTGTAAAACTCTGCAACCAATACTGTAACTTCAACAACAGATCATGTATAATAAGAAGTTTAAAAGTCCAACAATCCAAGTTAGTTGGAAATGGTCCCCAAGTTAGTTGCAAACAGTTAGCAACTTGCAAAGCCACTGTACTTCAGGCTGTACTTGAAAAACTGACGGCTTCTAGAAGGTTTCAAAAACAAACAACTTCTCAAATTTGTAGTTATTTACAAATAACACGTAAAATTGTGCAAAATTAATTTTTTTGCCTCAAATTTTTTTTTTCGATATTAAAATTAAAATTTTATTTTTATTTTTTTTGTATTTCTCTTTTTTCTTCAATTATTAATATTTGTATATCGATCTATATCATGTAAAATAAGGCTTACATACTGTAAAATTAGCAGATGCAAACTATAAAACTGACATATGTTAATAGCAAAATATAAAACTGACATATATTAATCACAAAATAAACTGACATACTGTAAAATAAGGCTTACATACTGTAAAATTAGTAGATGCAAACTATAAAACTGACATATGTTAATAGCAAAATATAAAACTGACATATATTAATCACAAAATAAACTGACATACTGTAAAATAAGCAGATGCAAACTATAAAACTGACATATATTAATCACAAAATAAACTGTTCAAAACCATAAACTATAACAATCAACTATAAGATGTCACCACCCATAACTGTTACCACCCATAATTGTTACCACTGATTCACAAGCACAGAGAAAAATTCAACAAAAAAACATGGCTAATACATCAATACAAACATGGCTTTTTCACTTCATAACCCTCTGGTACACATTATTCGGATGAGTGAGAAGTTTCATCGCTAGAACCACACGTTCTTTTGATATATCATCCTGCAAAAAAAAAAAATAAGCAAGGTTAAAAATTAGAGTTATGAACCATTAGCAGATGCAAACAATCAAAGCAACATACTGTAAAATTATTATATGTATCCTGCAAAATTGTTGATGTATCCTGTGAAATTTATCATGTAAAATTGCACAGCAAAATAATACTGTAACCAAAGTGAATCACAGTAAAAACTGTCTAATACATAATTTGCATCTGCTAATTTAACAGTATTGAAGGCATATTTTACATGATATAGATCCATATATAAATATTAATAATTGTTATATGTACCCTGTAAACTTGTCCTATGTATCATGTAAAATTGTTATATGTATCCTGTAAAATTGCACATATGCTGTAAACTAAAGTAAATACCGTAACTCCAGTGACTCATAGTAAAAACTGTCTAATACATAATTTGCATTTTCCAAATTTACAGTATTCAAAGCTTATTTTACATGATATAGATCCATATATAAATATTAATAATTGGTATATGTATCCTGCAAAATTGTTATATGTATCATGTAAAAATGTACTATGTATGCTGTAAAATTGTTATATGTATTCTGTAAAATTGCACATATCATGTAAACTAAAGTGAATACTGTAACCCAAGTAAAAACTGTCTAATACATCATGTCAAATGCTGTTTATGAGTACAACTGTTAATCAGATGCTGTAACTATGATTAACCAAAGTGAATACTATAAATTGTTGCACATATCCTGTAAAATTGTTATATGTATTCTATAAATTACATACTGTGATAAACTTATACAACCATACTGTAAATTGTTACATGAATCTTGTGAAATCAATGTATCCATACTGTAAATTGTTACATATATCCTAGGAGATAAATCCTATAAAATATTGTATAGATCATGTAAATCTATTAGATAGATCCTGTAAATAGATGTTGTAAGCTAAAATTTTCAAATATTGATCGAGAGAAGCGCGATTGGGTCGAGACAGTGGTGATCACCAGAGAAATCGAGAAAGTATACAGATTGTCGATTTGAAGAAAAAAACCAAAATTAGCATATCGACAATTGCATGGTGTCAAAAATCAAAATAGTGGAAAATCATAATCTAAATTTGACAAAATATTAATTAAAAATTTAAAAACCCTAGATCCTTCGAAAAAATCGAATCAATGACAAAATAAAATCTGAGAAAATCAATCAATCATAACTAGACCAAAGTTTGAGATGCAATATCGCGATTGTATGATTTTGAGGGCTGAAATTGAAGGAAAATCGAAGCCGTGATCTGAAATCAAAACTACTTCGATATTCAAGAAAATTGAGGTATGAAATCAAAACCTGTAGCGTGACACCAACGCTGTCTTCTTCGTCGTTCAAGTGGTCCAGTACTTCGTCGCCGTCGCTACCGTTGACAGGTAACTTTCTTTTTCTTCACCGTCGCGCGTCACCGTCGCTGCCGTCGCGTGTCGCCGTCGCGGCCGTCGCGGCCGTCGCGGAAGAATTGAGGCAACTGGAAATGCGATCACATGAAAACCTAGCTTCGATTTGAGAGAGAACAGACACAGGGTGAGAAATTGGGAGAAATAAGAGATTTATTGGGAGAAGAAACAAATCTGGAAGGATAGAATTCAAAAAATGGAAGGGGGAGAGAAGCAGATCGGAGATCGGAGAAGTTTATACAAAAAAGTCAGAAACCATTAGACCATGGTCTCGGAAGATTGGAATAAACCGTTAGATCTTTTCTAAAATTGAAAATACTATCGGTTAAAACCGCGTGAAAAGATAGACGGGAATTTTACGGGGATGGAAGGTCGGGGAATAATACCTTTTCTCTAATAAAAATGTCGGAGCAAATAGCAACACACCTGTCATAGAAAACTCGGTTCGGCATCATTAGACCAACCGCCAGATGCCGGTTCTCCCGGTCACCATACCTTTCTCCCTCTTGGGTCCCACCGGTTCTCCGCCGTCGCAAGCTCCTTTTTCAGTAGGAACCTCCAAGTAGTAAACGGAATTTCTCAACCTTTTTCCATTTCATTCTCTGATACAACTAAAAGAAACACAAACAACTCAGAGCAATTTTCCACATACAACCCTGTAAAATTATTTAATTTAAACATCATTCAAAACTGAAATTTGAAATTGCCAAATATTTTGGTGGAAATGAATTGAACTCAGATTAACAAGTACAAAGTAATCTGCTCAGTGCTCACCTAAGTGGCACCAGTCGTTCAAAGTTCATACAGGTCAATTTGATGGGATCCGACGGTCGGAAATGTCCTAACCATTCGCACAAGTCTCCTGCGAAAAAATTTCGTGATTTTTAATCCCCAAGCCGTACAAAGAATACCGTGCTCCGAGAGCGCAGGGAAAGGATAAATTCCAGAACTAGTTAGAAGTGTCGGACCCACTGTCATTTGCAGTAGATTATAATTCGATGAACTAATCCGAGACTAACTAAATGAAGTACCTTTTCGACCCGACCCGACCCGCTCGTTGTGGAGAAAGAAAGAGAGCGTAAGCCTGACCTGAACTGTCGTGACGAAAAGCTCGTCAATCAAAGCCAGATAATAGAGAAATAAACTAACAACATATAAAAAAATAAAAATAGAAATATTATTAGTTTATCATAAGATTTCAGAATTTGCTTTCCTCTCCTTTCGTCTCTCGCCCATCTCCTCCCTTCAATCCTCTCTCTTTTCGTTTTGCATCTCTTTTCCTTCCAATTTTATTCACTTATTTTTGTCAATTCAATCCTCGTTTTTTTCCCATTTCGTATAGATCGCGACAGTCGATCGGATAGGAGGATAGCCAATCTCTCTATCTTTTTCTCTGATCCGAGATATATTTCTGGAAATTTACAGCAGAAATTAGGACCTAGGGTTAGGGTTCGATCCATGGTCACATCGCTTGACCTCTGATCTCCATTTCTCTATCTTGAAACGCCGACCATGGATGTGGATTCGCCCATGGCGACAGAGCCTGAATCGAACCAGGAGACACAGGAATCCGCCTCCGGCGAGACTACACCGGCTCCAGAAGCGCCACCTCCTCCCCAGCCACCTGCTCAGCCAGTTGTAGCGGGGCCAAGACCGGCACCAAATTACTCTGCAGTGAATGCTGTAATAGAGAAGAAAGAAGACGGGCCTGGCTGTAGGTGTGGCCACACGCTCACAGCTGTCCCGGCAGTTGGAGATGAGGGGAGCCCAGGGTACATCGGGCCCCGCCTTATACTTTTTGGTGGGGCCACAGCACTTGAAGGGAACTCGGCCACGCCTCCATCGCCAGCTGGAAGTGCCGGGATCCGTAAGTACTTCTATCTGACCTCTTTCTCTGTGAAATGACTGCTAGTTGTGTTTCATTTGAGTGGTAATTGTTCCAAGGGGAATGCAACTTTTAGACATAGATGAGATCACTCTTGCCTTAAGTAGTGACTTACTCATTTAATGGATATTTCAAGTTGAAGCTTATGCTTCCCAAATTCCAGGAACATGGCTTTTTGGATATGGTTTAAGTCTTTCTATCTGGTTGAAGTAGAGAAAGCTGCTTGGTTGTATTTTGTTCTATTTCTAGGTAGATAGTATTTCTTAACGGTAAAAGTAAACATATGCAAGTTAGTGGTGCGAGTCACGTGTTACTTACACCAGCTATGTGCAAAGATGAGATAATCATCTGATCATATTGCTTAATTTTCCAATAAACAATTGGGAATTGTTGTTTTTTAAATAAGAATTTCACATGACACCAATTTTTACAAGTACAATTTTGTCAACATATGGATTTTACTTTTGTCTCGCAGCAATTTATTTCCTCTACTGTGCAAGCAATGGTTAATTGTATAATACAGCTGGTCAGATGAATTGAATGTTACTTTGTTAGTGGTTATTATAAGCAGAGTTCCCGGACCTGGACAATTATTAGTTTTAACGGTAAAAGTAAACAGATGTAACTCAGTGGTGCAAGCATCACGTGTTACTTACACCAGCTATGTGCAAAGATAAGATAATCATTACATGATTGCTTAATTTTCCAATAAACAATTGGGAATTGTTGTTTGTTAAATGAGAATTACACGTGACGCCAATTTTTACTTTTGTCAACATATGGATTTTATTGTCTCACAGCAGTTTATTTCCTCTACTGTGCAAGCAATGGTCAATTGTGTAATACAGCTGGTCAGATGAATTGAATGTTTCCCTGTTAGTGGTTATTATAAGCAGAGTTCCAGGGCCTGGACATTTATGAGTTTTACTCGGACTTCTATTTTTGTTAAAAGTTTGGTTAAACTTTTAACTCGATTGAGGCAATCTAGGGTGAATAACTAATTTAAATATTTTAATACGGAACTGGAAATTTTATTTAGTTCAAATTTGGCTGTAGGTCTTGCTGGTGCAACTGCTGATGTGCATTGCTATGATGTTATATCAAACAAGTGGTCAAGGTATGTTGAATATCAACATACTTAAACAATTTCTTGTTTTTGTACTTGACCATTTCTTCTGTTGGGTACCAACTTGTACAGTTTTGATAGTATGGTGTCCTTCTCTTTAGTTTTATTGTCGCAGCATTTAAATCTCAATTACACCTTGAAAAGCTCTGCTATGCTGTTTTACACCAAACAAACAAACTAATATTAAAATTAAAACAGCATTCAAAATAAAATAAATATAGAAATAAAAGTACTTGTTTTTCTAATTCAGGCTTACTCCACTGGGGGAACCGCCATCACCTAGAGCAGCGCATGTTGCTACTGCTGTTGGTACAATGGTTGTAATTCAGGTACAATATTTTGTTAAAATATGTTCTCGGGTTCAATTTTGTAGCAGAACAACTTTTTGTGGGGTATAACATAAGATTGTTATACACTAAAATTTTAGTTCAATTAAGCAAGTAAACCCAAATGCTGCTCAGCAATGGAACAAGCCTTATTGTGTTCAGATGTTGTCATTTGGCTTGTTCCAACTGATACAAGTCCTTGATTGCTCCTGGATATCATATCAATATACAAAATCAATTTCCTAGTATATATGTGAGGTCGTTCCAGGTGTGAGCTTGTTTCTGTTTTGAATAGGGTGGAATTGGGCCAGCTGGCTTATCAGCAGAGGATCTTCATGTTTTGGATTTAACACAACAGCGCCCACGATGGCATAGGTTAGAATTGATGCAACTCCTATATTCCAATCGTCATACTAGATCAATAATATGTAACTAACAACTGGGCCTTTGTGTGCTTGAATTTAGAGTGGTTGTTCAAGGGCCTGGTCCAGGTCCACGTTATGGACACGTCATGGCTTTGGTTGGGCAGCGATTTCTGTTGACGATTGGTGGAAATGATGGTAAGTTTTATATACTAGAGCAACCAAATTCCTAATTATATATAAATAGACGTGGTTATTGTTTTATCTTTCAATTTCTCTGTTGCTAAAACAGATAGTATGTTTGAATCTCTGCAGGGAAGCGTCCATTAGCTGATGTATGGGCGCTTGATACCGCTGCAAAACCATATGAATGGAGGAAGCTTGAACCAGAAGGGGAGGGCCCACCTCCATGCATGTAATAATTACATTTTGTTTTGATCAAACTTCTAACAACTTATAACTGGTCATTGTCTTGTCGGCTTTTGTCATATTCCTTGTCCATAATACTTCGGCTATTTGCATTATTTTAGGTATGCGACGGCAAGTGCTCGCTCTGATGGCCTTCTTCTGCTCTGTGGTGGCAGGGATGCAAATAGTGTGGTAAAATTTTTAATCTCTCAAATGTTGTGACAACTGCATATCAGAAAATATATTGGTTTAGAAGTTAGAACCTATTAAATGCTGGTGAGAAGGTCAGCTTGTTTTGCTAGCTGGTAATTGTGCTGATGGCTCAATCATTGGCCTTCACAGCTTTTACTCAGTACCAATAGAGATTGGCTGATTCTTTGAACCAACTGAAATTGCGTGTGTTTTTTTGTTGGGTTTTAAACCCGAATTTGGCAGAAGAGAAATTAAATTTTTTTGCATTTTGAACTGATCAATCTTTCTCTGGTCAAATAAATGAAGCCCCTTTCCAGTGCATATGGCCTTGCAAAGCACAGAGATGGCCGGTGGGAGTGGGCCATTGCACCTGGTGTCTCTCCTTCCCCTAGATACCAACATGCAGCTGTAAGACTGGTTTTTTTCTTCTTCTTTCTACAGAGATATTTAAATTGTGCTATTTGATCTGGGTTTTTTAGTAGAATTATCAATTGTGGCGGATGACCCCATTCATTTTATGAACTTCTGAAAATTGTTGAACTTTCAATAGGTTTTTGTGAATGCACGGCTTCATGTATCTGGAGGTGCTCTTGGAGGTGGCCGGATGGTAGAAGATTCGTCTAGCATTGCAGGTTTCGTTTTTTTTTCCCTTCACTTAAGGGTCTACTCCTGAGTTGAGAAGAGAAGGACAGGGAATGAAAGAGAAGGAAAGAATTTTTAGAGGAAGTTACTTTTGTTACCCTCCAACTGGAGGGAATAAATCTTGAACAAATCCCTGCTATGCTTTTCCTTCTGCTGATTGGAGAATTCTGTTTATCTTTTCTTAAAGTTGTGATATATTTTTCTTTTTTGTTTCAGTCCTAGACACAGCTGCTGGTGTATGGTGTGATACAAAGTCAGTAGTGACGACTCCAAGGACAGGAAGATATAGTGCAGATGCAGCAGGTGGAGATGCGTCTGTTGAACTTACACGTAGATGTAGACATGCTGCAGCCGCAGTTGGTGATCTTATTTTCATTTACGGGGGCTTACGTGGTGGTATGACTTAAACCTGATTGCCTCCTACTGATATATTCTAACAAAATTTTCATTTCCTGTTAATATTTTATAGACTATGCGGTTGTCATGACTCATGTTGCTATTTACTGGACCGGGCCAGTGTTGATTTTTGTATATTTGAGGTGTTGTATGGTGAAACTGGATTTCATTCTTGGTGTGATTGATTCCAATTGTTGTTTACAAGTTATGAAACTGTGATATTTATTGGTGCAGGTGTGCTGCTTGATGACCTTCTAGTAGCGGAAGACCTAGCCGCAGCAGAAACTACAAGCGCGGCCTCACATGCGGCAGCTGCTGCAGCTTCAGTAAACGGCCAGGTCGGGAGATCACCTGCAGGAAGGTATGCTTATGCCGATGACAGAGCAAGGCAACCCGGTTCTGAATCAGCGCCAGATGGATCTGTGGTTCTTGGAACTCCAGTGGCACCACCAGTCAATGGTGATATGTACACCGATATTAGCCCTGAAAATGCTGTGCTCCAGGGACAAAGGTAATTACAGTGTCACTAGATTGCATTTATTTTAGAACCATTTGATTTTATGTATTGTGTCGCGATTTTCTGATATATATGTTTTTTCCACAAGAGTATTTGTTCAAGTAGACCATGATGAAGTATTGCAATATGTTTATTGAACTAGGGTGAGTGGCATACCAAAACAATGCTTTTGTTGATGATGCACTTGATGTTAGTGAGCAATACTATAATTTTTAATGGGCGAGATACAAAAAAGAATAGTGCTTTTGTTGGGTTTACATTTTCTTTTGATGACTATTACTGTTTCAAGGCAGATTATTCAATATGGAAATTAGTATGAATTAAATAATCCGCCTTGGGTCCCTAAACCAGAGGCTTTAAACTTTTGTACCGTGCAACTTAGAGGATTCTGCTTTCGGTATAGGAGATTGACAAAAGGGGTAGAGTATCTGGTTGAGGCATCAGCGGCAGAGGCCGAGGCGATTAGTGCCACTCTAGCTGCAGTAAAGGCCCGGCAGGTCAATGGTGAAGTGGAGCAGCTACCTGACAGGGATGGCAGCTCAGAGGCTACACCTAGCGGGAAACAGACGAGCCTCATTAAAGTGCCTGAACCTGTGCTACAAAACAATAATTCTAACTCAACTCCACCTCCTGGGGTCAGACTGCATCACAGAGCGGTCAGTTTTCTAGTATTACCCAAGACTTAACTTAATCATTCAGTTCAGTGCTTTACTGGTTCTGTATTTCTATGTACCAAAGCAAGACATGATCATTGAGGCTCAGAGATCTGAGACAACTGGTTTCCTCATGTTAGTATGAAAAATGGCAACTTCTGTGAACGGTTTCTAGAACAACAACAACCAAGCCTCTAGTCCCAAACAAGTTGGGGTTCTGTAAACGGTCTCTAAAAAAAATAGTTAAATGTGAAAATAAAAAAATAAAAATTAGCTAGGAATTTCTGATAACAGTTCTGTATTGAACCTTGGGATGATCTATGGTATGTTCTGGTGCAGGTTGTGGTAGCAGCTGAGACAGGAGGTGCATTGGGTGGCATGGTCAGACAGCTTTCAATTGATCAATTTGAAAATGAAGGAAGAAGGGTTAGTTATGGAACTCCTGAGAGTGCCACAGCAGCTCGTAAGCTTCTAGACCGGCAGATGTCCATTAATAGTGTGCCTAAGAAGGTAAATCTCTAAGTTTATGGATATTGGCTGGTGGGGTTTCATGTTAGCATTGACTGTTCCATGAAAAATTGCAAAAATCTGGAAATAAGATAAAAAATGAATTAAAGTCTATAATTAGATGCAAAGTTCAAGGGAAGAACGGAACAAGAAATGCATCAGTACTTGTACTGGTGCCGTTCTACTTCCAGTATAGTATCAGTACCAATACTGATATCCCAATTTTAGCCACTTCCCAGACCATTATTCAGCCACTGTAACTATTGGGTGTAGTTCATTGTTCAGTAGTATCAGTACTGTAACCCAGTGGTTTTTTTTTCCTATTGTATTTATATTAGCAGCAACAATTTTGTTAACACTAGTTTTGATTCTGTTGTAGGTAATAGCTCATCTTTTAAAACCGCGTGGATGGAAGCCCCCAGTAAGGAGACAATTTTTCTTGGACTGCAATGAGATCGCAGACCTATGCGACAGTGCTGAAAGGATTTTCTCAAGTGAGCCAAGTGTTCTGCAGCTTAAAGCTCCTGTTAAAATATTTGGTGATTTACATGGTCAATTTGGGGATCTTATGCGTCTTTTTGATGAGTATGGCGCTCCCTCCACAGCTGGAGACATTGCGTAAGCTATTATTTGAAATTTGTTGTTTTTATTACTCATTACGACTATTTTAATTATTTTGACTATCCTGCCAAAGATACCCGTGGAATAGCTGGTCTTGAACAAACTATTGCAAAAATAAGAAAAAGGCCTTGAAGGCAATAAAATCAAGTCTACAAAGTGAGTTTGGTACTCTGATCATAAATAGTTTTACTTTTTCTTCCAACTTCAGGTACATTGATTATCTTTTCCTGGGCGATTATGTTGACCGTGGTCAGCATAGTTTGGAAACTATTACTCTTCTCCTTGCTCTGAAGGTAGGGTTGCTAATGAGAAACAATTTTGGAAGTAAATATTTTTGTTTTACTCCGTTGCTGTAATTCTGAATTTTTTTCATTATATGTATGTAATATAGGTTGAACATCCTAATAATGTGCATTTAATTCGGGGGAACCATGAGGCAGCTGATATCAATGCTTTGTTCGGCTTCCGTATAGAGTGCATTGAGCGAATGGTAACTGGACATAATTTTTTTTCTCTTAGAACCAATTTGTAATGCCTAGTCAATAAAGTGGAGTCATCTCATGTGATAGGTCACAAGAACATGCAGTGGTTGCCAATTGTTTAGCATGAAATTAGTTGTACAAACTTGATGGATCATGCTCAGAGAGCATCAATAGGTTTCAATTGATGTTAGGAGTCTGTCTTGTTTGATTAAATATTGTAATTAGATTTGTGATTTATTTTAAGGGGTAACACACATCATCTGACCCTACTTGGTAGAGTTTGATTTCTGCCTGTTACACACGTTGAAACTATGAGAAGAAGTCAATAATAAAACTGTGTCTAAATAATGAGAAGGCCAAGATTGTAACAGTAATATATTATTTTTGGCATAGGGAGAGCGAGATGGAATCTGGACATGGCACCGCATGAATCGGCTATTTAATTGGCTCCCTCTGGCTGCTTTAATAGAGAAGAAAATCATATGCATGCATGGTGGTATTGGTCGGTCGATAAATCATGTCGAACAGATAGAAAGTCTCCAGAGGCCTATTACAATGGAAGCTGGCTCAGTTGTCTTGATGGATCTTTTGTGGTATCTATCTCGTCTTTTGATGTTTCTTTTTGTACACCATGTTTAGTTGAGGCCTAAATCATGGAATAAGGGTTAATTCCATGGTTTAGGCCTAAGTTATTCCACCAAACATGCATAAAATAGGCTAGCCTAACTAGGTGTAAGCCTAAAGTCAGGCTGGCCTAAACTAAACCACCTCCCTAGGTGTCTTTATTTTGTGTTGCGTCCTGGACCCAACGCCAGTGACTATTTGCAAATTTTAGTCCTCTCTCTTCTTTAGACCTCAACCAAACATGAATAAATTTAGGTTGGTCTAAATCGGAATAACCAACTTAGGCCTCCTTTAGTCCTCAACCAAAGATCACGGTAATGCCTTACTTTCAGTTTTTTCATTTTTGGTTTTCTTTGTTTAACTTTTTCCTTCTTTAACACAGGTCCGATCCTACTGAAAACGACAGTGTTGAAGGGTTGAGACCAAATGCAAGGGGCCCTGGTTTAGTTACATTTGGGGTCAGATTTGCTACTTTCCTGAAATCTTTTCTCTAAGCCTTTAATGTGCATAAAATGACTTGCTACTATCCAGCTCATACACCTGCCTAGTGATTTGATAAATAAACAGATAATAAGACCTTAAAAGTTACTATTAAGTATCTATTGAAAAAAGGAAACACCGAACATGAAAAATCTAGAGTGGTATTGATGCGGTCAAGTTAAAAAACAAATCTCCAGCCATGTAAAAGGGCGCCCATTTCCATTATTTTCAATTTATTGAGCTGTTTTTAAGTTTATTGTTGGTTGTGCAGCCGGACAGGGTGATGGAGTTTTGCAACAATAATGACCTGCAGTTGATAGTGCGGGCCCATGAATGTGTCATGGATGGCTTTGAGCGCTTTGCACAGGGCCACCTCATCACTCTTTTCTCTGCCACCAATTATTGTGGTAAGGTTGCATGAATCTTTCTTCTCTTCCTGTGTACCCCGAGTGGTACACTGCCCTTGTTTAAGCAAGTCTTATACAGAAACAATTGGAAGACACCGACAAAAAGAATAAATGTTATTTAACTAAATTAAGCAGTGATGACTGTTAACTTTTTTAAAATAATTATCAATTGAGATACTGTAATGATATTCCAATTGAAGTTGGAAGCAAAAGGATGATAGTAAGATGGGTCAGTTTTTCCTTGAATTTTTGAATAGGATCACTCATATCTTCCTCAAAAGAAAGAGAAAGAGTATCACTCGTATACTGTATGAGGTTCTTTTTATGAATAAGTGGGGTTTCTTGTTGCTTGCAACCAGTGTTACACTCTCATTACATAGGACCCAATGAGGTATCGGTTTGCATTAATCTTTGGTTATGTATTTTGGAGTATAGGTACGGCAAACAATGCAGGAGCTATACTAGTGCTTGGAAGAGATCTGGTGGTAGTACCAAAGCTTATCCATCCTCTACCCCCAGCCATAACTTCTCCGGAGACCTCTCCAGAACGTCACATTGAAGATACATGGATGCAGGTTCTTGTTCGGCTCTAGCATGCTGCATATGTTCATAGTACTTCTCATTATATGTTTCATTCTTATTATCTATTTTCTAATTTTTGGCCCTTTTTGGTATCAGGAGCTCAATGCAAATCGACCGCCAACACCAACCCGAGGCCGTCCCCAAGTGGCCAATGATAGAGGTTCTCTTGCTTGGATATAGTCCTATATCCAGCTTGAATCGCATCCCTCTTCTTTTTCACTGAAGAGTCCAACCAACCATGCTCTCCAGTACTTGATTATCTATGCAAGGAAACTTGGACAAGAGGTAGAAATGAAGGGATAGTAGAAGAGAGTTGTTCAGGTAAGGAATGGAATAGGTGAACCCCGATTGGGTATAGTCTTGATTCGTGCTGAGGCACGTAAACTGATGTATATATCCAGCTACTTTCAGATAGGTGCGAGTGTATGTTATTCCCCCTCCATCATAATTGAAATTATGAAATAGGCTTTTGTTGTAGTAGGTTATTCTTTCTTTTTTATTATTGTCTGTCTAGAAATTTGAGATTTCATTTTTGGAGGGTTGGTGAACTTGGTTACTGTCTGGGGAGATGATGTATAATAGACACTCCAGCCGACCACAGTGCATTTTCTTTTGTAAGTTCCTCTGTTGATGGTTGTGTACAATCAGTGTAAGTTTTGAGTGAAAGAGTTTTACGTATATCTGGAAACGAAAACAATTGCAGTTTTCGTAGTTCAGCCTTTTCTTATATAATATGTTTAGAGAAGGGCGTAAACGGTGGTCTTGTGTAGCTGATAGCACCCATTTTCTGAAGGTCTGTCATTGCCTAATATTGGTAGATCCTGTTTTATATTTGTTTTCATAACGCCATAAAGTTTTCATCCAGTAGAGATGTACCAAGGCTTCCACTGTCGCCTCATCAGGCTGCTCTCTCCCGTTACGGTGTAGTACCTGTCATGATGGGACCAGATTTTAGATCATATAGTTTTATATTATACGAACGGGATTAGAGTTTTACAAGTGTTCTAGGAGAAATTTGAATAAGGTGCTATATATCTTAATGTTCCGGTATTGTCAAACTGTTTATTTAAATATTTCTGTAACAATTAAACGTTGTTTGTTCATACAGTGCACATGAAAATAGATAGAAAATGGAGAATTTATGAGGGTGTTGGTAGATCAAACATAAATTAACCAAGGATCTCTTTTGAAATTTGATAAACATGTTGGTAGGTATGTTGTAGTAAACTTCAGTTGTTTCATGTCACAGCTGCTATATATCAACGAGTTATGAACAACTGAAAAAAATTTAAATGAGTTGTAACTCAATCATGAGCTCTTACCGCCGTGCCACGGTCTCCCGGTACTCGGTCGCGATCTCCTTCCTCAACTCCGCAAAGGCATCCATGGAGCCCTTCAACTTACTCTTCATCCCTCCCAAAACCGACGTCCTGGTGCGGTCATCCGAGCTGCCGGGGCCAGACCCAGTCAATGCTTGGCTGATCTCTGTCGTGCGTTCAAGCAACTCCAACTGTGCTTTGACAATCCTTGCTTTCTTCAAAACAAGCGCAATGTCAGAATCCATTTTTGCTCGGAGGGACCGCACGTCATGCGCTGCATGAAGTGACCTGGCAGCCTCATTTCGGATCACCTCTATTTCTTCTATATAGGATCGGATGGCATCTGCCTCCTCCAAGAACCCATCCAGAGATGATGAGTCGGTCAATTCTATTGTGCCGCTGTTCTTCCTTGCGCCATGAGTCTGATAAGAGGTCGTTCATCTCCTCTCCTTATATTTGTCGAAAGAACCGTACCAGGACCAAGTCCACCCATGACTAAAGGTGTTTAAACAGTCAATTCTGTTAAAATTGAATTAAAATAATCAAATAAAATTTTATTCGATTTTTAAAAATCTAATCGAATTAATTGAATTAAATATGTCAACCGAATAATAACCGAACAAAGAAAATTGAAGTAAATATCAAATCGAACCAAAATAAGAAAGATTAAATTTCAAAATGTCAAAATTCAATACACACCCAAAAATACATTTAATAATCGTAAAAATAAATATCAAGATATATATCAGTCGAATTGAAATAAGAGAAACCGAAGCAAATATAAAAAAACTCAAGTAATATAAGTAAATATCAAGTAAATTTCAGTTTGTTTGGTTAAACTAAAATAAAAAATTAAAACAAATCAAATATAAAAACCGAAATAATTTAAAAATTCAATCCAACTGAACTATTTAAACCGAAAAAAATCAAATCATTTAATCTTCAATTTGTCGGTTGTTGAAAACCAAATAAACTGGATTTAATTAACACCCCTATCCATGACCTTTGTGATTTTTCCTCTTTTATAACCTTCTTTATTGATTAATTTACGATGGGGATTGGGGTGTATGGAGCTGGATCCCTCTGGGTAATCTTTCCTAGGGAACTAATTTGGGTCCGATGACTCAAAGTGAGTTCGATGGGTTCGATGACCGTCCGATCTGCTTTAAGATTCGCGCCCGCAACTTTCGTGTCTGCTTTAAAATTCATGTGCACGAATCTTAAAGTGGATCGGACGGTCTCTAAACCTATCGGACTCAAGCATAATTTGTCTTGACTTTTTAGTTTGCTATTATTTATTTGATAAATATAAAATATAATTTTGGTCATGAGAATTTCTATTATAATGCATAATTTTAGGAGTGCTATGGTTATCATTTTTTTATACCGTCATTATTCATAGGTATAACACGCCTCTTGCAATTTTACTTTAGTACTATACATAATGTAAATTTTCTAATTGGTTATTTAATTCAATACTAGAGGTAGCTTCTTGATACTTGTTATTTTTTAAAAACTTAGAAGCCGCTGCCAATTTATAGAAAAAATTAACCTTTTTAAGAGACATTAACAAAAAAATATTTTTTCTTATTTCATTTTCATATCTATGGTTTCCATCCATCCTCAAGACATAGGTCATGTTTGGTTGATGCCTAAACTATGGAATAAAAGGTTTAGGACTCAGTTATTCCACTAAACGTAGATTAGTAAGACTGGCCTAACTAGACCCAACTCTAAATTTAGGCTATCAAAAATTAAACCATCTCTCTAGGTGGTCTAAGATTTAGTCCTTCTGTGACCCCACCTGTCAGTGACTATTCAGTGTTTTTATCATCTATCTCTTCCTTAGCTTTCAATATTAATTATTTATTTTCTTTCCTTTCATAGAAACTCTTTCCCTCTTCATTTCTTTTTCTCTCTAGAAGCATTTATTTTTCTAAAACAGAAGCTCTTAATTTTTTTGTTGTATTTTAGTTTACTTTATATAGATATTATAATTAAGCATAGGCAAATTGGAAGAAATATTGTAAACCAAAGTATGATTTAGAAACTAAATCAATCATATATCGTAATGTTTAATTTTAATTAGATTGAATTAATTTGAAGATTACATTAGGCAGTACATGTTATGTTATGAATCGATTGCTTATTACAATTAGGTTTAAGCCATTTAATTAAACAAGAAATAACTTAAGTCATGACATAATTTTTAGACCTTAATCATACATGAAAAATTTATGTTTGTGTGGAATTTTTCATGTTTCCAACTTTCCATTCAATTTAATGTTTACCAAAATGAATATTTAATTATTTTGATTGAATCTCAAACTATATGGAACAGAATGGGATTTGATGTTTACCTTTTTGTGGATTTTTCATGTAATTTACTGTTTTGCAAATTACGCAAGTTCAAATTAATTATCTAAATGCAATGATTTGGAACAACCGAATGAATTTAAAACTCAAAGATTTGATACATTTCATATAAGCGTATTTCAATTCGAATTTTAATTGCCATGTTTGATAGGTTGAATGGTGTCTCCAGTCCACATATGAATTTGAACGTGAATGGTGTTTTTTATGACCAAATTGGCAGGGGCGGACCCAGTGTATTCCAGGGGAGGGCAGCTGCCCCTCTGAATTTTGAGTTTTAGTGGAAATTTATCGGTTCCGACCGACTTTGCTCCCTGTGGATTTTTTTTTGCCTCCCTCTGGACGTTTAATTTATAATTCGAGTTAAATTTAGGGTTAAAATTGAAATAAATCTGTTAAATTTTGATTGATAATTAGAATTATAAGTCAGAGCATCAGAAATTACAAGTCAAAGTATTGAAAAGTATAAGTTAAAGCATTGTTTTTTGTCGAGTACCCAATTGGTTAATGAATTTAAACCCAATTAGATATTTAAATCCGATTCAATATTTTTTTGCCTCCCCCTGACGAAAATCCTGAATCCGCCCCTGCAAATTGGAATGACCACTGAACAAATTTGATATCACGATAAGGACACGTCTTTCAAATTTCAACATATCAACTATATGAAAATAATGTATTTATATTTGCACACCACATTAATTTTTTTTTGAAATATTTGGACACCACATTCATGACTTTAGGTGCAAATTGTGTGAACTATTAACTATTAATTATACATGCACGTGAACAAGCTGTTTTATTTTTCTTTAGAGGTTGGAATTGGGATACTATTTATATAAAACTTATTTATTTGATTAGGTTCATTATACAATAACTCGTAGTGCCATTAGATTACTCAAAATTAGAACAATATAATTTTTATAAGATATTGGAGTAAACAAAACTATCATAAATATGATTTCTATGTAGCCTTCATAACATTTGATTACTTTTATCCATGTTCGTCACCATGGCTTAAGAGATTGAGACTTAACAATTTAATCTTCTTCACTAAGGGGTTGGTGTTTGATAACAGCTCAAGTGGATTAAGCATGTAGAATGAATGAATAATTACTTCACTACTAAATTAGAATTAAAAGGGAGTGATTGTTTGGTAATTAATTACTTCACTACTAAATTAGGATTAAAAACTGATGATTCATTTTTATTTCTAACTTTACAATTTTGTTACAGCTGGTGTTTCGATCGTTACCGCAGCGGTAGAGTCATACAATGCATTCAAAGCTTTGACTGACAACGACGGTGGTGAAAAGAAGAAATTAAGTGTAAACAATGGAACTGACCATTACGAGGCCAACAATGGCGATCAAAAAACCGAATTCACAATTGGTAAATATTTTGCTTATTCTGCTCTAATTTTGACGCAAAATCTGATATATCGTTTTGCTCCAATTCAATCTAATTAATTTATTTTACGTGATCTGTTGATCGGAATGGTCCAGTAATAAAGATCATCGCTCATGTTTTTAAGAGTGTTGATACGAGCTATAAAATTATTATTACTTCAAAGAGACATGAGAAAGGTATATCAATTTTGTATTTTGTATTTTTTTTTTCTTTTCTTTTTCATTCTCTCTTTCATTTTTTCTCTCTTTACTTACTATTTTTTTGTTTTTTTCATTAAATGTTTCATACTTTCTTTCTTTCATCCTTTCTCATTCATTAATTCTCGTTAATAAATTCATTTTAAATAACTCTTTCAATTTTTCTCCTTCCCTTATAATTCTTCATCTAAATTAAAAGTAGTTCATGTTGAATACAGTGATTTATCTCCAGAATTAAAAAAAACAAAATCACAAATTTTACAAATTGTGTAGCCTTTTTTATACTGAGAAGTTACTAAGTACTACCAAAAAATTAATTCAATTATGACCAAACTGTCCAAACTGAACTCTAAAATAACACTGGCTAGTGAATGCTCTTTACAATTCAAATATTACCTCGAAAAATATCCAAAAAAGTGTCTGGTATTTTCTGGCCAGATTGAGATGAAACATCAACAGTTAAAGTTACAATTTTATTTGCCTTCAATTCACAAACACTGTAATTGGCAGTAATGCATATTACAAACATAGCAGAACATAAATTACAACAAATTGAGATCGTCTTTTGAAATTACAACAAATTTGTTTGACATAGCCTCTCTTCTAATTCTTCCTTTTCTGTAGGAGGTGGTGATGGTGAAATCAGAAGATTAATTCATCTGTTAAAAAAAATTAAATGAAACTTTGTTGTATTAGGTTAAATAGTATTAGGGAATGATTTGTATTATAATTCATTAGATGGATGCATGTTTTCTATTTTTTACTATTTTTTATGTAACTTGGATGGAAAATTTTAAAATATTTTGGACTAGAATGCAATTTTTCGTCTTTTCACCGTAGTCGTCGTCAGCCAAAGCCTTGAAAGCATTGTACGACACCACTACTGCTGTGATGATCGAAAGACCCGCTGTAACAAAATCGCAAAGTTAGAAATAAAAATAAATCATCAGTTTTAATCGTAATTTAGTAGTAAAGTAATTACCAAACAATCGCTCCCTTTTTATTTAGAAAGCAAATTCATCGTTTTCGGAATCCAAACTCATGGCGCCACAAAAAAAAAAGATGGAATAGTGCAAGAATGAGAGGGACAAAATCGAAACGGATCAACCTATATCAAGAATCAAAAATTGAGAATAGAAAAAAAAAATTGTCGAGTATATATTACACAATTGTTGTGATGAGTATACTACCAACTGAAAAACACTATCACAAGTAAGAAATAAAAATAAATAATTTGAAAATTATATAACTCCACATTTGTTGTACTAAATGCACTACCAACCGTAAACCAACATTACAAACTGAAAATAAAATTAAATAATTTGTATGAATTACCAGCTATTAAATATGTCTGAAAATAAATTATTTAATTTCTTTAAAGGTTGTGGATGTAATATTATTTTTGCAAAACTTACTTATTTTTTTTTTAAATTAGAAATCGATTAAACCTCTATCGAAAATCAGGAATGAAGAGAGGATAAATGATTAATCCTTGAAAAATTAGAGAGTAGAGAGAATAAGAAAAGTGTGGAGAATATATTCAAAATAAAAATTGATGTCAGAATTTGTTTGAAAAAATTGACTTGTCATGATATGCATTTTATTTTTTCCCAAATTATCAAATTACGTGTTTCAAATTTTAATATATCAATTTTATCAAAATAATAAATTTATGTTTACATAACATATACATCATTATCAATGGACAAGTTGTGTGAATTGCCAACTAATAAATATGTTTGTAAATAAATTATTATAGTTTATTTAGAGGTTTCGAATGAAATATTATTTTCACAAAACTTATTTATTTGTTCCGAAAATCGAAAATCGAATCAATTTATACAGGAAATTTCTACCGAGAATAAAAAATTATGAATTATATATGCATGTGAATGATTAACTATATACAAAAATTAAAATTTATAACAAGTCGATGTTTTTCATAACAACAAAACAAAATAAAAATAAAAGAGGAGCTTGTACCTCTCTAACAAGGAAAAATATAAAAAAATGGAAGAAGGTTAATTAGAACCATTATAATACTTATTCATGCTAGCAATTAATATACAAATAATTTCCATCCAAATTTATATTGTTCGAATAAAATTGAAAAACAATATGTGTTTTTAAAGAGATAGAGAAGTTATTTAAGTTTAAAAAAAAAAAATCCCAACTCCAAGAAAACAAAACAACTTGTTCACATGCATATATAATAATTAATGAGTGAGGCTATGGTGCTATGCATAGCACCAACGGCTAGTGTACTACGGCTCAATATGATACTTTTTAAAATCCTAACGGTCGATCCGAACCGTTCAATGTGATATCCATATGAATATGTACTTGCAAATTAAATTTTATATTTTTTTGAATTTTTTTACTATTTTTTTAGATAGGTAGAAAAATCAGTGTTTTCTGAAAATTCTGGACCATCAAAATTCTACCTATCTAAAAAAATAGTAAAAAAATTCGAAAAAATATAAAATTTAGTTTGCAAGTACATATTCATATGGTTATCACATTGAACGGTTCGGATCGACCGTTAGAATTTTAAAAAGTATCATATTGAGCCGTAGTACACTAGCCATCCGTGCTATGCATAGCACCATAGCCTCACTCATAATTAATAGTTCACACAATTTGCACGAATTATGAATGTGTTGTGTAAATATAAATTAATTATTTTTATATGTTGAAATTTGAAACATGTGTACTTATCATGATGTCAAATATGTTCATAGGTCATTCAATTTGGTTACTAAATAACAACATTCACGTTCAAATTCATTTGTATTTCAATTCAAAATAGCATTAAAATTCGAATTGAAATACAATTTTATAGGAAAGTAGATAAATATGTGGTGAAATTACAGTCATTAATTTGCGTAGTTTTGACATAAAATGGATTAACCTAAACATTATTGAAATTTTGAAAACTTTGATTTTCGACATATCTAAAAATATAATAATCGAATTCTAAAAATTAAAAAAAAATTATTAATCTCCAAGTATATTTATATAAGGAGATAATGTTGAGCAGTTTGGACCAACTGTTTGTATTTTAAAATATATATGTAAGTACGGACAGCTTGTACTTTATAGTAGAAAATATTGCTATATTATTTTTGCTTAAACAATTGTCTCAATATTGTAATTAGCCCTAGATAGAACCAACATAAATTTAGATCAAACTGTATATTGAAATTTACAAATTAAGAGAACTATTTTGCACTAATGTTGAAATAATATAGAAAGAAAGACTTAAAGCTACTAATGTTACTATCTGGAAATGAGAAATAAGAACTCAAGAAAAAATTGCTAGCCTAATAATGAATCATATTCAAAGTGATATAAAATTCAGAATATGAAAAAACCAAACATAATGTTTTTTTACCTGTAAATAAAGTTGTAAGTAATATATAATTTTTTTGAGAGAATGTTGTTGGGTCACTATTTATAGACCAATATCTAAAAAACTAAAAAGTATTGAATTTCAATTTATGTTATTTTTGGAAAAATAGCAAAATCTTTAAAATTATATAAATAAATAAAAAAAGGCAACGATGGATTTTTATATGGGCACTGATTATGACCCAGATATTTTTGTCAAGTAGAAAAAGGAAACTATTTATTAAAAAAATATAATAACAACTGTTCAAAATAAATTTCCTTTGCAAATATGTACAAAAAAACTTTTTATTAAATTCTTATTGGATTCATGAAAGAATTTCAAAGTTAATAAATTTAAATGACCAATAAATTTAAATTGTCCGTCCATAATTTGATACGGATCGGACAATTTAGGTCAGACTTTGGATAATTGTATTTTAATCTAAATGACCCCCCATCCTAAAATTAAATATTAATAATTGTATTTTAATTATCAATAAAAACATGGGGCTCGTTCTTTTGGAAGGTGATTTCTTACCATTCTAATGTTATTTATTCCATTATCATATTTGGTGAAATGGCAAGAAAATAAATATGATAATTCATGATTGTCTTCCATTACGATTTCATAATTCATAGCTATTGGTATAAATTTTTTCTATTTCCATTAATGCTTTTGAAATCACTCCTTTTGGAAATAATTTTCTTTTGAAAATAAAAACTATCATTGATTTTCTAATATTTCATATCCCAAAGAAGCTCCCATCAAAATTTTGAACATGTAACTTCTCGTACAAAAAAAATATTAACTTTAGTCATTAGATCAAAATTTAACTCTCATAATTTACAATTTGTTCTACTTGAATTTTTCTTCAATCAAACTATATTTTGATTATAAAACTGTAATTGAAAACCAACTTCATTAAGTTTTATTATAGTGAGTTTTTTTTTTCTTTCAAGTTAACTAAAATTATGTAATTGGGGGAAATATTCATATCCCAAAGAAGCTCCATAAAAAAAACAACAGCTTCTGCGAAGATTTTCAAGAAGATTTTGTTTTGATCTGATCATCTAATTGAATTTTTACATTCTTTAAATTTCTTTTTGTAACAGTTATCATTGTAAATTAGCTATTTTGCATAATATATTATGAAAAAAATTTAGAGCTCCAGTGTAATTTTAGGTGATTATTGAGCAAATATTTTGCACGCATAGCATAACTATTCTCTCTACTAAAAGTGATTTTTTTAAAAATTGCTAGCTGGAAATAGCATGCAAAAATTTATTGTACAAAATTTCATTGAAAATTAATGTATGAGATTTTCTTGTAGTAGTGGAAATCAGACATTAAATTTCTATCATTATAAGAATTTTTTAATTGTTTTCAATTTTACATTTTTTTGTTATACTATCTCTCACAATAAAAATGATCAATTTTCAATTTAACAAGTTTAAATCATTGTATTTTGCAAACTGCGCATGATAACTTCAGATTTGTTCTAATTTATTGAGCACTTTTGAATTTTGATTCATGTAAAAAGTTATTAATCTCAAAAACCTTTGTACAACATTTTTTTATTTATTTTGTATATTATATTGTAAATTTAATTTCAAATTTATATTCATTAAAATTTATTTTTATAATGTTAATTTCGTTTTTAGGGGCAAATAAGTCTGTTTTAAAGATTTCAAGTAATATCAATTATTTTTTGTTACCTTTTAGCTTGAACTAAATAAAATAAAAAATTCTTCTATAATAATGAAGACTATTTTTGTAGAAGATGTCAATGAGAGAACAACAATGAAAACTCAAAATGTTAAAACTAAAAAACAAAGTTTCATTCAAGAATATTTTAATAAAATTTATGCAAGCGCGCGCATTGCACGAAATAGACCAATTGCTTAGTCATATTCAAAAGATTATGACATCGGATTAAAGTTATGTAATAGACATATTGCCTATAAAAGTTGTAATTGTATCTAATTTTATGCAATATAAATTGCTTCATTATATCAATATTAAAAAAGAGCAATATGCATATTACAAATCAATCTGCGTGCTTTGTATTCATATCTCTATTTCAATGTTTAAATGGTTGATTCAAACTATCAAAAATAATCTCCACATAAAAATATAATTAGATACAATTATATTTTTTTAGAATCTTTTTACTATTTATTAAAATAGATAGAAAATGACTGCTTAGGATAATTTTCAGAATTTTTAGATCAAATATTTCCTACCTATTTAAAATTTGGTCTCCAAATATAATATTGATATTATTTTGGGTCCGCCTAGCTCTCCCCCGTGAACAATTTCCCGTTTCATCCCCCGTCAGTTGCATTAATTAAGGTAGTTAGTTAGTTAGACTTTATAACTGTCAGTGTATTTTAGGAATTTGCAGAAGTATTCATATGTAGCACAACTAGTATTCATCCATCTATATGAAGATATTCACATTTGCAATAAAAACATATTTGGATATATTACAACAAGAAAGTAGGGGACAAACAACATGTGTGGGGGACCGCACAACTGTCAGAGCATTAATTAAGTGGGGGACCGCATAACCGTCAGCGCATTAATTAAGTGGGGGACTTCTAACTACCTTCAGCTCATTTTAGAAATTTGCAAAAAAAATATTCATCTGTAACACAACTAGCATTCATCCATCTATATAAATGTATTCATCTTTGCAATAGAAGCATATTTGGACACATCAATCACTCATCTTTTACACGTTTTTAGAGATGGGTTTTTTTTTCTCCGTTCAATCTAACCAATATTTCTGACGATCTGTGAGGAATTTTGCAAATCTAAAACCACGAATGTCTTCTACACAATTTTCTCTTTCAAATGAGATCCATGATGACATACTTTCGAGTTGTCCGTTGCACAAGTATTCACACCTCGTCATGCAAGTATTCATCCCGCATTAAGCAAGTATTCATCCTCATCGTGTAAGTGTAAATAGTTAATGTACCAAGAGTATTACAAACATATGTGCATATCAAACAAATAAAAAATATTCATACATATAAGTTAAAGTATTTATGCCTAAGATATTAAGTATTCATCCATAAACGTTGAAGTATTCATCTCTAAAACATTAAGTATTCATCCATATGTACTTAGTACGCACTGTTCTAATTCACTATTAATGAAGCTTTATTCTTTGCAAATAACTCGGATCTGACCCGGCGGAGGCGGATCTGACCCGGCGATCGACAGTGATGGATCTACTCCGGCGGAGGCGGAGGTGGGAGAGAGAGGAGGCGGAGGTGGGAGGTGGGAGACGGAGGTGAGAGACGAAGGTGGAGGTGGGAGAGGGAGGCCGAGAGGGAGAGGTGGGAGAGGCGGGCGGAGGTGGAGGCGGAGGTGGAGAAGGAGAGGTGGGAGAGGTGGGAGAGGGAGGGAGAAAGAGGAAAGAAATAAATGGAGAAAATTGGGTAATTAATTTGTAGGGCCATTAGGTAGTTAGAATTTTGAATTATAGTTAGAAAATATAGTTAGTTAGTTGGGGGATGAAATGGGGGATGGATAGATGGGGGAAGATATAATTACCCTTAATTTGTAGGGCCATTAGGTAGTTAGAATTTTGAATTATAGTTAGAAAATATAGTTAGTTAGTTGGAGGATGAAATGGGGATGGATATATGGGGGAAATATAATTACCCTATTATTTTTCCGTTCAAAGAAATCCAACCGTAACACTGCCTTTTTTTTTTCATGGAAAAGCCGAATGAAACGACCAATGATAAAAATTAGATCAATTATATGAAGGGAAATCGAAAGAGAAAAATGAAAAGCGCAGTAGAAGAACAACGACTGACACGAGCACTGCCCGCGCGGCGTACTTCCCGCCTCAAGCTTTTACACGTGTCTTTTTTTGGTTCAAAAAATAAAACAGATCTTTTTCTCGTTCAAAAAATGAAAACAAAAATGTCAATCTCCCTCTGGGTTGTGGCTAGCAGACCGGGTAGATAAGAATCTGGATCCCCTAAAGTAGCTTAAATTTTGAGGTTTAAATCCAGACCGTGCGATCTACTTTGGCACACATATTAAAGAAGCCCCGGGCATTCCATCTTGGGCTGGATTGACCCGGATTCTGATCGAACGGTCGTGATCTAACCTCAAAATTTCCTCAAAATTTGTGTTACTTTAGCGCTTCAGACCCGGTAGATAAAACCGTGGTCCACTCAGCCAGGAGATAACTCAAAACCTTTACTCATAATTTCTGACTCGTGGGACCTTGTCTTCTTGGTCTCCTCTCTCGCATGAGCTTCTCCCACTCTTCATTTGCTTCTCTTCTTCAACCATGGCCGAGTGCCATTGCTTCAAGGTCTGTTCTACTCTTTCGTTATCTCTTCGAGTTAATTGTGTCTTTAAAGTGTTTGATTAATTGCCAGAGTGAAAAAGATTATTGCAGTACATAGAAAAAATTATCAAAAACAGAGAATAAGCTCTATTATCTATACTTAGTGGCTCTAGTTTGCTGAGCATTTCTATTTCTATGTAGCATAATTAAGTTGGTTTCTCTTATTAATTTTGATAATTAATTCTAACCGTTTGTATGTTTGACCAATTTTATTCAAATTGAGTATTGATTTTTCCTTTTCAAATTGAATTGTGTGAATAAATAACATAAGAAAGATAAATTTATTGTCCAGGATTTAATAAATTATATGATGTGATTGGGTCTTTGCATCCAGAGCCACGACTTTATTTTATTTGTAGTAATCCTTGAGATTTTCTAATATATGCAACTAATCTAAATATTCTGGACCCAGTTTAATGAATACTTAATAACTAAGTGTGAAAGTATATGTATGTTATGTCAATTATTATTAACCATTTTGCCCAGACCATTATACTTGTGTTTTTTTAAGCCAAGATGAGCTCAAACCAAGCAAAGCAAATAAGTTGGGTTTCAAGCTTAGGTTAACTTGTGTACTTATATTGCATGAGACAAGATAAAAAACATAGGGATAATCTAAGTTGTTTTTTTACATAATTTGGGCTATTTCCATGGTTCTGTTGTTTTATAAGAATAAGAAGGTGCTGGGCATTAACTAGAACTATGAGAAATGTTGAGTGTTAATGCTATTTAATTAAAATAAATTTGTGTTGATCAATAACCATAAAAATGTAAAAAAAAAAACTGCACCAAAAAAATAACTTCTGGCTAGATTGTAGTTCCGGTGGTAAATATCTTTTTTCAAAGTATTGGATAGATATTAATTATTAACAGGGCCTTTTCATTTTGAACCAACAAATTCTCCTATATTAAATAACACCTAACATTTTCTAAGTGTGCTTAAATACCATGACTTCTAATATAAAAAAGGGACCCATTTAACATTTCAGGTTTCTTCCTAATCTTATGCTTATGTTTATTGCAGGGAAATTATCTTCCGAGGTTAAATTCCACAGGAGCTAGGCTCCAAATATTCTCCTCTTACAATAAACGACAATTCTACAAGATTTATTCTTATTTATACAAAAGAAAGGCTGTAACTTCTTGTGTACAACTACAGAAGTACAATTGTACTCAACCTATATATGGTAGGAAATTTCTCCACGCGCCCTTTGTACGGGATGGCAGCCACTGGACAGGTCACAGTTTTTACTATCACAGAAAATCATCCAGAGGGAAGTTTCAGGTGAAGGCTGAAATGGAGATATCCAGTGCAGTGGATGTGATAAATGACCTGGGGTTTGACACACTCACATTCCTGGTTGTAACAGTTTTGGTTGTGCCGGCTTTTCGGGTCGTCAAAGCCAGCCCAGTTAGTTCATTTCTTATTAATCCTTTTTAACTAGTATTGTAATCCTTTTAATAGTCTTGTAATCTTAGATCTAGTCATTTGTAGTTGTTGTCACTGACTTGCATTAATTTAGTCAGATCATGGATTGTCATTTTTGTTGGTATATTCTGGTACTGAAACTGTTGGTATGGTACTGCATTATGGAATTAGGAGGTAAAACAGTTATTTTCCAGATATAGTTATGGCAATAAATCTGAGATCAAAATTCTGGAGAAATTAAAACTTATGGTTGGCTTGTACTTTCATTATGATTTATGTTCAAGGGTGCTAACATTGTACTTTTTCCTTTGTAGATACTAGGGTTTTTCTGTGCTGGTGTAGTTCTAAACCAGTTTGGTTTTATAAGAAATTTGACAGATGTCAAGATTCTTTCCGAGTGGGGTATACTTTTCTTGGTATGTTGTTTTTAATGGGTGTCAAAATTCGTCTTACAATACTATACAGCTTCTTTTATGGAAATTTTGTTGTAGAAGACATTACAGCTTGTTGGTATATCTATAGTTATAAAGCCAAGAATACTGTCTTTTTCACAGATGCACCACCTGTTTCAATATTTAACAGATGCTGTAATTTAATAAAGGCCCACTTAGCCTAATTAAGCTCTATCAATTTAACTGATACTGTTTAAGTGACCCTTAAATTAACTATATTAGGCCTCTATTCATATCCTCATTTCAGTATGTCATTGAGTTTTGGTTTTGTTGTAGTTGTTTGAGATGGGACTTGAGCTTTCCTTGGACCGTCTTAGAGCTCTTGCGAAGTATGCCTTTGGCATGGGTTTGGCTCAGGTTCCTGTTCTTTTCTTCTTTTTTATTCTTTAATTCTTTAAACTAATGGCTTTATTGAAGCAGTGCATTACATAGGCCTCGTTTATTTACTGTGTTAAATTCTCTTATTAAGGTACTCCTATCTACCCTAGCTTTTACCGCATTTGAGCTTCCACCAAATGGAGCAATAGGGACAAAAATTTTGGAGTTTCTCTTTCACTCTCGGTCTGATCTGGTACAGAATGGATTTTCTAAAAACTTTGTATTTTATTACTTTATTATCTAGTTGTTTTCATCTAAGTCATGAATCGGGAGCATAAATTATCTAGTTGTTCTCATCTAAGTCTTTTTATGGACACCCTCAATATCCTGAATAAATGTTTTGTTATACTTTTCTGATGAAAGGATTATATGATTTTGGTCAATAATCCGAAGTTTCAAACTATATATTTCTTTATAATTCTAGGTGAATATAAGGAGTGTTGATGAAGCAATAGTGATTGGGGCAGCTCTTTCTCTCTCTTCTTCTGCTTTTGTTCTTCAGGTAAATATAAACTTTGGGTTTCCCATTTTGTCCTTGTATTCTAGAGCCTTTTTCAATTTGCTCCTGGCCATCATTTCTTAGTCAAATTACGTACCAATCCTAACTATTTCTTATGTGGAATTATTCATGTTTCTATTAAGAGAGATGCCTACCAAAATGATTTGTTTTGCATGATTTTGAAACCCTAGGGACCAAAACGGGGCCGGATAGTACTTTTTTGTGGACTTTGTGTGCAATTTAGCCTTTTGCAAATCACCTGAATTCAAAACTGTCTCGTTTACTTAAAGATTTGGAACAATGCCATTAATTCAAAACTTCAAATATTTGGTATGATGTAGATTCTTGCTGAAAAAGGCGAGCTTCCTACACGGTTTGGTTCTGCCACTCTTGGAATTCTTCTTTTACAGGTGATTCATGACATATCTTATCTATTTTTTTATTTATTTTTTATGCAAAGCATCTGCATTTCTCATCTACAAAAGCACCTTTTTGCTATTTTTATTAAGCTGTGCTTTACTTTTATTGATGTAATATAAAGAAAATGCAACCCTCTTTCCCTCTGTAATTGGTTTCAGGACATAGCTGTGGTTCCTCTATTGGTGATTCTTCCTGTGTTGGAGAGCCAGGTATGCAAAAGGTCAGCACTTTCGTTAAAAGTAAACTCAACTCTGGAATCAACTACTTTACTAGGACATCAATTATTTCAAGTGTATGGGTCATAGAGACAGCCATAGGGTTTCCAAATGAATTATAAATATATAAATAAGTAAATAAGTAAGTAAATAACTAAATAGATTCTACATCAGATTATGGATGACTTCATTTTTGAACATTATAACACATCAATTATCATATACACTCCTTTAGCTAGTCTCTGATACACCCCTTTGAAACATGGAAACTATCCCATTTACTGTTCTTCTTGTGGTTTCTCTAGTAGTACCTAGAAGATCCCTCCTTTGTTCCAGATGTGTGTAGAGTACTTTATAAGAAATGAAGGGTAGAAGAACCAGAAAGGAGATAAATAAAATGAATATTCTTCTTTCACTTCCAAGAGTGTAGTCCTAGGATTTGCAAATATATAATATTGGTAACTTGAAGGGTATACATCTGGTTTTGGTAGATTGCATGTGTAATTGTGTATACACAAAATCGCCTCTTAAGCTAATACAAATTGAAATAAGTTATAGCACAGTAGGCTTAAAATACAACCATGAATATCATACATTCACATCTTTGCCCAGAACTTGACCTTACTGTTTTAAACTTTTTTACTACAGTATGTGAACTTGGCAGAAATAATTCTTTTTATTCAATTTAATTGCAGAATGTTGTGAAGGATGATAGTCTCTTGCCAATGCTAGTGGCCGAAAGTTTGAAAGCTTTAGGAGGTCTTGGCCTACTATCTCTTGGTGGCAAGTTTTTGTTAAGGCGGATATTTGAAGTATGTGCATTTTTAATTCTTCATACAAACAAAAAAAACTCATTCCATGAATTGAGAATGGTTGATATGTGAGATTTATAGAAGTGTTTCCAAGTTTGTTTTAATGATCCAAGATATTTTGTAATTTTATTAAAACTGGAACCTCAAACCTTTATTTCTCTACCGATATTCAAAAGAATAATAAGAAGACACTTGTAGAAATTAAGGGCTAAAATCAGCTTTGAATCAGCTATGGGTTTAGGGCTTATAATGGATGTATTTTGTTGAACCAAACATTAAAAAATGCATCTTTGTATAGGTAGTTGCTGAGTCAAGGAGCTCAGAAGCTTTTGTTGCACTTTGCCTACTGACGGTTTCTGGCACTTCGCTTCTCACCCAAAAGTTAGGTTTCAGTGATACGGTAAGTCATGTGTATATTTGTTTCCTTTTAGATGGTTACCTTTTCACCTTCCCTCATTTCATATTTTGAAATTGTGCTAGTCAGTATATATGGTATTAATTATAAGAGTCTAATTTTTATCTTTTCAAGTAAATTAACTTAACAAGATAAAGTGATGTTTACAGCTAGGAGCTTTTCTAGCAGGAGCCCTCCTCGCTGAAACCAACTTCCGCACGCAAATTGAGGCAGACATAAGACCTTTCAGGGGCTTACTACTTGGATTATTTTTTGTTGCCACAGGGACCTCTATTGACATGCAGGTCAGTTCTTATTTATACTTATTTGGCTCCTCTTCTTCTCTTTTTCATATTTTTTTTATATGGCCTGTCATTTTCTACTTGCAATTCCAACCATTCTAAAAGAAATGTTAATCAATAAGAAATCAAATATGGGTTAAATGATAGAAAATTATTGAAAAGAAAAAATATAAAGGAGAATTATTCATTTTTACATTACAGAACTTCAGAATATCATGTATATCCAACTGTAAACTATACCTTTGTCCCTGTTTCTTTGGAAATACCAAAACGACATTTCCATCTGCTCCATCATTTGAAAGAAGTATTGAAAAGGAAGGCCTGATTGGGCTAGTTCTGAAGAGATCGTGAGTGGGTCTGGATCCCCTAAAGTAACTCAAAATTTGAGTTTGGATCCGGACGGTCTGATCAGAATCCAGGCCAATCCGACCTCTGGTAGAATGCATGGGGCCCCTTTATTATTCATGCAGATTCCGATCTGACAGTCCGGATCCAAACTCAAATTTTGGGTTACTTTAGGGAATCTGAATTTTGGGTTACAAGGAAATGCAATAAGAAAAAGACAAGTTGCTGTTTTGAGTACTTTATCCTATTTATTTATGTTGTACTTAATTACAGTTTTTCTTGTGCACAGCTTCTGTTCCGAGAGTGGCCAAATGTGCTCTCACTCTTGGGAGGCTTGATTGTGATTAAGACATTGATAATCACAGCTTTAGGACCACGGGTTGGTTTAAGCCTCCAAGAAAGTATCAGAATCGGCTTGCTTCTCTCTCAAGGTGGCGAGTTTGGATTCGTTGTTCTTTCTCTTGCAAATAGGTAGGTCACCAATGTAACCAAATATTCTTCTCTCATAATTTATAAAATTGCAATGAGGCCCCTAACTTATTGTGAAATGCACCACATATTCCAATAGCTGGAAAGATAAACCTCTTAAAGTTGAGGCATTATTTTTTTTTTAGTTAAAATGTTTGAAAGTGACGCATAGACTTGTCTCTCTTCCACACGTAATCAAAGTGCTAAGAAAATTATATATCTATGTATTATAATTTACTTATAATATAATTTGACTACTGGAGCTTTAAAAAAGACTTCAGTATTTCCTATAAAAATGGTTTTAACTTTATTGCACCTATAGTACTCTGAAACCTCTTCTTTTATAGGCTAGTTGAGAACAGCGACCTTTTTGTGATTCTTTTTGTGATTTGTTTGCAAACAGATATCTAGGATTTTCTGTCATGTTCTTAATGGAAAAGACATAAAAATTGGAGGGGATTTTGATAATTTGTGGAACTTTATGGAATTTTAATGGGGTAATTTGATATAAGAGATTGTAGAGAGAAGAGAAGAGGGTAGAGAGTGAAAGAGTACAAGACTCAATTCATTTCATTCAACATGTTGATATACGAGTATTTGTCACTCTAATTATCCTAAACAAACCCCATTAACTACCCACTATTTATCTCCCAATTATTCTAATACTACTGAACTTCTACGACATTACATTTTCTTTTGTAGTATATTGTTTATAGGGACTTTGTTTATCGTTTGTTCTCCAAAACCTAGCCAAACAACAATTAACGGCCTCTTGTTTTCAGGCTTGGAGTTCTCCCATTGGAGCTGAATAAGCTGCTTATAATAGTAGTGGTGTTGTCAATGGCATTAACCCCTTTACTCAATGAAGTCGGGAGGAAAGCTGCCAGCATAATTGACAAGAAGTTTCAGCAGAAAGAGGTATGCAATTAAGCAGATAATTTTTTTATTTGTAGAACTTATTATTAAATAATAAAGAGACATAGAAAGAGTGCTGGTGTTTTTCGGTGGCATAGATAGATCTGAAAAAACTTTCGGATCCAAACTTTGGATAAAAAAAATTTCCAAAAAAAATTACATGTTTATAACTCAGCACCTTTTGCAAGAACCTAGAGTTTGCCCTTTTCCAGCCCTGAAGCTAATGGAGTGGAAATTTTATTGGGATCCAAGTGTTTTCTGTTTCAGAAAAATTTCCAGCCATTCTCTGTTTCAAAAAAAAAATCCCAGCCACTCTTTCTTTTTAAAAAAAAAACCCAGTCACTCTTTCAGAAAAAAAAACACAGTTTGGATCCGAAAATAAATCGGTCCCCAACTTGTTTGGGACTAAAGGTTTTGTTGTTGTTGTTGTATCCATCTATGCTATCGAAAAAACCCCAGCACCTCTTTCTGTTTTCCTTTATTATTTAATAATAATTTCTATAAATAAAAAAATATCAATTAAGCAGACTATTTTTATCGACAAATGCAATTTTAATTTGCTTACATGTCTTGAGCTTTTGATGACAGAAAGCAACTGAGCTGACGACCTTTGAGGGATCAGAACCTGTTGTCATTCTTGGATTTGGACAGATGGGCCAGGTATTATAAAAAAAATATTTTCTCAACATTTAAAACAAGTTATCCTGCACATGATATACTTTTTTCCTCCATAAAAATTAGAAAAAACCTTTGAACCAATTAGCTCTTTAAAAGTTGAAAATTAACTGACAGACAAAATAGCAAAATCCGTTGTTTATTTGGTATTAGATTCTGTTTATTATTTGCATTTCTCAGATGTTTTAAATTCAAAAACTCCAGGTTCTTGCAAATTTTCTCTCAACTCCATTAGCTTCTGGGCTGGAAGAGGGCAACGTTGGATGGCCTTATGTTGCTTTTGATCTGAACCCTAGTGTTGTTAAGGTTAGTTCTATATGCACAAATACTTCCCAATTTAACTTAACTTAGATTTCATATTTGCAAATGTATATCATTTAATGAGAACTTGTCTTAATCAGGAAGCAAGAAAATCAGGATTTAGAGTACTATATGGGGATGGATCGAGACCAGCTGTTTTGCAATCTGCTGGTGTATCTTCTCCGAAAGCAGTTATGGTTATGTATACTGGAGAGGAGAAGACACTTGAAGCTGTACAAAGAATTAGGCTTGCTTTTCCTGCGGTAAGATTTGGTGATTTAAAAAAAAATTATTTATGTAATCACTTGTTTTTCATGATTGCGAACATAACTTTACGTTGAATTCAGCAAGAAAGAAGTAAATCAATACAGTTAGGCTAAAAGGTGGTCTACTTTTGGAACTCTATTCACCAAAGAGATTAAAAAAAAGAACAATTAAATAATGTGGAAACTTATAGGAGTCAAAATCTAGTACATTTTAAGTTTAAAGATTGTCATAGCAGATGAGTGACTGAAACAAAGATAGTGCTCTTGCACATGAACCAATTACTGTCTTGTAGTTGTGATTATTTCAGGTCTTGACATCAATCAAGTTTATTTAATTTATAATTACTTCAAGAATGAGGTTCATGTATCAATCATAATTTCATTAAATAAAAGAATGATTGATATAATTGTATCAATCATAGTTTAGAAAGCAAGTCATTTGACAGAGACATAATTAATTACCTTTCTGGTGACTAGTAGGTGCCTATATATGCAAGGGCTCAGGATGTCATGCATCTTTTTGAACTGAAGAAAGCTGGTGCTACAGATGTTCTTCTTGAAAATGCCGAGGTAATTTGGTAGAGTTCTTTTAACTCTGTTTTAATCTTTCATAAAAATGAGAAAGGAGAGGTAGCACAGTTGGCTAGGAAAAAGTCCTACAGCTGTTGTACCCAAAGGTCGAGAGTTCGATTCCCTCTCACGACTTCGCAGCTTCTACGAAGATTTTCAAAAAAAAAAAAATCTTTCATAAAATAAGAAGGTAACCAAGTAAAAAAGAGAGGAGAGAGGAATTTCTCTTCCATAATTTAAATTAGTTGGACTAGTAATAGATTTACCATTTTAGCTTGGAAAGTGGGAACTAAGCTAAAGGTTATTTGAGGAACAATAAGATCCAATTTCTCTGCATGTCTCCTTTTATCTCAAAATCTTTGGAACGCAAAACAACACAAGAAAGTTATGATGTGAAAAGTATTATAATATTTTATTATTCTATTAATTTTCATGTATAGACTAGCCTACAGTTAGGCTCCATGCTTCTAAAGGACCTGGGAGTGATGTCAGATGATGTTAATTTCTTGAGTAAACTTGTAAGAGATTCCATGGAGCTACAAGCACAAGAGGTACTCAACAATGCCAAAGACCAAGATTTGGATGTTATGAAACCTTTACAGGTATGCTTGTTTTGATGCTGCTAATTTAGGACACGATGAGTGGAAATATACTAAACAATTTAACTATAAGCAGGTTAGGGTTACGGACTTGGTACAAGACAATGGAAATGCTGCACAGAAATTAGTCCAGGAGCAGTCATTTAGCATTACCCGTCCTGATATACCTCTTATATCAACCTCGGATCGGATTCCATTATCGGGTATCGTAGAATCAGATCCAGGATCCATACCAGATGTCTCGGAATCTGATGATGGTGTAAAATATTGTCGTTTGGATGTGGATACTGAAATAGAGGACGAAATGCTGGATCGTTCTATGAAAAATTGAGGTTGCCTAGATTTGTCCGTTGTTAAATAGTAGCATGAAACGAAGGAGATAATTAAACTATGTGAAAATTTCCTGATTTTTTTAGGGTTTATGAACATAATCAATTATTGTATTGATTTTCTGCTTTACAAAATCAATTATTGTTCAAGGGTTGGGGATAGGGCTGCACAAAAAATTCGTAGTTCGTAATTCAATTCGAGTTTGATTTGAAAAAGTTCGTAAAAAATTCGATTCGAAATTGAGTTCGTTCGAAATTAATTTAAACCAAACTTAGTTCGAAATTAATTCAAGCCAAATTCAAATTGGACCTAGTTCGTTCGAAATAGGTTCGCAAATCAAATTTAGTTCGAAATTTAACTCAAAACGTGAACCGTTAATTTTCACTGATAATGAACTTTAATGTTTTATTTAAAATAATATTTAGGTTTGTAATAATTCTAAGACTTTGGTGATTGTTCTGTACTTCTATTGATATTTAAATTGTACTTTGAATATTTTGGATATTTGAAAACTTTGGTAATGTTGCTCCTGTTGGCTATTTGAAAAACTTTGGATTCTGTGATTATACTGAACTTTGATTGATTGTACTAAACTTAAGTGTTTGATATAAATTCTAGTATTTGTAATGAATTTTGATATAAACTTTGGTATACTGTGTAATTAGAATTCAGAATGCTTGAGTTTTTATTGAAGTGCTGTAATTTCGAACTATGGCTTAGCCATAAGTCATAACTCGTAAGTCGTAATAAAGTTTGTAAAAGTTCGAAATTGAGTTCGCAAAAAATTCGATTTGAAATTGAGTTCGTTCGAAATTAATTTAAACCAAACTTGGTTCGAAATTAATTCAAACCAAATTCAATGGAGGTAAGTTCGATTTGATTCGGTTCGTTTGCAGCCCTAGTTGGGGAGTTACGCACTTGGCTATTTCAAGTAATTTGGTTTGCAAGTTCAAAAATAGTTGTGGTTTTTTCTTCTGAGGTTTTTGAGTGGTGAAATGTTGTCATGCTCAAGACTGTTTTGGTAGTAAACTATATTTCTTTCAATTGCCAGAATACAGGAGTATGGATCCTCAGCATTACCTCATTTATTTTGAGTTTGAATCCGGACTATCTAACACGGGGTTTCTTTAATGTTTGTGCCAATATATATTGAACGGATCGAATTTAAACTTTTACGATGAGATATAGGTGATATGAGAACATAAAGCTAGTAGTTTTTTTTCCATCTTTTTGGATAAGTGGAGACTTCATCAGGTTCTGCACTTGATTTTGTCAACTAACCTGACATAAAAATGTAACAGTTGAAATAAAAGGGCAAAACAGCTGGAGTAAACTTAATAATAATTCTTTATCAGAGAAAACTCTAATTGTTATCAAGATAAACACAAGTCCGCATGATATTGGGTATTTGGCAACTCTTTGTTAAATTTATTCTCTGCATAAAACATCATTCTACTTTGCTATGTCCATCAGTCCATGTGTGGAAAAAGGAAGAGTTATAAAAAAGGTAGAAAACAAAAGAAAAGAAAAGCATGAAATCAAAACACATCCATATTGAAAGCTTGTTCATAAAGTGATACTTATTTCAAAAGGCCTTTTTGTTAAAACAGTTGCATATATGTTAATATAAGCAACTTTTACCTCTGAATAACATATCATTTTGCAACCAATTAACTCCATATACAAAAGCCACATAGCTAGAGCCCAATATACCAAAAGACCAATGATGGCATCAACAACAATCTATCCAATGATAGCAATGATAGCATCAACAATAATCTATCCAAGATAAAAAAAAAAATTTGCTTCTTATTTCCTCTACCTGACAAGTCATTACACTTCTCCCGCAACTCGACCAGGAGCGAGGGGGAAGCTTGAATCATGTGATGGTATTCTTCAGTGATTGCAAGCTGCATCAAGTTCTCTGGTTTGGAAGCAAACCCAAGACACATCTCTTTAAGCCAGGGACAACTGTGCCGGTCGGCCAAAACCAGAGTGGTTGAAACCGTTCCGACGGATAAATTACTGCACAATATCTCTTCACAGATTTTCTTCAGTTTCTCTAAAGCATAACGATCTGCAGCTACAAACAAATCCTGAACCAACTCAAAAGATAGCTTACTGAGATCACTGGACCCGCCAATAGAAATCTGATCAGTGTACATGAATCTAAGCATGCCATGAAGACATCAGCTTTCATATCTTCAATCCTGATACATTTCATATCAACTTCTGCCATGGAACCAAAAACTTCTGCCTCAAAAACGGGCGATCTAGCAGCCACTATCAATCTATGAGCAGAAATTTTCTTTCCTTCCACTTCAAAAGTCACATCAAATTTATCGCTCATGTTTAACAATTTCTCCATATGCTCATGCAACCCACCTGAACTCATATTGACTACATTTCTTGCCCCACTTGAGACTCTAATTTTGCAAGATATAATAAAAAAGTCATCTATATTCACGAAATAATCTCTACGAATCATTTTACCACATTCATTGTCATCACCACTAAAGGTGTAGGACGAAATCAGCAACGACGAACTTACAATAGATGAATCATATTTATCTAGTAGATTAAAGGAAACCTTGGCAGAAAAACCTATGGCTTTGCTTAGAAGCTTGAGAGAGAAAAATGTGTCATTGTTACTCTTATACTGCGGGTAGTAATAAATAACCCACTCATAGCCTTCAAAATCAAAGGTAGGAGAAGTAATGTATTCACCAATTGGGAGATCCTTCCACTTGTCATAATTAACCTCAAATTGGTAGTCATGTGAAGCACAAGCACTCTTCATTCTCACAAGAGATGAGCTTTCCATGTTTGTTGAGGCCATCTAAATGGAAATCCTTTACCTGAGAATTTGATCACACATGAGTTTTGTATAAGCAAGAGGCCTGAACACACACACACACACACACACACACACGAGTTGTTCACGTGTAAAATTAACCATTGAAGACAATACGGTACTTGGGCATAGGTCGGGTTTCTTTTATATTAGATCAAAACTAGGATATACAACAAAACGGTACTTGAGCATTTTACCCAATATTATCCCTTCACAATTAAGCACAATAATATAATGTACTGAAAGAACACCGATGGAAAGACAAGGGATTCTGGAAAAAAAGAAAAGAAAAAAAAAACCTAAACTAACAAAACCTGTCAATCGGTTGAGGCTGGACGACAAATTTGGTTTACCAAAATTTGCAAGGACCACCACCCAGATTTATGACGATAGCAGAGATGTTTTCTACTTCGCAGGCGCAGACGTATATCTACCCCTAAATTTTTATTCGTATCCTCACAAAAAAATGAAATTCCAAACCTGTCCTCAGTCACACCAAAAAAAAGAAAATTAAATTCCGGACTTTCCCTCAGTCTCCAAAAAATTTGGAAAAAAAAAAAACCCCACCGCTGGCAATGACTCTTTACAGGTAGTATGTCAGCCGATTTTTTATTAATCGAAAATAAAAAAAAACAAAAATATCGCGAAAGGGAATCGTTTTTGCTGAAAAATTGAAATATAAGAAAAACGGGATTGATTATCCTTTCCTCCGGACGATACAAAATTTTTCATCCAGATTAATGTTTCGCTAATCCAAATCTTTAACCCGCTACAAACGAAAAATTTACTAAGAAAATTTTAGAGTTATCACAGAAGCATCTTCAAGCATACAAGAAACTTCTTCTAGTAAACAAGAGCGTCATTGATGTCTCTTTTTTTTAAAATTAAATAGTTGAACAATTTGTATGTTGTGAATTGCTTTTATTTGAACTACTTTAACTTTATTTAATATTTAATATTACTGCATTTAATAATATGTTGTGAACTATTTAATTTGTATTTCTTTAAACAATTAAAAAGTTGAACAAATTAAGTCACTTGAAATCCTTTTATAAAAATTAGAAAGTTATAACATACATAATTAAAAGTTATCCATTACATAACTGCAAACTAAAATCCTATCTTTGTCGAGCGATTTGGCGATGCGAGTTGACCCTGATGAAATCCAGTCGAGTAATTCTCCGCTATTAACCACTTTATTTAGATCTGGGTTCTAAATAGCCAGCTATAACACAGCTATAGCTTTTTCGAACTTTAATTAAAAGCAATGACACGATAATCACTATTTAGAACCTTGATTAATCTCAATTCTGAACCAAGAAGATACTGTTCGGAGTTCTAAGGAAGGTTAATCTCAATTATTTTTTGACGAAATTCAGAAATCCACTCAACTGCAATGAAAAACATCTTTAATCGAGAATTCGCTTTCGGATAAACATTAAAACATTATATTTCCAATCAAAGCTTGATAACCAACAAACAAGCTCGTCAAATTCATTAAACCTTCATCAACAAAACACCAAACTCTCAATGAAATGAAAAGTTTGAAATCATACTTCAAAAAAAAAAAAACAGAGAGAAGAAGAAAAGCTTGAAATCAAAACACATCCATATTGGAAGCGTGGTCATAAAATGATACTAGACTAGAAAAGGCCTTCTTGATAAAACAATTGCATATATATTCTAACATGTAAGCAATCTTTATCACTGGATAACAAATCATTTATTCAACCAGCAGCAACTTCATTTACAAAAGCCACACAGTTAGAGCCCAATTAATATACCAAAAGAACAAGATAGTTTTGGTTCACTACAAATACTAGTCAACAAAATTAAAAATACTCTATGACCAATGACAGCATCTACAACAATCAATCCATCTACTCAGAAAGATAAAACTACACAATTCTTTGCTTCTTATTTCCTACACCTGACAAGTCATTAAACTTCTCCCGCAACTCGACCAGGAGGGAGGGGCAAGCTTGAATCATGTGATGGTATTCGTCAGTGAGTGCAAGCTGCATGAAGTTCTCTGGCTTGGAAGCAAACCGAAGACACATCTCTTTAAGCCAGATACAACTGTGCTGGTCGGCCAGAAGCAGAGTCGTTGAAACCGTTCCCACAGATAAATTATTGCTCAATATTTGTTTGCACATTTCCTTCAGTTTCTCTACAGCATAACGATCTGCAGCTACAAACAAATCCTGAACCAACTCAATAGACAGTGTTTTTCCATTAGAAATCTGATCCGTGTACATGAATCTAAGCATTGCCATGAAGACATCAGCTTTCATATCTTCAATCCTGATGCATTTCATATTAACTTCTGCCATGGAACCAAAGAGTTCTGCCTCAAACACGGGCGATCTAGCAGCCACTATCAATCTATGAGCAGAAAATTTCTTTCCTTCCACTTCAAAAGTCACATCAAATTTATCACTCATGTTTAACAATTTCTCCATATGCTCATGCAACCCGCCTGAACTCATATTGACTACATTTCTTGGCCCACTTAAGACTCTAATTTTGCAAGATATTATAAAAATGCTATACATATCCATACATTCATTTACATGAAAGATATTACCATATCCCTTGCCATCACCAATAAAGGTGCAGGACAAAGTCGGCAACGGTGAACTCATAAGAGATGTTTCACTTTCATCGAGTGGGTTAAAGGAAAACTCTGTACAAACATTTATGGCTTTGCTTAGAAGCTTGAGAGACAGAAATTGGTTATATTTACCCTTATACCGAGGGTAGTAATGGATAGCCCACTCATAGCCTTCAAAATTAAAGGTAGAAGAAGCAATGTATTCACCAATTGGAAGATCCTTCGACTTGGTGTAATTAACCTCAAATTGATAGTCATGTGAAGCACTCTTCATTCTCAAAAGAGATGAGCTTTCCATGTTTGTTGAGGTCATCTAAACAACAATTAATCCTTCACCTGAGAATTTGATCACACATGAGTTTTGTATAGACAAAAGGCCTGAACAAACACACACACAAAGCATAAATCCACTTTATCAATGATTTTCATCAAATACAAGTTGTTCACGTGTAAAATTAACCATTGAAGACAAAATGGTACTTAGCATTTTACCGAATATAATTCGTTCAAAAGCACAATTACATGATGTGAAAGAGCACCGATGGCAAGACAAGAGATTCTGGACAAAGATAAACTAAACTAACAAAACCTTTCAATCTGTCGTTGCTGGACGATAAATTTGGCTTACCAAAATTTGCAAGCACCACCACCAAGAATTATATGAGATACCTAAGAAGTTGAAACTTAGCGATTATTAAAAGGGCAAACGCATCAAAATACTTGCTTGCAAGAGTGGGAAGAGCGGTTGCCGCCTAGGGTTTTGGCGTTGTCGCTAGGGTTTTAGCGGTTACCAATACAGGTTTCCCAGGCGCAGGAGCATGGTCGGTCATATATCCGACATTTTTATTAATATCCAAAGTTAATTAGAAATTAATATTTATGCTCAGACTTCTCCAGTTTCGTTAAAAATGTCCAAACCGGCCATAAAATGGCTGGCTTCCGGATAGACTGGTTTTCTTTTTCTTTTCTTTTTCTTCTTTTTTTAGACACTATGAAGAGCAAGATAATGAAATCTAACATTGAAAATTCAAATTTTTTGTTTAAATTATTTGTTAGATTACTTCTTTTAATTTATAATTAGCATATTTATACTAAAATACACTAGATTACTTAAAATTATATTGAATTACACTATATTACAATAAATTATGTTGAATTACACTAAATTACGTTAAATTACACTAAATTACAATAACTTCGCTAATTAATAAAAGGGTCCACCTAGCTCTCCCCCGTGAACAATCTCCCGTTTCATTCCCCGTCAGTTGCATTAATTAAGGTAGTTAGTTAGTTAGAATTTATAACTGTCAGTGTATTTTAGGAATTTGCAGAAGTATTCATATGTAGCACAACTAGTATTCATCCATCTATATGAAGGTATTCACATTTGCAATAAAACATATTTGGATATATTACAACAAGAAAGTAGGGGACAAACAACATGTGTGGGGGACCGCACAACTGTCAGAGCATTAATTAAGTGGGGGACCGTATAACCGTCAGCGCATTAATTAAGTGGGGGACTTCTAACTACCTTCAGCTCATTTTAGAAATTTGCAAAAAAAATATTCATCTGTAACACAACTAGCATTCATCCATCTATATAAATGTATTCATCTTTGCAATAGACGCATATTTGGACACATCAATCACTCATCTTTTACACGTTTTTAGAGATGGGTTTTTTTTCTCCGTTTAATCTAACCAATATTTCTGACGATCTGTGAGGAATTTTGCAAATCTAAAACCACGAATGTCTTCTACACAATTTTCTCTTTCAAATGAGATCCATGATGACATACTTTCGAGTTGCCGTTGCACAAGTATTCACACCTCGTCATGCAAGTATTCATCCCGCATTAAGCAAGTATTCATCCTCATCGTGTAAGTGTAAATAGTTAATGTACCAAGAGTATTACACGTTTTTAGAGATAGATTTTTTTTTCTCCGTTCAATCTAACCAATATTTCTGACGATCTTCTCAAACACCTAGTCCTAAACGTTGACCTGTGTCAATAAGCATCTCTTGCCAACCATAACGACATATCCACATATGATAATTCATATCACAGCTCATAACTATGAAGAGAGGATTCTTGGTCTTGCTCCAGAGACCCAGGGTCGTACTTTTTATGCCACCTCTCCTCTCCAATCCTCAATCAAACTTTCCTTCCCTGCGAACGGCTTTTGTTTTATTTGGTTACACTTCTTTGATTTACTATATCCACATATGATAATTCATATCACAGCTCATAACTATGAAGAGAGGATTCTTGGTCTTGCTCCAGAGACCCAGGGTCGTACTTTTTATGCCACCTCTCCTCTCCAATCCTCAATCAAACTTTCCTTCCCTGCGAACGGCTTTTGTTTTATTTGGTTACACTTCTTTGATTTACTGAACACAACCCTCTTGATTCTAGAAATTGAATAAGAGAAGGTGGAGTCAAAATAAACTACATATTCACTATAAAAAGTGTAGTTTTCTAATTGCTTGCAGGTTCGTGATTGATGGGCCGGGTAACTGTTAAGTAGTTGAACTAATGCCTCCCAATTTTGAGAGCAAAGACAACTGCTGCTAACTCAAGGTCGTGCGTTGGATAATTGCCAGGCCGCATTAGTGCTTGAGGAATTGCCTATATGAGCACCTTCCTTCCTTGTACAGATGCTTGCTTAACCATGAAATGGGTAGGAGAACGAATCTTCTTCCATCTTCAGACGGTAAAATCCAAGACGTTTACTTCTGATCTTCGGGTGTTTGAAACAAGGTCAAAAACAGAAAAGGATGGGATCTCGCATCCTGTCATAGCTGTCTGTTGAGATCCGGAAAGAAGAAATTCGACTTATAAGCTGGGGTACGACTTTTCACTTCTTAAACTCCTCTATATGTTTTGTAAGGATTGAGTTCGAATCTGACAATGGCACACGTCGCATTTCGAGTGATGTCACTGTGGTACGGGTCAGTCCCTAACAATGTCAACTGCAAAAATCTGAAGAAAAAAAAGGTATATGAAAAAAATTTCATAATTACATAATTAGTTGATAAGCGGTCAGGTTGTTACCTGCATTACAGTACCTAACTAGTCCTGTCAGTTTCAGTCTCACCGTCCGGTTCGGTCAGTCCTTTCTTTCTCTGAAAAAAATGTATGTAATTGTACAATTGGAGAGGAGCCGGCCCCTTTGTAGCAATTAGTGATTGGTAGGAAACTCATGAACATTCCATTAAGGGGTTCAGTTATACAGTACCTCTTGTCGAGTCAAGTTATTTTTCGAAGGACGTGTCCAGTATCTTTTTTCGGGCTTTGAGAGGGCCAACCTCCCCGTGAGGACTTGTACATCCCTCACGGACTTTGGGGGCTAACTTGATTGTCCCTATCTATATGTATGAGTGAGGAATTTTGCAAATCTAAAACCACGAATGTCTTCTACACAATTTTCTCTTTCAAATGAGATCCATGATGACATACTTTCGAGTTGTCCGTTGCACAAGTATTCACACCTCGTCATACAAGTATTCATCCCGCATTAAGCAAGTATTCATCTTCATCGTGTAAGTGTAAATAGTTAATGTACCAAGAGTATTACAAACATATGTGCATACCAAACAAATAAAAAGTATTCATCCATAAGATATCAAGTATTCATACATATAAGTTAAAGTATTTATGCCTAAGATATTAAGTATTCATCCATAAACGTTAAAGTATTCATCTCTAAAACATTAAGTATTAATCCATATGTACTTAGTACGCTGTTCTAATTCACCATTAATGAAGCTTTGTTCTTTGCAAATAACTCGGATCTGACCCGGCGGTCGACAGTGATGGATCTACTCCGGCGGAGGCGGAGGTGGGAGAGAGAGGAGGCGGAGGTGGGAGGTGGGAGACGGAGGTGAGAGACGGAGGTGGAGGTGGAAGAGGGAGGCCGAGAGGGAGAGGTGGGAAAGGCGGGCGGAGGCGCAGAGGGAGAGGTGGAAGAGGCGGGCGGAGGTGGAGGCGGAGAAGTGGGAGAGGTGGGAGAGGGAGGGAGAAAGAGGAAAGAAATAAATGGAGAAAATTGAGTAATTAATTTGTAGGGCCATTAGGTAGTTAAAATTTTGAATTATAGTTAGAAAATGTAGTTAGTTAGTTGGGGGATGAAATGGGGATGGATAGATGGGGGGAAGATATAATTACCCTTAATAAAAATGCGGTAAATTACGCTAAACTACGCAAAATTATGCTAAAGTAGACCGATTTTGTGCCATCTTTCATGAATCATAAAAAATAGTAAATTAATTTCGAAAATAGTAAAAATTGGTATTCTACAAGTTCATTATATAACTAATTTACTGAGCTACTTGGATTGAATAATAGAAATGAAATCTTAATCGGAAACTTCAACTTAAGTTTTGAGGCTCTTCCCTTTATTTTTTGGCAATTCTGAATTTTGAAATCTAGCATTGCTAACATGGACGCATGCGTATTTTTGCAAGATTTCCGAAAAGTGGTCATTTGCTAAAATTGGACACTCGAGCGTCATTTTATGGCCGTTTGAAGTTTCGTCATTGTTTTTCACCTTTTCAATAAAGATATCGTCCCTATTCATATGTAATTTATCGTAATTTAGCATATTTTAGCGTAATGTAATGTAATTTAGCGTAATATAACGTAATATAGTGTAATTCAACATAATTTCAAGTAATTTAGCGTATTTTAGTATAAATATGCTAATTATACATCAAAAGAAGTAATCTAACAAATAATTTAAACAAAAAATTTAATTTTTCAGTGTTAGATTTCATTATCTTGCTCTTCATAGTGTCTCTTAAAAAAAAATAGTTTCTAATTATAAATCACTATGAAGATAAAAGAGAAACAAAAAATAGTTTCTAATTATACATCACTATGAAGACACACAGTAATTTACCGAAATTTACCGTATTTTAGCGTAATTTAACATAATTTAGCGTAATTTAATGTAATATAGTGTAATTCAGCATAATTTCAAGTAATCTAGTGTATTTTAGTATAAATATGGTAATTATAAATCAAAAGAATTAATCTAACAAAAAATTAAAAAAAAAATTCGAATTGTCAGTGTTAGATTTCATTATTCTTCATAGTGTCTCTAAAAAAACAAAAACAAAAACAAAACAAAAAAGAGGAAACCGGTCATAAACCATTTCTGGGGAGAGGAAACCGGTCATTTTATGGCCGGTTTGGACATTTTTGGCGAAACTGAAGAATTCTGGGTATAAATATTAATTTCTAATTAACTTTGGATATTAATAAAAATGTTGGGTCATATATATATAGGAAGTGTCTACAGTGCTATGCATAGCATAGAGGCCTCCGTGCTACGGCTCAATTTTTTAGTTTTCAAAATCCTAACGGTCGATCCAAACCGTTCAACATGATCTCCATATTGAATATGTACTTGCAAACCAAATTTTACATTTTTTAGAATTTTTTTACTATTTATTAAGCCACTTTGAAAAAACAATAATTTGATGCAACAGTAAAATCTTCTGGACCATTGGATCAACAATTTTCAAAGTGGCTTAAAAAATAGTAAACAAATTCTAAAAAATGTAAAATTTGGTTTGCAAGTACATATTCATATGGAGATCATGTTGAACTGTTCGGATTGACCGTTAGAATTTTGAAAACTAAAAAATTGAGCCGTAGCACGGAGGCCCTCTATGCTACGCGTAGCATATTAGCCAGATTCTATATATATATATATATATATATGATTCTCTGGACGCAAAGAATTATGTCTTCTCCTAACGACGTCCTATATTTTAACAAATCATTATAAATTTGTAAATAATGTGCAAAAGATTGTTGATTACATTTATGTATAAATATATTTATTAATTAGTATATATATTTGATTTTCTAAAAATAAATTCTTCTTATTTTCGTATAAACACTATTTTTTATATGAACATCTATTTTGATAATATAAGTATATGTTTGTTTAATTAGTATACACATGTTAATTTAGTATAAATACATGATTATATAACTTTAAGAATTTGCCGATTCCAAGCGGTTATTATGATAAAAAAGTTGAGGAGGGTTCAAATGCCTTCATTTTTCATGCCTCCACCATGCCTCCATTTTTAAAAACTTTAATAACTCAAAATTTAAAACTTAAAAGTCAAAATAAAACCGTTGGATATGATCTACATCATTTTATCTATGTGCTCATAAAAAATTATCACATTTTGATTTTGTTTTTATGTGAATCAATAAGTTGAAAAATCAACGTCTAAAAATTATCCACATTAGTACGTTTTTTATAAGTTCTTGATGACAACCAAAACAAAATTGAAATGTCATAATTTTTTACACGTGCATAGATAAAATGATGTAGATCATATCCAACGGTTTTATTTTGACTTTTAAGTTTTAAATTTTGAATTATTAAAGTTTTTCAAAATGGAGGCATAGTGGAGGCATGAAAAATGGAGATATTTGAACCCTCCTCAAAATAGTTTATATATCAGTATAAACACCTAGTAGTAAAGGTATGTAAATCTAGTAGTATAAATGTAAACGGGTAAAGTTGGCGTATATTATGGAGTCCGGCTAGTATAACATTGGTGTCATTTCAGCCTATATAACACCAACTCCAAAATCTATCGTATCGACTTCAAACGGTTAATCCAACCGTTCAAACCCTTCTACTTTATGAGTTGTGCGTTTACATGCAAAATTTTATAATTTTTTGAATTTTTTTAGTATCAAATCAAGCGGTCAAATGTGTGAGTTTTTAAGTTAATTTTAATGCATTCATTTTTCAAGATTTTTGACCGCTTGATTTGGTACTAAAATAACTAGAAAATATTTTTTTTTTGCATGTAAACGCACAACTCATAAAGTAGAAGGGTTTGAACGGTTGGATTAACCGTTTGAAGTCGATACGATAGATTTTGGAGTTGGTGTTATATAGGCCGAAATGACACCAATGTTATACTAGCCGGACTCTATATTATGTTCACCATGAAAGTTTGGTGAGCATTATTCTAAATTTAAATTATTGAAATTAATTTACTTTATGCACGAGTGATACATGTACATTTAAAATTTTAAAATTAATTTAGTACAAAGACAAGTGGTCGAAAAATAATAAAAAATGAATGCATTAAAATAACTTATAAGTCTTCATTTTTTTTCTACCACTCGGCTATATACAAAATAAAATTTAAAATTTTGCATGTACACACATCACTCGTAAAATAATTAGTTTCAACGGTTTGAATTCGTCATTTGAAGCCTATTTGGTAGATTTTAGAATTATGTTCATCAAGCTCTCTTGTGAGCAATGTTCTAAATAGCAGCGCTATAGCGTTTTCGGACCAAAAAAACTATGACGCTATGGCCATATAGCGCCGCTATAGCGTGCTATTTCGCGCTATATGGCCATAGCGCTGTTTTTTCAGCCGTTTCGCTATGACGCGATAAACGCTATATAAACCTTTGCTTGTGAGCATAACACATGTTAGCTTTACTTGACATAAACATTTAATGGTGAATATATAAAAGCTCATATGGCCGCTAGATGCTAGTGTGCGGCCTCCCAAAAAGGCATATGCAGGGGTGTAGTCAGGATTTTCACCAGGGTATGAGAAAATTTATTATTAATTTTTATTTAATTTATTATTAAAATATTATTATTAATTTTCATAGAAGCGAAATCAGTAAGTTGATAATGAAATTGGAATCGAGAGAATTGGTAGGAATTGGCTGAATCATATTAAAAAACTCAAATTTATTTCGAAAGTTATGTTAAGATAAAAAATAATAATGTAAAGTATTGAAGTATTAAATTTACTTTGAAGTATAGTTCATAAAACCCTTCTTTTTAAATTCAATCTATTTTTAAATAGTTGATGTAGGCAAAACTTAGATTCAGGATAGACAAAACTCAAATTCAAACCAACTATATACAGGTCTAGTGCCCTTTTATTAAATTCAAGGATAGAACTGCCTATCCTGAGTGGTTATGGCTTCGCCAATGGGCATGTGTGTGGGGTGCTAACATATTTTACTGTTTACTCTGAGTGTGTGTGGGTGGCAGCATAGTGATAAATGAATTATTCGGGTTCGGTTCGGCGAGGTCAAAAATTTGTTATTCGGGTATAATTCGGAAATGATTCGGAATTATCTAGACCGGAGATCTCAGTTCTACAAGAGAGCAAAAAAAAATGTTATGGAAAAAATTCGTGAATAATTCGGAAAATTCGGAAAAAAATCGTAAAATTTGCAAATTATTCGCAAATAATTCGGTCAAAGTTTGGGCAACCGAATATTCAGTGTTTGATTCGGCATCACAAAAAGAAACGAATTATTCGCGAATCTTGTGACTATGGATGGGTGGGGGGAAGGTCCTTATAAAGGAACCTATAGCATAAAAAAATTCAGCATATACTCTATATTATTTTTAAATAATTTCTAAAAATAAAAAAAAATTATGGGGCCAATGCTTAATTATATGAATAGAACAGTGAATAGAACCTAAAGGAAAAAAAATGGCAGAAATTAGACGCTCTCAAACAAAACATGATTTAAAAATAAATAAACACAAATTAGAAGAAATTTTTATTTAAAAAGAAGACAAATATATAATTCGTTTATAATGTAAAAAATTGTAAATTAAAAAGATATCCCCTAAAAAATCCATCTCTATATTGGGACCATCTAAATACAGGTTGGGTATTAAAGTGGGTTATATATGATGAAAGTGTCCAACATACTAAGTTTTTTGGGCTGAAATTAATAGTTTAATTTCTGAAATTAAAATATGGATTAAGTTATTTTTGGACCGCATTAATTATGGGCCCGATCTGATTTCTCTGAATAAAACACATATAAAAAAGAAAACTGGCAGCTTCTGCCATGAACCTTTTCAAAAAAAAATAATAGGTGCAAATCAATTGGTGCAATCAATGGATCAATCAATTGGTGCTACCAATAGATACATACTATTATAAATAAAGGCAGCAGTTCGGATTTTAGTAATCTGATCAGTTTCTTAACTTGCATATTCCACAAAACCGAGAGAGAGAGAGAGTATAGCAGTTGGTACCGGACTTGGTACTGCACAGTAGAGAGCCTGAGGAACTTGTTTTCTTTTATTTTTGTTAGTTGTGTTGTCCTTACCAGTACTGTTACTGGTAAACAACGGTAGAAGTTTGGTGTTGTACTATTTATACTTGTTTATTTAATCTATTTGATTGGCAGCTGCTGCCAATGTTTCAAAAAGAGAGAGAGGGGGCTATCTGTTAGTTTGTTAACATGTTCGTGTGGATACTGATAAAAACATAGCTGCTATTGCTACGCTGATCTGACACGAGACCAAGAAGTAAAGAAGATTGTTGCTAGACCTTGAAGTCTCCGTTGAGCGTTTAGTGGTAAAGTACTCTATTTTAGATTTAATTTTACACTTGAATTCTGTTTCAGATATCAATTGACTGAATTAAATTGAATTGTTACACCTATTATCTACCCGAATTTCCAACAGCGGTATCAAAGCCGCTTGTGTTGAACTAAGTCTGGATATATTCCCCAACTTTTATCTTCCATATTTTTCTTATAGCTGTTTTATTAATTATTATAAAAATATATCCCCCAATTAACTCGTCGAGAAATAGCAAATGTGTGAACGAACAACACGTACTTGATATGAAAGTTATTGATGTGTTTAATTGTTTGTCTTATTTTTGTTCATGCCTTTTAACCTGTACAGAATTCTTGTGTGATCTAATATTCAGGTGAAGCATTGCTGTTGAGACGGTCTTGGCACAGCAAGCATGGAAAGCTCAACTCTTGTGAGAATGAAGAGTACTTCACATGACAATAAATTTGAGGTTAATTACTCCAAGTTGAAGGATTATCCACTTAATAAATACATTTCTTCTCCTGCCTTTGATTTTGAAGGCTATGAATGGGCTATTTATTACTACCCGAAGTATATGAGTTTCTATAGCCAATATCTCTCTCTCAGGCTTCTAAGCAAAGCCAAAGATGTTCGTGCAGAGTTTTCCTTCAGCCTACTCCTTAAAAATGAAACACATATTGTAAGTTTGGGGAGTTCGTTCTACACCTTTAACGCTGATAGCAAGACTTGTGGACATGGTAAACTTTTCTGTGGAAAGGATATTGAATCTTTTTTGGATACAGATAACATATTTATTATATCTTGCAAAATTAGAATCTTAAGTGGGCCAAGAGATATAGTCAATATCAATTCAGGTGGGTTGCTGGAGCATATGGAAAAATTGTTAAACATGAACGATAAATTTGATGTGACTTTTGAAGTGGAAGGAAAGAAAATTTCTGCTCATAGATTGATACTAGCTGCTAGATCACTCGTGTTTGAGGCAGAACTCTTTGGTTGTATGGCAGAAGTTGATATGAAATGCATCAGGATTGAAGAAATGAAAGCTGATGTCTTCAGGGCAATGCTTAGATTCATGTACACTGATCAGATTTCCAGTGGCAGGTCCAGGGATCTCAAAAGGATGTCAACTGACTTTGTTCAGGATTTGTTTGTTGCTGCAGATCGATATGCTTTAGAGAAACTGAAGAAAAACTGTGAAGAGATGTTATGTGATAATTTATCTGTCAGAACGGTTTCAACCACTCTACTTTTGGCCGACCGGCACAGTTGTCCCTGGCTTAAAGCGATGTGTCTTCGGTTTGCTTCCAAGCCAGAGAACTCTATGCAGCTTGCACTCACTGAAGAATACAATCACATGATTCAAGCTTCCCCCTCGCTCCTGGTCGAGTTGCGGGAGAAGTGCAATGACTTGTCAGGTAGAGGAGATAAGAAGCAAAGAATTGTGTAGTTTTCTGAATAGATGGATAGATTGTTGTAGATGTTGTTATTGGTTATAGAGTGTCTTTTATTTTGTTGAGTAGTCTTTTGTAGTGACCCAAACCTATCTAGTTCTTTTGGTATATTAATTGGGCTCTAACTGTGTGGCTTTTGGAAATGAAGTTGCTGGTTGCAGAGATGATATATTATCCAGTGGTAAAGATTTCTTATATGAAAATTAAGTATCAGTGTATGAGCAAGCTTTTAATATGGATGTGTTTTGATTTCAAGCTTCTCGAGCAAAGTCATGATGCTGATCAGCCAGAACAATAGTTGTTACTATCATGGTTTTGTAACTCGGAATCAGAATCGTACCAGGAGCGAGGCCAGAACCTGACTCAAACTTGACTCGACTTGACTCGGCCTGAAAATCGGAAAACTCAGCCGAGTCAAACACTGTTCAACCGAGTTTTGATGAAAAAATCGTATGGGCATGCGACTCGGGTGAAACTCGGATCGGACCCAACCGATACCTAGTTAACTCGGCCGAGTCAACAACTTGGACTCGGCCGAGTTTCCAAACCATGGTTACTATTAACTCAAGTCTTAATAGACTAATCATCTCCTAACCACTCTTCACACAAGGTTATGCCAAGCTCTATTGCTTGAGGTCATAGAAAGAAACCTGACTGGGAAAACAAATTAATAATGGGCCTAATATTCTGTTAACAGGTTCATAAATGAATGAAGAGATATTTTGGGCCTCGGATTTGACAACCTTTTCATATTCAAAGTAATTAAATATTTAGGGTACATAGACAGTCATCTCCTTTTTGGACAGATGTGGTTAAAGAAAAGGGTTTAATAGATGTAGGCATTAAAGGTAGGTAGGTAAAAGGTCATTCTGACAAATTTTGGCTGGACAGGTGGACTGAATGTGCATTACAAACTGTTTATCCTAATTTATACTCAATAGTGTATGACCAAAATATAGTAGTGCTAATGGTATACAAATAGAGGTTGCTAGACAACTTGTTGGAGTTTACTATGATGAATGGTGTGCCTTACTTAGTTTCAACATTTTACTTTAGGGGTTGATAATGATCAGATTAGTTGGAGGTGGTCTACCACTGGCAAAAAATTTGTACATTCATTATACACATGGTTGGAAATGGGGGGATACCTAGTGTTGATTTAAGACTATATGGCTAGCTAGATTTCCTTTAAAAGTTAGGATTTTTATGTGAATTGCTAGGCAGAATAGAATACTGACTAGGGACAACTTAAGAAAAAAGAGGATGGACAGGTGATCCTAATTGTGTGTTTTGTTCAGATCTTGAATCAGTAAACCATTTATTTGTTCAGTGTCCTCTGGCTAATTCTATATGGCAGTGGTTAGCACAATTTAATGGATTTGTTTTTGAGGGAGTATCACTACAGGATTTGTGAGAATTAGAGAGGTATATACCAATGAAAAACTCAAATGTAGTGGAAATTATTAGGGGTGTAATATTATGGACTTTGTCTACCTTAAATTGTATGTTTCCTTTACATCACTATAGTGGAGAAGGAGGCTACAATCCTTATGCCTGGGAGAAAGACGGGTTCTATTGATGAAGACAGCAGGATAGGGAGCAAAACTAGTAATTCTTGATGCTGGTACTAGTGGTGTGCTATTTTTAGAAGTTTAGGGTCTTTAGTGCATAAATTCAGTTTTTTTTTTTCATTTTTGAGTTGAATTTGGTTATGCTAGTTGTTGCCTTTTATAATTGCTTAGACAGGTATTAGGCTGTAATACCTATGTAGGTTGCTTCTATGTTTTGTGTTGATATATGTTGGTACTGGATGGGTGGTACCTGAACTTCTCTGTATAATGGTTTCTATTTTGAATGGAAATGTTTTCCCCAAGGAAATATCACTGGGTGATAATAAATAGCACTTGGAGTTGAAGCAACCGATGAGTTCATATTAAACTTGATAACTGCATAATATACACATTAATTATAGGAATTCTTCATAGCATTTAAAGTTAAATATCATACTGTTCACAATTATCTAGGCCAGGAATTTCTTTACACTACCCAGCACACAGAGTTACTAGACGTCTACAACATCCATTATCCCTTCTATACAGCAACAAAAACTAAAAACTAAAACCCAAAACCACAGACTCTTTATAGTTAGCCACTTCATATCAGTTCCACAAAAAAAGCAACTTCAAAAACTCTTCCAACAGTCATATATAGCCTCAAGAAACCAAGAAACTCGACGTTCTCTATGCAACGGTAACTGCTGGAGCCGCACTTAACTCAACAGTCCACGCTGAAAACCCCGCTATCTCGCTCGTCTCAACTGGAGGCCAGGAAACCTCCGGAAACGGCCCACCAGTGGGACCCATGCCCGACTCGTCAGATGGTTCAGTGTAATGGAACTCGATCTGGAGTCTCTGATGCAGTGTTGCTGACCCAGACCCGACCCGACCTTTCTTTATGTCCTCTTGAAGCTCGCGAATGGGAATTGCAGCAAGGAAACTCTTTATGTACTCTTTGCACGCCTCCTTTCCCTTGCAAAATATTTCACTCTGACATGTGCTGCTTGCTGTTTCCTGTTCTGTCATAGCATCTCCCTCGGTAGTTGCCTTCTCTTCAACCGAAACCTGATAAATTATCGTGTTCTCATCAAATTTTAGAATATACGCCTGGTTGCACCCCTCGTACAGCCTCTCACCAAGAGTGTCCACTATGTAGTACGCATCCCTCTCAACTTTCAAAACAAAGAAGTGGTCGTTCCAACTAACAATGTACACCATCGGTCGGTCTGATTCACACTCCTCTGCGGATTTCATTATCTCATCCCAAATCCCATCAAAAGACATTGAACCGTGCAAGAACTCAAACCCACTCTCATTTTCCATGTCACCTTCTGGGTGGAAGAACCCAACAAAGGATTTATCAGGTACAACTGACAAAGGCCGCACCGTTGCCTCGAGCACCGTGTCAAGGTCAAAGTGACCATCAGGGAAGCGGTCAAGGTATGACTTATCAGCACACATGGTGCGCCACTGGAGTGAGCCCTCACGGATGAGGCTGTCAAGCTGGGACCGCACCGGCATGATGTGTTGGTTGAACTGGAACCAGTCAGCGACAGCCGCAACCAGCACGGCACATGCACTTTCGCCTGCAGCGCGCTCATTGCGCTGGTCAATCGAGGCAAAGAAGACATCAGTTGAGAGTTTCATATGCCCATCACGTGAAGTAATTTCTTTGGATTCCCAGCTGCCAACTACAAAGTGGTCGTCACCAAATGGATCCTCAGCTGGCGTACCAGTTCCAGAAGCTTCCATGTCCTTCAGTCCCTGCATGTTCAAGAGCACAAAATTGAAGGTCCGGTACAGTACCAGTTTGGTACAATACATAGTAATGACTCAGTGTCAGTTAACTCTTGTTTTACGAAATATGATTTTTAACAATCTATGGCACAAATTCAAAAACAAAATTGACAAAAAAAAAATAAAGCAACGATCAATACCATAGCAGAAAGCGACTCGTCAGATGATGTCAAGCGGCGGCGGTCAAAGTCAATATCGTCCCCGCCCTCCTCAGCAAATGCCTTCTTCAAAAGTGGTTCCCCCTTTGCCTTGAGAGATCTATAACTGAGCTTCCTCTTTCTCCACGGAAGCAAGCTTCTCTTTGACGAGAACACCACCTTCTCCTCCTGTGCTGCTGACGTGGACACCTCGCCCCCCTTCGGATAGAAATCCACATCAGACCTTCTCTCATTATAAAAGACCCAATCATCTGACTTGCCCTCGTCATTCCTCATGAAGTTAGCTAATGTTAGTGAACCATAACTGAACGATTTGCGCACTGTTGCATCACCGACATCTCCCTCTGATGCCTCACTACCGATATCAATCTCTACAGAATCGGTGTCACCTGGATACTTGCCGTCACTTCCTTCATCGGCACGGACACTTGTCTTTGGTTTGATCGACATGAGTCCCCGCAAGATTTTTACCTTGCGTAGGCTAGCTTTGAGGCCTGACGAGGCATCTTTTTCAGGGGAGAGAGGCAGGGGTGGAAGTGGGCTTGCAAGAACAGCCTCAGTGTCACTAACAATCTGCTGTGGCGAGAACCGGCCAGCTTCACTCGATGATTCATCATTGCGTGTTTTCTTTGACTTGTGATTTGGAACAAGTTTTTGGAGAACCTTCATCTTTCGCAAACCTGCTTTGAGAACTGAGGTCTCGTCTTTCTCTACTGGGGGGTAGTCACCACTTGAAGGAGATAAAGGAACTGGGGTTGAAGGCCTCAGTGCTCTTTCTGGAGAAGCTTGAGTAGGTCCCGGTTCATGTAGACCCAAAGAAATCTGTGGTAAGATGCCAGATTATCTCAACAATAAACACATATTTAATGGCAAAGTGAAACTTAAGTGCAATAAAAAATCAGCAAGACAATTAAGATTACTATGAATAATATGTTGAGATGTATTTAGTTGCAAACCAAGAAGACAGTAACTTGCGGTTATTATACTCTAATTATGTACTTCAGATCATTTGATAAGTATCTGGGCCTGAAGGGTTCCAAATTAATGGTATAATTCATATTAAAAGTTGCAATCGAATAATAACACGACTTTGCAGAAAACAATAAATAAATCGATTTACTGCAAGCAAATTAACAACAAATACTGCATGATATTGATAAATATCAAGACATACATATAATACAGGAGGTGAGTCGACAGCTGAACTGGGGAGCTCGAGCGGGAGGATTAAATTAATGTCTCCGACGAATGCAGCTGGATAGTCAGCCAGATTCAGTGTAGTCATTCCAAGTACTGTAGCTTTGCTCCTAGGTCCCTAAATTGAATAAATTGTAGGTAAGAATAAGATACTATTTGATAATCCAGAAACAATACTTAACAATGCTAGAAGCATGAATTTAATTACCAAAAAAAAAAAGGCAATGAATGAGTTCACAAAATAATCTTCTTCATTTGTTTGCAAAATCAAAAGATGTTAGTGTGATGTACTTTAATTTTAACAATTATAGCAATGCAATGTATCACATACGTATCAAATTTTAAGTGTGTAAGATTATAACCAATAAAACCAAATTTTAATCTGTCGTGGCAGACGAAGGACAAAATTGTCTTTCCAACTTTTGCCACTGTACCTTTTGTTATGTTAGCAACCTGTGTTAATGTTTAATTCTTTTTTATTTTATTTATTTTCACAAGTTGTTAAAATGAATCTGGTATGAATATAAATGCATGGGAAATCTGAAAATCAGTTCTATAAATGCACTCTGGTCAAAAGTTCTTAATTTTATGTGAAATTTATCTGTTCCCAAAAGAAAATAAATTTAGCCTGGACTTGTGATGCTAATTTCAAGAAAAACTTGGAATTAGTTGTTCTATTGAGAGTTTGACAAACAATTATAATGCCCTCTATTACGAAAGTGTTATTTAGTAGGAATCTCAGTGGGTTATTTTGGAAAGCAATAAAAATAAGAAAATGTTTCCAGTAATTAATAAAATCTAGTAGAATTAACAAAGGTTTATTGTTTCCAGGAAAGGTAACTAATTTAACCTTATCCATAGTAAAAAAAAACTCTCAACTTTCACATAAACTATTTTAGAAAAGTATATAACACCAAAGAACAACAAAGAGACAAAAAGATAATTCTTAGACGAAAAAAATAAAATGATCCAAACTTGAAAATTCAATTTACAAGAAAATTGGGGTCATTTTCCAAGTAAAGAAACACAAAAAATAAACGAATTCAAAGAAAGGAGGAGCGATAGAACTCACATTATACAAAACAAAAGAGACCACCCATGAATTGAATCCACTCCGGTCACGATTTGGTACGAGCATCGCCGTACCAGAGAACTCCTCGTTCCACTCAGCTATACCTCCATCTTCTCTCAATTCCTCCTCTCTCGTGCAATTTCTCTTAAAAGCCCTTCTAAGAGGCCTTAATGCCGCTTTTTGCCCCTTCCACTTGAGCTCCACTGTTAATTTGTCAGCCAACTTTGCATTTTCAACCCTCCTAACCACCAATCGAACTTGAAATCTCTTCGCAGTTTGTGGGGGCCACGGTCGCCACCCCATCAGCCTCCCCGCCATAGCAGAAGTACCTAAATACAAGTCGAACAAGCAAAATATTAGGTTATTGCAACAGCCACTTTAGAGAACAGATGGATCAACGCACAAATTGAGGTAGACAGGTTGAAATAAATAAGGAAAACACCTCTATTCGAACCAAAAATAACAGGAAAAAAAAACTGGATTCTTTGTTTTTTTTTTTTTATCAGAATCCACCAGTGACCCACAACTAAAATCGCTGCTAATTAAACAAAGGGGAGAAAATTAGTTGGGAAAAAAAGGACTGGAATAAAGTTTTGGAGAAGATCTGGGGAGAGAGAGAGAGAACAAGAACCTGTGCTTTCTTCCTCGAAGAATAGGTGTACAAATTGGGATCTTTCCGCTGTGGAAGAAAACTCCTATTAAAGGGAAAATTTCACGCTTTTCTCTGAAGAGATTGCCACTAGGAAATGGATAAGAAGAAAAAATTTACGAAAAATAGTGAAGAAAGAGAATAATATAGGAGCAGAGATGCCCAGAGCGAGAAAGAGAGAAACCCACGGACGGCTAACGGGTTGATTTGGTCGTTTATTTATTCAAATCCCGACGTGAAAAGAAAAACCCTCTCCCTTCTCTATATATCTATGATCTATCTCCCTTTAGTTTTTCATTTAATTAATTCAACCATTGTGGTTGAGTAGATGGGGAATCGTCTCCATTTATGTTACAATGGATAGATCCTGTTCGTTAACAAAATAACTGAACAAGTCTTCTTTAATCATTGTTAGTTAGTATTTTAATATGGTTGTAGCGAATTTTCACTATTTATGTGCTCAAATTTTAGACTCGGTCAAAGATTTATTGCCTGAGTTTTTAAAAATGAAGACGGTAAGGGCCTGTTCGGACACGTTACTGTGTCCGAGGGAAAATAAAATTTCACTCTAATTAAATTTTTTTTTCCACGCGCACAGTAAAATTTAGTTCAATTCCTGTGCCTATGCCCATTCCCCTTCTTGCGCCGAACAGGCCCTAAAAGATGTTGCTTTCCTAATATTGTTGAAAATGATATTTTTTTTAACCTATTTTATATCTATGAATGTATAAAAAAAAAGTTAGTGAAAAGTATTTCAAATTTTCATAAATAATTGGTAACACATTTTGTATAAATTAAAACAAAATTATCGATATTAAGCCATTAATTAATGACATGCTATGAACTTGATGTGTCATCAAAATTTCTTCCTATTAATAAATTCAGATAGACATATCTATTTATTGCATTAAATCATAAAATTAATGAATTTGCTATTTTTAAAGCTAATGATTGCAATATTCAATGAGGAGGGTTCAAATGCCTCCATTTTTCATGCCTCCACCATGCCTTCATATTTTAAAACTTTAATAACTCAAAATTTAAAACTTAAAAGTCAAAATAAAACCGTTGGATATGGTCTACATCATTTTATCTATACACGTGTAAAAAATTATGATATTTCAATTTTGTTTTGGTTGTCATCAAGAGCTTGTAAAAAACATACTAATGTGGATAATTTCTAGACGTTGATTTTTCAACTTATTGATTTACATAAAAACAAAATCGAAATGTGATAATTTTTTATGAGCACATAGATAAAATGATGTAGATCATATTCAACGGTTTTATTTTGACTTTTAAGTTTTAAATTTTGAGTTATTAAAGTTTTAAAATATGGAGGCATGGTGGAGGCATGAAAAATGGAGGCATTTGAACCCTCCTCATATTCAATTTATACTACTGTTATTTTAGATATACTTAAGTCTACTATATCATATTCAAGCAAAATGTGAAAATACACAATCCGTAAACCTTTTTTAATTGAGAAAGTATATTTTTCTGAGATGTGGGTAATATTTTTGTTAAAATCGTTAAATGGATAATATATATATATATAGCAGGAAATCTCCAGTCCTTTATGAAAACAGAGAGAAAGTTCAGTTAGATAGGTGCGCCTACTTGGAGTTATCGTGCAAATGACAAAAGAAACCCTAGGGACCGTGTGGTCCGGTTGAAACTTGGAACTATTCGAATGGGCTTTTTGGTAATAACAGTACAGTCCAATTACAGCCTATTAAATGCTGGCGCTTTTTTATATTAGTATCCTTCAGATGTTCTATTTTACCTGCACAAATAATAGCTGTCAACCGAAACAAAAAACGAGGAAGAAATAGGGGTCATGGAGAGAACCTAACGACAATGTATTTAATTTATGGGCTTCGAAGCAAAAGAGATATTTTGTCTGGTCGGATTTTGGGGGTCATATGTGTACAAGTGAAAAAAAAAACAAAAAAAATGTAATTTCTAGGACTTTAGAGAAAGGTTTTGTGTTTTGAGGGACTAAATCAGAAAATGAGAAGTAAGCATTTCGAACTAATAAGAAAGGGATATTATTGCATACGAAATGGAGAAGGTAGAAAGTAGTATATTCCAACTTTTTGTCTTATTTTTATTTTAATTTTTATACTTTTGGCTGTGATCTTTCCTTAATTGATGGTAGGTTAGATTCTCTTTTAAACGTTAATAAAATATTTCTTGTAATGATTAAATTAGGAACAAATTCCATTTTATAATAAAATATTTCTTATCGTGTCACTTGTGGAAGAAAGGTAAAAATAGACATGCATATATGTGTTATTTTCAAACTAATTAAATGACAATTTATATATCACACGACAAACATGTTATGTCATTCAGAGTTACCATGCATCATATTTATGATATGTGGAAGCTAGAAATTCATGACTTTTTATATTTTAGTATTTTAAATTAATATGATGTTTTACATATTTATAATTGTGCCAATATAAACTTTTTAGATATAATCGAAGAATCAGTTTTTATAGTCTAGTGTCTAAGTGTATGTTTGATTGCGGAGTAAAGGTAGGAAAGATTAAATTATTTACTTAAACTTAAAGTGGATTAAGTTAATCATGTTTGATGGAGAAACCGCGCATAGACAGATCTCTGTGTAGCCTAGGAGGTGCTTGGTCACCCCATGATTTAAAAAAAAATAATCATGTATATAGAAATTGAGGAGGGTTCAAATGCCTCCATTTTTCATGCCTCCACCATGCCTCCATATTTTAAAACTTTAACAACTCAAAATTTAAAACTTAAAATTCAAAATAAAACCTTTGAATATGATCTACATCATTTTATCTATGTGCTCATAAAAAATTATCACATTTCGATTTTGTTTTTATGTGAATCAATAAGTTGAAAAATTAACGTCTAGAAATTATCTACATTAGTATGTTTTTTACAAGCTCTTGATGACAACCAAAATAAAATTGAAATATCATAATTTTTTACAAGTGTATAGTTAAAATGATGTAGACCATATCCAACGGTTTTATTTTTATTTTTAAGTTTTAAATTTTGAGCTATTAAAGTTTTAAAATATAAAGGCATGGTGGAGGCATGAAAAATGGAGGCATTTGAACCCTCCTCATAGAAATTTAATTGTTTTTTTAAGTTTTTATATAATTCAATTTCCTCATAAATTGTCACATGTGTGCTTGTAGTTTAGTACAAATTATGATCATGCATTATGCATTTTAAAATTTAGTCCCCCTATTTAAAATTTTATAGTTCCGCCTCTGAGTATCTACAAAGTAAAAAATTTAACTCGCTAGATGAAGTGATTAAAAAGTGTTGACGATATGCAAAGAAAAACGATAAAAGAAAATACAAATAAAGAAATATAAAATGAATGGTAAAGAAAGGCACTAGAAAAAATATATGATGCAGCACTTATCTCTATTAAGAAAACCAAATTTATTATTGATAAACCTAAAAAAGGAGGAAATGCAAAGTTTACACGACAGCGAATCCTATGAACTGATAGATGGGAGAAAAAATGATTGGGTGAGATTTGACGAGGTTAAACTAATATTGTAAAATCACGCGAAAAACAAAGAAATTTGATGCTTCATAGGATGCAAACGGATCGGATACGGATCGGATATTGTTAAAATCATATTCGTATCTGCTTTTAATTTTCGAATACGGATACGAATCGAATATTAGACGAATACATACAAATACGAATCGTATATCGGATATCCGTGTATATATACATAAATATTTTCATAATATATAGTAAACTATATGATATTTATCTACTATTCGGATACAGATAATTAAAATTCAAAACCATATTCGTATCCGTATTTGCACGGATATTCAGATATCGGATATCCGTATCTAATTTTCGGATACGGATGCAGATACTGGTTGTTGAGGTACTCCGGCAGTATCATTTTCTTCTCCTCCTTTTCAATTTCTATAGAATATTATCTCTAGTTTTTTTTTTATATATAAAATTCCATATTCCTGAAGATTTACCAAACCCTAACTAGGGTTGAGTGTTAATTATGGTAAATTAGTTATTGGGTTTTTTGTAAATCACTATGAATGAGTTCTCAATTCCTTCTTCTTTTTTGTTTGACAAACCATTCTTCTTTTTTAGCAGCCAACCAAAAATATTCAATTATAAATGAACTCAATTCAACTCTATTCTACTTAATTGAACTAAAATATTGTAATCTTTGTATTCCAGTTAGGAGGTAAGTTTCACAAAAAAAAAGCTGCACTGAAAATATTCACATATTATTTACTCAAGAGCTTATAATGATATATTACACTACAATATTTTAAACAATACACTATTATTTGTTCAAATTAATTCCCCTAAAACTGAACTCAAGATATAATTAAAAACTAAAGCTAACCCAAAAATAGCGGATATAATTTAGAGCATGTTCGGCACAAAGAGAGGAATGGGCGTGAGCACAGGAATTGAACTAACTTTTACTGTACGCGTGGGGGAAAAAAAATTCAATCAAAGTGAATTTTTTTTTCCCACATACACCGTAACGTACCGAATAGACCCTTAAACATTATGAAACATTAGGTTTTACATGCAAAGAGGACCTAACATTATAATAATAAATATGCCTGTTTGCCAGCACCGACCACACTAAAAAAAAAAAATTGATGAGTCATGATTCATTCCTCATGCTTCAATTGTCACCCCCCAAATTTCTGAAATCAAAATTGAAATCCCAAATTCTTAAAAGCTTTCACCAATTATGTTCTTTGTCTCATCTATCAACACGTGCAACTCACATGCGTCAACTAGGACCTGTTTGGGAGAACCCACCACTTGAGACTCCAGACTCTAAAGTCAACTTGTACATGGATCAATAGATCATGGATGTCATCCATCACACCACACCAAGCCATAATTTTCAGTGGCTGGTCGGTGAACCAAATTTACAATTTGTTCTTGCTCTCTTGTGACTATCTATCATGACCTGCGTCTGTGACCTCAGGTTAGAGTGGGAAAAATGGCACGGCGGAGCCGGCTCCGTCACGGAACGGCACGGTTACGGTACAGAACGGCACGGCACGCGTGTCAGTTACGTACCGTGACCATTCGCGTGCCGTGCTCATCTTTTGAAACTTTGGCACGGCACGTGAAAGATTTAGTCACGGCACGGCACGTCACGTAGTCACGCGAGTCACGTGTAATTAGGACCATTAAATATTGATTTAATGATGAATCTTGAATAAACTAACATAAATTATGATTAAATGGTCATGCGAGTCACGTATGGTCAAGGCATGTTAGGCACGGCGTGACTCACATGCGTGACCATTCGCGTGCTGTGAACCCCTTGACATTTTGGTCACGGCACGGCACGGCACTACACGACACGTTTTTTCCACTCTACCTCAGGTCACATTACACAATACATAATTAAGATTTTTTATTTTTAAAAATTTTAAAAAATAATTCTTCAGAAAAGAAATAGATTTTTTGTTTCTTTTTTAAAATAGATAGAACCGCGCTCATCAAGGACAACTGATGGAACCGTAACAATGTTGTGGTTCCAGCAGCTTTAGGCAAATTTGTGGTCAGGATAAGGTTTAAGGTAAGAAAAAACACTGAAACCACATCATTGGTGCGGGTCTCAGAAACCTGCACATGATGAAACCATACTATTGATCTAGTTCCATCTATTTTTTGAAGAAAAAAAAACACTCATTTTCTTTTCTGAAAAATTGACTTTTTAATTTTTAAAAATAATAAAATCCATAATTTTCAAGTTTGGAAGGGTTTATTAAAAATTATCACAAAATTGATATTGCTCCTAATAAACGAATAACTGCTGGGTCTAAATGCCGTTAACCACCTTTAATTTTTTCATAAAAAAAAGAAGTTTTTAAATTATCATGCTCTCTCAGTTGATAATGAATTAACAAAGAGAATGGCGAATTAAATTAATAACGAGGGAAAAAAAAATTGATACCATACTAGAATAGTAAAGAGGAAAGACTTGGGATTCTTATTTTTTAAGGGGTGCATTTGAAAAGTTCCAATTAATAATGTGAGCTCCTTATGAAAGAGAAATATAAAAATTTGATAGTTGCTATTTGGAGTCTTCCTTTGCTTGTGACTTTAAGCAAAGGCTTGACAAAACAGACAAAAGCGTTGGTAAATTAGAATAATCATTTGAGATTAAGGCTGACTCTAGCACGCTTAACTGGACTTCATTCTAAACTAAAAAAATTAAAAGTACTTTTAGACTTTGTAGTGTCCAAAATTACAAAAAAAAAAAAAAGTACCAAATAAAAATAGTTATGGTGGCGGTCACAATCGAAGAAACCAAAACCGATACATCGCTCTCTAAACATTAGGTAATAGTTCTTATCTTTTTTTTGTTTTTTAACTTTGTCATGGATTTGCCAAATCAAATAACTTTTTTTCTTTTTCATTCGTTACAACGCACGGTTGTAAATCTTTATTTTCCTTCTAGATTGCTTCCGGTAGAGTGGGAAAAATGGCACGACGGAGCCGGCTCCGTCACGGAACGACACGGTTACGGCACGGAACAGCACAGCACGTGTATCAGTTACGTGCCGTGACTCGCGTGTCCCGTGCCGTGACCATTCGCGTGTCGTGCTTATCTTTTGAAACTTTGGCACGGCACGACACGTAGTCACGCGAGTCACGTGTAATTAGGACCACTAGATATTAATTTAATGGCGAATCTTGAATAAACTAACCTAAATTATGATTAAATGGTCACGCGAGTCACGTATGGTCACGGCACGTTTAAGCACGGCGTGACCATTCGCGTGCCGTAACCATCTCTTGACATGTTGATCACGGCACGGCAAGGCACGTGAAAAATTAACTTGGTCACGACACGATACGGCACGAGACCAAAATCATGACGTGTTAGTTACGGCACGGCTTCCGGTTTCCCCATGTTTTATTTTTATAGCGTCTGTCATTTATGTTTTGTAATATTCATATTTATATGTTAGTAAACTATAGAAGTATGTATATGAGAGCAAAAGCGACAAAATTCGGTGACTGGATATTAATTTTTCAATTAAAAAATTTAGGTCCTAGGCTCCTAATCCTAGCCCAATTTAATACATACACACTGTCTCTTTCAAAAATAAATACATTCGCATTATCAGAATAAATTCCAAATTCTTATATTTATATGTTACTAAAATCTATCTATTTAATTATTAATTTTGTAGGAAACAAACTCCAAAGATCATGTGTACACGTTTTTCACGAAAAAAATGACATCAACATTTCAGAATTGTTGGATTTTAAATTTAAAAATATCATTAGATAAGGAAGATTCTCATCAAATTGCTTTTTTTTTAATAAAGACGAAGGTCAACTCTTTTAGCTTTAAATATATATATATATATAAGAAATTCTTAATTAAATTTTGAATTTACAATCTTTTACACATGTGATATTATGTTCGCCACTGGACTAAATGTTGGTTCTCTGTATTGTTAAATGTTATAGCATCAAAAGTTCAGAACACGAGTTGGTATCTTGTAAATTGTTGTAATTACTTAATTAAATTATTAACATTTAGTTAAATCAGTGCAATTTAATCAAATAAAATAAACAGAAATTTTGTTTAAACCAAAACAATTACTAGCAATGATCTAAACAACTTTTTTTTTTTTTACATTCAGAATGGTAAAGAAAATTTGACATGGAAATCAGAATGCATCAAGATTATTGGAATAAATCAACACATCATAATAGAACAATATTAATTATTAAATAAAATCCAATTTAGTGGAAGTATTGTTAGTCCAATTAATAAATACGGTGTACTTTGGATTTTTTTTTGTGAGTTACCTTTTAATTAACTAACAATACTAGCACTGAATTTATGTTTAGATTCAGATCGTTTAATTAGAATTCAAACCAATTTGATTTGAAGTAAAATGTACATAACTGCTTTAATATTTGTATCGATTCTGATAGAATGGTCCGGATCTAAACAAAAAAAAATATTTTACCTTAGGTGATATGAGTTTCCAAGTACAATGGGGAAGGTGGAGGGAAATTTTTTATCGGTAGTAATTGTTAGAAAAGAAGAGAGACAAACAGTAAGAGTACAGTAATATTTATATTGGTAGTAAGATTGGTAGCAATTCTACCGATCTTAAAAATAAAAAAGTTTAGATCGGTATGAATTTTACCGATCTAAACCAGTTTATTTTTTTTCTTTTAATTTTTTCTAGTAAAATATTTTTTTACAAAAATAGATAAAGTATCTTAAAATTTAGATATATAAAACATTCCATCTATTTTTTGAAAAACTTTTCATATTTTACTAGAAAACAAATATAAGAATTCTCTCCATCTATACATCAGATTAAAAAAAGAAGTTAAAATCAGTAGAATTCCTACCGATCTTACTACCAATATAAATATTACTGTACTTTTACTATTTGTCTCTCTTCTTTTCTATTAATTACTACTAACAAAAATTTCCAAGGTAGAGCATGTGAACAAGTTGGGTCTCACATGTAACAATTTTTCAGACATGTTACTATCACCTTGACCGCAAATAATGGGAATATATTGCAATTTAAATTCAAATTTCAAAATCCGACCCACAACCATTTAATACTGACCCACACGGTGCAACACTTTCATAGAATTTTTGTCAACGGATTGATTAAATTCTATCCACAATTCAACACCCAAATTCAAATTCATGGAGAATTAATTAGCTGATTCAGCAAGAGTGAAATAGATGAATAGAATGGAAAAGAGGTTTTATTCCCGCTGAAATAGAAAAGAAAAAGAAGTGAGTGAAATTGAAAAATTAGAAAAAGTAAAATTGAATTTGAACTTTTGCAATTAAATTTTTACTTTTTATATTTTGGTCCCTCTATTCCTCAATGAGCTAATTCTCTGTTTCATGGAAAAAGTGGAATAGAGGAATTAGCTTTTTTCAAGAAATGAATTTGACTCGTTTATCAATACTCTTTCACTCTTCTACTATTTCTCTCTTCTACCATTAATCGAACACGACCGGAATAATGAAGAATTGAAGCCAATTCCAAATTTCATTTTTCCTCACTTTTCTTCACTTTTTCTCTATTCCAACCTTCCTTATCCAAGTTGCAACAAGTCCACAAGGATCACTTGACAACTCGGTGTCGGACAATAACAAATGATTTTGACGTCTAGGCTACGATTAAGAATATATATATTATTTTGTTTTAACTGTTGTATATGTATATATTTAATTAACTGTTTTTAACCGTTTTTAATTTTTTTTGGTATATAATAATAAAAAATTAACTTTAAATTAACTACTCTAACAAAAATATTACTTTGTGGGATGGGCTAAGGTACTTTATAAAGCACACGCCATTTCGTGCCGTTTTGAAGGTTCAAATAGCGGATTCGAACTGCTCAACATGATATTCATATTGAAATGTGCTTGGACCAAATTTTACAATTATTGGAGTTTTTTTACTATTTTTTTAGAATAATTGAAAACTATCGTTTTTTAATGGTTCAAAATTTTCTGAAAAACAATGATTTTAAAAAATTCTAAAAAAATAGTAAATAAATTCCAAAAAGTATAAAATTTGGTCTCCAAGCACATTTCAATACGGAGATCATGTTGAGCGGTTTGGATCGACTGTTTAAACTTTGAAAATAGAGATAAGATGATAAAGCACAAGAGAGTCTGTGTATAAAGCACCTTAGCCCATTCCTTATTTTGTAAACAATTAACTAATTTTTTAAAATTTCTTTATTCCGTAAATATTTAGAATTCTTAAGTTGTGTCTTATGATTGCACAGAAATGCAATTATGATCATTCACATGACTATTGTATTATCATTAGATGTAAATTGATAATTATAACTATATGTGTAAAAAATCTAAAAAATGTTAAAATGAATTAGCTAAGAGTTTACGAGAACAATATTTATTTTTATAATTAACTTGTTTATAAATCAATTTGATGACAATGATTAAATTTTGAGTTCAACTTTATCTCTCTCAAATCTCTTTAAAAGCTTGATTTTAATAATTCATTATTATGTTTGACTAATATTATATATTTGTGTGTATTTACATATCTTAAAATTTTATTTTTTGTCTAATCCTACAATTAAAAATTTATTCTCATTATCTAATTACAGTTTTCTTTTTGGCAGTCCATATAACTGTGTGCGAAAAAGAAAAATATATTATTTTCATGGATAATTCTGATCCATCTAAATTTCGGCCAGTCACATGCACGCAAAGAAGCACTATATATATATATATATCCAAAACCTAAAATATGTATACCTAATATTTATCAATTAATTATATATAGAGATCTCGTGAATCGGTTCCCGTCATGAACTAAACCAATTAAAAAGCCAAAAGGTGGGCCCACGCAAGATTTCAAGTTTGAATTGTGGATTTAGTCAGCCTAAGCATGAACTAAACCAATTAACCATCCTTTTCTTAGACTTGTAATATTTCTATTATTTTCTATTGAACATTAAATTAAGCAATATATAACCTTGTACAATGCTAGTCCACATGTTTAAATATTTTTGAGAAATAGAATAATGTTTTCTATTGAATTATACTTGTGTTTTCAAAGTAGGTATAAGCACTTGTCACTAAGATTTACTAAATCAGGGATGTAGTGCATTACTGCTGTAGTTCTGATAGACGTAGAAAACTCAAATAGTTCCTTCGATAGATATAAATAATTTTATCTAAAGTAATGTATCTTTTTCTATATATTTATCAGTTGTTATAAAACACTTGTCATCCCAAGATGCTAAATTTAGGATGTGGTGTACCGTTTGGTTTTCGGATGTTGCTTTTTTTGTTAAGATTTATTTGACATGTATTAGTAGTTCTTTTGATAAGTATAAATATTTTTGTCTAGAGACCCTGAATTCCACATGTTGTTCATGTGGACTGGTCTCATTTTAGTTAGAAAATGAACTTTTGACAAATATTTTTTCTAGGGAGTTATATTTCGGATTTTTTTTTAAAATAGAATCAATTTTAAATATTTCAATGGAACAAGCACTATTGATTTAGTTTTTACATAAAACAACTCTACCAATCCGCACGTTTGCTCCATCGATTTTGCGTGATCAGATTGTATAGATGGGTTATAAAATGGCTCCACCGATTCAGCAGATCGGTGGATCAAACGTATTTGTGACTCCACCGATCTGCGGCTCCACCAATTCAGCAGATCGGTGGAGCAAACGTATTTGTGACTCCACCGATCCGCGGCTCCACCAATTCAGCGGATCGATGGAGTTGTTTTTTTGTAGAATCCAAATTAATGGTGCTTGTTTCGTTAAAAAAAATTAAATTTTGATTCTATTTAAAAAAAATCTATATTTCATAAGATAGATATTTTTTTTTCTTTTATAAGAAAGCAGGATCCGTAGAGTTTTTTTTTTTTTGTGAGAATTCAAATTATAATGCTTGTTTCGTTAAAAATATTAAATTTGGTTCTATTTAAAAAAAATCTATATTGATATTCTTTTTCTTTTATAAGAAAAAGACAAGTCTATGTGAAATTGACAATCCATGCCAAATATTGGTATCACATGTGGCATTGCAATGATGATAAAAGTTGTAGACCTAGGTTACTTTTTAGAGAATAAGGTAGCATTTTAGTCACTGAAAACAGTACTCCAACTAAAACCAATTTTTATTCCTGTGTGGCTGTGTGTTGGCTATTTCCAAAATTTAAAAAATCCTATAGACTATAGTATTCTGATATTATGAAAACAACAATAGAGGGTTTAAAAATTTGTATTTTTTTTCCTTACCTAATAATCAAAGAACTTAGCAAATTAGATATATTTGATATCTAATGACGAAAGTAGAGGCTTTACTAATATGGGACGGTGGCATTTTGCTTTTGTCAGGAAGTCATAGAAAACATTACCAAAGTCTCCCCAATACAAAAAAAAAAAAATTTTGTTCTTGGTTTGCATACAAAGTATGACAAAGAACAGAGAACAAAAGAGATGGGCATTTTTGTAGGCTTGTAAATGACCTTTCCCCAATTGGCCTTGCATTTCTTATCCCTCATCACATCTCTCTAGAAAATTATTGATAGCCACTTCCACTATTTGTTGATTTATTATTTGCACGTGCATCTCATATTTCATATTTGCATTTCAGCCCTCCTTGATCATGTAAGAAATTAAACCCTTCTACAATTACATTAACTTACTCCTCTTTATCCATGTGCAAATTTAATTCTCTGATGAGGAGGGTTCAAATGCCTCTATTTTTCATGCCTCCACCATGCCTTCATTTTTAAAAACTTTAATAACTCAAAATTTAAAACTTAAAAGTCAAAATAAAACCGTTGGATAAGATCTACATCATTTTATCTATGTGCTCATAAAAAATTATCACATTTTAATTTTGTTTGTATGTGAATCAATAAGTTGAAAAATCAACGTCTAGAAATTATCCAAATTAGTATGTTTTTTACAAGCTCTTGATAACAACCAAAACAAAATTGAAATGTCATAATTTTTTACACGTGCATAGATAAAATGATGTAGATCATATCCAACGGTTTTATTTTGACTTTTAAGTTTTAAATTTTGAGTTATTAAAGTTTTTAAAAATGGAGGCATGGTGGAGGCATGAAAAATGGAGGCATTTGAACCCTCCTCTTCTCTGATTACTCTTTATAAAATTTTGTAGAGTGAGCCTATGGTGCTATGCATAGCACGGATGGGGTCCGTGCTACGGCCAAAAATTTGACTTTTTAAAATCCTAATGGTCGATCCAACCGTTCAATGTGATAACCATATGAATATGTACTTGCAAACTAAATTTTATATTTTTTCGAATTTTTTTACTATTTTTTAAGATAGGTAGAAAAATCAGTGTTTTCTGAAAATTCTGGACCATCAAAATTCTACCTATCTAAAAAAATAGTAAAAAATTCAAAAAAATATAAAATTTAGTTTGCAAGTACATATTCATATGGTTATCACATTGAACGGTTGGATCGACCATTAGGATTTTAAAAAGTCAAATTTTGAGCCGTAGCACGGACCCCATCCGTGCTATGCATAGCACCATAGCCTCACTCAATTTTGTATTATATTTGAAAATTGTATACACCATAGTTTCCACTTAAGTGCTTAACTAATAAATAGTCGAGTAATTAGCCAGGTGATCTCAATGTAAGTCAAGGAGTGCTTACCCGCTCCTATAATTTTAAAATTTAAAATTATACATATTGAAATTTAATTAAAATTTATTATTTTAAAAGTTCTTATATGGTTAAGCCTTCTCTCATAAAATGCTAAGTGTTTGTATGTAGCTTAGTGATTAGACTTTTATTTTGTAGAGACGTGAGTATAAGTATTATTGTCACATATTATTATGTATTTTACATTTCAGTCCTTCTATTTTTTTTAATTCCGCCCCTGCAGATTAGGCATGTATACTGTACAAATTTGTAAGTGGAGTCAAAAAGGAAAGAAAGTTAAGTTGGTCAACAGTTATTTTATTAGTACTAGAAGTAAGCTGAGCCTCAAGTTTTCTTTAGTCTTTTATGAAAAAAGATTCAAGTGATGTGTGACAAGTGAAAAACAATAGGTTGAAATATATAATTAAATTCTAAGGCCATTAGCTTGGGGTGAGAATCTGCTGCGATCCGGGTACTGTGAACAGTACCTGCGATCTCTGTTTTTCCAAATCCAGCTGTCGAATTGTTTCGAGATACGTGTACAGAAAAATCAGCTGTTTTGAGATGCGTGCACTAAAAATTTGGACGGCTGGATTTTGGAAAAGCAGGAATTGCAGAGTTACTGTGCTCAATATGCGGATCGCAGCAGATCTCAATCCATTAGCTTGAGACATTCAATTGCACCACTATCAGGGAGTAATCATTATGCTAGGAGAAGGATTTCAAACAAAGGGAAATCTCCTGACCACTTACCTTGTCTACTAAAAAAGGAAGAGGTGGGCCCGCCTGTCTGACCTTGAATCAATGGCTAGAATTTGAGTTTTCTATGATTTTATTAGTTTCTGTGTGAATGGAGATGGAAATGCTATTGTCAACAAATGTAGCAGTAGAAGTTTTTCAACAAATGGCTTTTAAAATGTCTTTCTTTATATCATCAATGTATATTATATCATGAATGTGATGTTGCTATCAGGTGCTGAAATTGGAAAAGTCCATGTTTGTTTCGGAGTCGGTACAGAGCGAATACCGAAACAGATTACTGTTGTCTATTAATTTTTGTAAGAAAAAGGCTTCACTATAACTCTATAAGAGCAACTGTTCCTGACACCTGATTTCAAATTCCATATATATCATCAATATATTTCTTAGTTAATATTCTATTACTCAACTATATGCATAAACCGTAGTGCCCGAACAAAACATTGAATAAGAGTATATGCAATATTATAAGTGCCTTTTACTATCATCTCTTTTATTTTTTAGGTTATTCGATTCGATATTTGATAACACCAGTGAGCTGAAACAAGACAGTTAAATTCATACTTTATGTGATAAAAATGAAACCCATATATCTTGCAAACAGATGAAATTAGATCCCCACATCTACAAATCCAATCAACTACTATATATACTTTGGGCTATAATGTATATGCATTTGTCCTTTTGGGTTCCCTGTAAGCCCAATTTAAAGGTTAATATATCGCTAAAGGCCCAGTATTAGTTCTTTCTTTGGGGGTAAAGGCTCATAAAATGGAACAAATTTGAAGCTCAATCGAGGAAGACTAATTGATTTATTTATTGCTTAATTTAAAATCTTATTCCTCTCTAAATTTTATTTTATTTTTTGTAAAGGAATTTTTTATCAGGGTTTCGAACTCATGATCTTTTACACAAAATTTTAGATAAATTAGTCAAGTGCCGACCACGCATTGCTGTGGAAATTGAAAGTTTGTTTTGATCATTTTTTTAATGTGATTAATTTTTAGAATTGATTGTATAATCATATATTAGTCAATAATGAGAGTAAACGAAAACCTTAGTATTTGATTCTAAAAATGTGCCAAAATAATTACGGATTTCTAAAATAATAGTCATGTGTCGGCGCGATCCAACAAAGATTGATAGTATTGCACTATTATAACCAAAGGGTCTTCGTATAAGTCAATATAATATTATGCACGAGCATTGTAATAATTTAAGCAGATATCATTTTCCAATGCATAGAGTACAAGTGCTTGCATGCACAAACAAAATTCCGAATTTTTTATTAATAGAAAATAAAATAAAAAAATATCGGCATTGAAGAATATTTTCGTTGGAATTCGAGATGTAGCAAAAACGTGATGGTCCATAACGTCCAGGGTACTGTAGCTGAACGTTATGGTCGATACCGTCCAGTTAATCTGATAGCTAATGATCTCTAATTAACAAAAAAATACTGTAGCTGGATGTTATGGTCCATAACGTCCAGCTACAGTATTTTTTTTTTGCTTGCTTTAGTTTGCGATTTTTTTGAAAAAAAACCACTGTAGTAAAAAAGAAACATATATACTTTAATTTTCGAATTAAATTTTAGAATTAAAAAAGAAACAGATATATCTTAATTTTCGAATTAAAAAAGAAACAGATTTACCTTAATTTTTGAATTAAATTTAGACTTCTACATGTTTGACAATATGAAACAGGTATATAAAATTAAAATTAATGATTAATGGCTGAGATTGAGAGATACTTTTGATGTGTGGCTGAGATCTATTGAATGAATGGCTCAGATTTTGTCTGGGTGAATAGGTGCTCGGAGCCTAAAAATTTTTAGCGTGATATTAGAGTAGTACTAATAATGATAACGAAGATTACGTGCCATAGTATGGTAGAATTACATCTATAGCATCGGATGTAAATTCTAACTTTCAACTTCATAGGCTCATAGCTCACTCATTCTCAGCTCTATTCAATTCACAAGCGTTGAATATGATCAATGTTGAGTACTGTTCAATCCAACCGTATGCTTGAGCCTTAAGAAAGGACACAGAGGTAATCCAATTTTCCTACTTCTCTTATCATGTTTGATTGGAGTATAAGTGAATAATAAGATACTTATTCCAATGTTATTAGAATCGGACCGGATATCAATCCGGTAAAATTTTGGATCAACGGTTCACTGGTTGGATCAGTGGGTTAATCGGTTTGACCGTTGATTTTTTAAATACATGTATATTTATGAGATATATTAGAAATAAATATGTTTTTATATAGTAAAAAAAACATATATTAAAAAAACATCTTTAAATACATGTATATTTTTTTTTGAAAGAAAATATAGCATCCCACCATTTAAATTTTTATATGATAAGTTTACTATATTATAAAGATATATGAATTTAGGATTTTTCAGTACCAAATTTCATAAAAATGTAAACTATAAAATAATAATAATAATAATAATAGTTTCAAGATGTGTATATGAATAATTGTGGTGTATAATATACTTAATTTACTATTTTATAATATCTAAAACATAAGAGCATCTACATCCCTAAAACTCTTAGAGTTTCTAAATAACTGTTAACTAATTTTTAGAAATTATTGGCTCTGGAGTTTTTAAGTGTTCACATTCCTGAAACTAATTTTAGAGTTTCTAAAGTGCCACATCAATAATAAATTAAAATTAATTATTTTTTCCGTTGGAATCTGTTAATTCCGTCTCTTTCCCTGCCGTTCTTTTTCCCTTCTCCGCTAGAACTATCCGAATGAAATACAAAACAGACCATCGGTCTTCTACTCACGGATGAAATACAAAATTTCAACGCAAATTTCTTTGGGCTGACTTGAACAATATCTAATTTCTCTTCCCTTTATCAAGGGCATGACCATCGTGAGTAGATAAATCACATTTCTCTTCCCTTTATCTTTTCAGTGCCAACAGAAAACAATTATAAGCATTCTCAACATAAACAACACTCTAATAACGATACTGTTAATAACTAGTATACCGTAACACTTATCAAACCTGAAATCAATTTTGATATCCATTAAACTTTTTCTGACAAAACCTAAATCAGGATGCTGTTCCCATTGAACTAAAGTCAAATTTGATATCCATTAAACTTTGTGATGCACAATTTCAAGTGTTGCTTGCAATGGTACCAAACAAAAACGGTTAGAAAACCACAAATTCATAACATAGAGCTTGCAACAGGAAAAGGGGCACCAATGAGACACAATCATTCACCAGAAGGAATGAAGATCAAGTATCTTAGCACCAATTGATGAATGGTCTGTTAATAAGATATTAATTTAAGCACTCAAAAAACAAAATAAAAAATAATATATCATTTTAGCACATGCATCATATAAGTGAAAATGTGAGGTGGTATTGACAATCTTACCCCTTCCATATTCTGTTTCTTTAACGTGATTTTAAGTGGTTATTAAAATCCACTCAAGCATATTTATATGCAAAAAAGAAAACTATATAATTCCTTATTTTTGGTCAATGTATAGATATTTTATAAGTACAACAAATTAATCAACAATGAAAATACACAATTGCTTCAGCTTCCTCCAATTGTACATGTACAATTAAGTCAAGGCAGATTTGGATCTTTCTCCACAATTGAGGGGCCTGATCATGCCTCATGAAACAAAATTGCCTGAATTATAAAAGTTGCCGGCTAAAACAGATGAGATATGTATAGGACCCTTTATTTCTATCATCATTTGGCACAACTGACAAGGTGTCCAGACCCAAATTTTATAGACTACTCTACCCTCCCTCATTTCTTTACCTATAACTAAGTAAAAAAATATGAATATTTGGAAATTTTGGAAGAAATTGAGCTTATGGCATATTTAAAGTACAGCAAATAGTTTCATATTCAGATTCAACAGTTGTATTCTTGTGGCCTTGGTAAAACACAGGAAAAGTGCCGTTACATAGTTGCGTCGTGTTGTTTCTATACACAAGTATACACGGATAATCGGAGATTCAAGAATCCCTCAAGACACCAAGCCTTTCTCGCTCAGCCTTCTCTTGGCCCAATTGGAGGGGTGGGCTCCGTCATGGGGAGTTCTTCTCTGGTCCACGATTTTGAGGCTGCTATGCATCGCTTTATCTCCTTCGTTCGACAGCTAACAGGAGATGATTACACAGTTCGCTTCCCTCCTTTGGCCGTCAACAATCCATCGCAATTCCCACCGTCTTCTCTTTATGGTGCGACAGCTCTCTCCAGTGCGCCATTCTCTCAGCCGCCTCCTTTTCTCGCTGGAGGTGGGTCCACAATGGGATCAGATCGTCCTTTCCCTCCTACTGCCTCGATGCCTCTCATTGCTGGTGGGGTCCATCCTTCTCAGCCTATCAATGGAGATTTTAGTGGAGTCAGGTCTGATGTGGCTGCTGCTCTTGAAATTCCCAAGTCTCATCCCTCTTCGCCGTTACAGCAGTCTTTTACAGCACATGCCGCCACAGTTCCTGCCTCGGCTAATCTCGAGCGGCCAAATCTTCGTTCCTTGGTTGAGGTAGTGCAACAACCAAAGAGTAATGAGTTGCGGCAACAGAGGGATCAGCGACCTGGTACACGTTTACCTACACAGGGAGGCCAAGTTAATCGATGTTCTACCACTAAACTTAGGGGTTTCAACCGCCGCTTTTTCCCCTCGCCCCTTCATTGTTACCGCTGTGGAGATAGAGGGCATAGAGCAAATACTTGTCGAAACGCTTTAGTTTGCTTCTCTTGTGGTCGCCTTGGTCACAGGGCGGCGAATTGCAAGGCTATTACTACATTGCCACCAGATTCTAGACCTTTCTCTATTCCTCAAATGGCGCCTCCCACACGTGCGCGCTTGATCAAAGCCTTTCCTAATAGAGCGAATCGTGAAATCTTGGCAGTTCTTGAGAGAGGGCTGGTCTTTCGTGACACCTTTCGATATGGTATCTCATACATCCGAGCGCATTTAGGTCGTATCTTTCCAGAATACTCTCATTCCTGGAGCGCGAAAGCGTTGCCGGGTAATCTTTTTGTGATTGATCCACCTGATTCTGCTTGGAGAGAGATGATTCTTGCTAGAGGAGAAATTTGGCTGGGTGATGTATGCTTCCCAGTGGAACCGTATGATGCTTATAGACATGATGGAGGTATCGATCCTCTGCCTGTGTGGATCACGATCTCCGGTTTACCAGCTCGTCTAAGGAATGAGTATGAACTGAAGAATATTGCAGATGAGTTGGGTGGGATTATCATAGATATCGATCCCAGAGAGGATGATCCTACTGTTCGTTTGTGCTTGGGAGTTCCAGATCGGCAACTTATTTCAGAACACCGCACAGTTTCATTTTTGGATGAACTCGGGCGCTCCAGGTTCTTTCCTATTGACATTGCTATTGAAGCTTTACCTCAGCCGATCGGTGTAGATAGTAAAGCAAAGCTGTACTGGCAGGAGGTTCAGAAAGGAAAAGCGGCAAGATCTAGATCGCCGTCTGTTACACAAACAGAGGGCAAACTTCATTCTTCTTCCTCCCTTCAGGTGTCAGGTGCTAAGCGTAAAGAGAAGGAGCTAGAGGTTGGTGAGTCAAGCAACCGCTTTTCGTGTTTGACACCGCCTGATGAACATGATGAACAACCTACTTCCAAAAAACAGTTGGAAGAAGGGCTGGACTCTGGAAAGGGGTCGATATCAGAGGTTGCGGTGGTGCTTCCTATGGTGTCCCTTGTTGAGGAACCAGCTAATCCGGAGTCCAATGCTCTGGTAGTGGATCCGGTACCGGTTTTACCACAAGCCAGGGAGGTGCGGCCTATGCCAGAGGCGACACGCCACAGCACAAGACAGAGGGCTCAGATGCTGCCTAATAGGGGTGGAAGAGGTGGTGGACGTGGCCGAGGCGGTCGTGGTCGTGGTGCTAGTCAGCAACCTTCAGGTACTTCTACTTTCATTAGTGATTTCCCTTTTGCTGAGTATACAGATTCTGAGTTGATCAACCTTTTCGAGACCTCGGGTTTTAAATTAGGAGAATGTCAGGATGCGAAATTGATTGTTATCAATTATCTTAGGGAATTAAATAAGGATCGTTTTGATAATGTCATGCAGGATGTGCTAGCACAGCAAAAGAGCAGCTCTGGTATGGTTGATATTAGTACCAGAGTGATGCTCGAGAATTCTTAGGGGTTTTTTTTTTTGTTTTTAATGTCACGAATTTTTTGTTGGAATGTTAGAGGATTAGGAAATCCGACTACTAAGCGTGTTTTGAAAGAACTATTGATAGATAATAAAATAGATATAGTTGGATTACAGGAAACGAAAATGGAGTCTTATCCACCTAGGTTTTTCCAAAATTTAAGTGTGTCTATATCTTTTTGGACATTCAAACCTTCTTGTGATAATTCAGGAGGGATTTTAGTAGGTGTGAATGAGGATAAATATCAAGTCTTAACAACATGGATTAAGGATTTTTCAGTTTCAGTTTTGCTGAAGAATAAGTTTGATTCTTTTGTATGGATTTTTACAGTAGTTTACGGTCCTACTTTGTCTAGGTTACGTAGAGATTTCTTGCATGAACTTCATGATTTAAGTAACTTAGGTTGTGATGCTTTATTAATTTGTGGGGATTTTAACATGATAAGGAGAAGAAGTGAAAAAATAGGCGCCTCTTTTAATCATGTAGTTAGTAATAGATTTAATTCATGGATTTCTGACTTGCATTTAATTGAATTGGTTTTAAATGATAGACAGTTTACTTGGGCTAAATCTTGCTCTTCTCTATCTCATGCATTACTAGACAGATTTTTTTGTTCCACAACTTGGAACATTCATTTTCAAAATTCAGGGGCTGTTTCTTTACCTCGAGTTCAGTCGGATCATAATCCAATTATTTTAAATACAAATGCAGTTTCTTTTACTATTAGTAAGATTTTTAGATTTGAACAAGATTGGTTAAATCAAGAAGGTTTTTGTGAACTACTTATTAGATGGTGGGATTCTTTTGAAATTCAAACAGATTTGGGTAATAGCTGGAGATTAAAATTGCAATTTTTAAGACAAAAATTAAGAGGTTGGAATAATAATTTGAGAGCAGCTCAAAAAAGGGCAAAACAAATTTTATTACATAAGATAGATAATTTTGAAAAATTAGCAGAATCTGATGTCTTGGATGATGATGAGGTTTTACAATGGAGTGAGTGTCAACTTGAGTTAAAACATATTTTCAAAAATGAGGAACTTTATTGGCAACAGAGAGCTAAAACTAAGTGGCTTTTAGAAGGGGATGCAAATACAAAGTTCTTTCACTTACAAGCTTCAATTAGGAAAAAAAGAAACACTATTTTATCTATGGTTATTGATGGGACAATTACCTATGATCTTCAGGTTATAAAAAAGCATGTTCATCAATATTATATTGACTTGTTAGGTACTTCTAATGTTCGAATGGTGGATGTCCAAGATCAGATTTGGGATATATCTGATAGATTAACATGTGACCAAAGTTCTCAGTTAGAAAGTCCTTTTTCTTTTGAGGAAATCAGTAAAACAGTATTTGCATGCAACCCATCTAAGGCTCCAGGTCCAGATGGATTTTCTTTTTTGTTTTACCAAAAGTTTTGGTCTGCTATTAGTGCTGATTTTATGAAATTAGTGCAAGATTTTTATGATAATACTTTAGATTTGAATAAATTAAACATGGCTGTGATATGTCTTATACCTAAAAAGGAAAATGCAAATGAAATTAAAAACTACAGACCTATTAGCTTGATTAATTGTAGTATGAAAATCATAACTAAATGCCTTACTGATAGATTATCTTCTTGTATGAATGATTTGATAGATAGGTCGCAAACGGCTTTTATTAAAGGTAGATATATTATGGATAATATTGTTATAGCTAATGAAACTTTGCATTCAGTTAGGGTAAATAAAATAAAAGGAGTTTTGTTTAAATTGGATTTTGAAAAGGCATACGATCGAGTCCATTGGGGATTTTTGTTGGATGTTTTAAAGCAACGAGGTTTTGGGGATAGATTTATTACATGGATTAGAAATTTGCTTTATAGTGGTAACACATGTGTGAATTTGAATGGTGATTATGGAAATTATTTTAAATGTCAAAGGGGTTTGAGACAGGGTGATCCATTGTCGCCCTTTTTGTTTAATTTAGTAGCTGATGTTCTCAATAAAATTTTAAAAAAAGCTCAGGATGCTGGCTTGATTCAAGGGTTAGGGAATTTTCCTAATTTTGGTAATGTGTTAAATCTGCACTTTGCGGATGACACATTACTATTTTTGAAAGCAGATAGGAAAATGATTAATTCTTTAAAGTGGATTCTGCTTTGTTTTGAAAATTTGTCAGGTTTGAAAATTAATTTCGATAAAAGTGAGATGGTACCTCTTAATTTAACTGTTGAGGAGGGTCAAATTTTAGCTAAACAATTAGGGTGTAAAGTAGTGGGATTTCCTATTACCTATTTGGGGGTTCCACTTCACTGGAAGAAATTACAGGCTACCTGCTGGGACAATCTTCTTGATAAGATTGATAAAAGATTACAAGGTTGGAAAGGAAAATTATTGTCTTTAGGAGGTAGAGTTACTTTGTTGAATGCAGTCTTGTCTTCTATTCCTATATATTGGTTATCCTTTTATAGGATGCCTCGACAGATTATGATTAAAATTGACAGGATAAGAAGAAGATTTTTATGGTCAGGTACTTCTAGGAAAAGGATACCTTTGATTGCGTGGAGTAAGGTATGTAGAGGAAAGGAACAATGTGGTTTAGGATTGATTAATTTGCAAAATATTAATAGGTCCTTTCTTGCTAAATGGTTAATAAGATTTTATGATGATGAGGTTACAGGTGTTTGGAAAGAAATTCTAATGGTTAAGTATAGTGTGACTGGTGCTGTAGGTACTTTTTCACATTTTTGGAAAGAGGTCATGAAAGAAAAATGTTTGATTGAAGTAGGTACCAGTTGGCAAGTTGGCAATGGATGTACTGTGAGATTTTGGAAAGATAGATGGATTGGGCATGTTTCCTTAAGTGCAATATATTCTAATTTATACCAAATAGCATATGATAAAAACATTTTAGTTTCTCAGGTTTTTCATAATAATAGTATTTCCATTGAATTTGCTAGACAACTGGTAGGGGTGTATCAATCTGAATGGCATGAGCTAGTTAATCATTTCAGATATTTCCAATTATCGGATTCTAATGATAAAATTTTATGGAGATGGTCAACAAAAGGTCATTTTTCAGTACATTCTCTGTATACTTGGTTAGATTATGGGGGTATCCCTAATTTAGACTTCAAAAGTATTTGGTCCGCACATATGCCTTTGAAAATAAAGATTTTTGTTTGGTTACTCAAACAAAACAGGATTTTGACTAAAGATAACTTATGTAAAAAAGGATGGACCGGTGATAAGTCTTGTGTATTTTGTCAAGAAGAAGAAACTATTTGTCATTTGTTTTTGCATTGTCAGTTTGTTAGTCAACTTTGGAATTGGATTGCAAATTATAATGGATTTACATTTGAGTGTGATACTGTAGTTGACTTATGGGACATAGATGGTTATATTCCAATGAAATATTCAAATATAGTAGAAATGATTAGAGGTGCAGTGCTATGGTGTGTATGGCTAGAAAGGAATAGATTAATTTTTAAGAATGATAATGCTAAAAGTTTACAATTTATAGGGGCACAAATCATTTCTTTAGTTAAGTTTTGGTGTCAACATCAGACCTATGATGCCATTACTAAGTTACATTGCATTTTACCTTGTGATACAAAGGAGTTAGCAGGTTTACTTACCAGTTCAATGGAGGAAGGACAGGTTATAATCCCTTTGCATGGGCAAGAGATGATTTCCTATGATGAACAGGTTACAAGTGATGAAGGCAGTTGATGGTCGTTGTTTAAGAAAGTTAATGGTAGTTTGTTAGGGTCTTTTTGTTTACAAATAAGTATGCATCAGTTGGTTTTGTATGAATTTGTTTTCCTTGGGATGTTATGATGCTTTACTTGGTTAGTTTGTAAAGTTTTGAGTAGGTAGGTTGATGAGGTATGTTCTTCATACCTTGATATTGTAAGTCCGATGTTAGTGGTACCAGATAGGTGGTACCTGGTATCAAAACAATGTAAGAGTTTTCATGTTGAATGGAAATCGGTGGGATTCCCCACTTCTTTTCAAAAAAAAATAAAAAATAAAAATAGTACCTTTTCAAAACTGTATCACTTGGCATTCTCCTTTTCAGTATGTAGTTATTGAATACTTAGGCAAATTGCATGCACCACATGAATTACGGTCATAATTTCAAATTTGAAAAAAGAAAAAATGAAGTACAGCTAAGCAGTTCCCCATAGGGATCTTATATCAGTACCTTCTCTATCATGGAAGCACCATCTATTGACACCAAGCTTATTTATAAACTCAAAGTGTGCCAGAGTGCTACGCTAAACCTAAACCAGTCCTGCGATAATAATAACATCAACAATATGATACAAACAACATGAGAAGCTCAAATTGAAGAAAAGAATTTTCAGTATATATATGCAAATATGTAGCATTGTAAAGAGTACCTTCATTTTCTTCCCAAGAATTACTTCCTCAGCATTGTGCCACTTGTAAGCAAGTGGGTTTCTGCTAGCATTTACAAGATTTTTGTACAATTGGAATTAGTAATCCAGCATAAAGGAAGTCAATTTAAGGGAACTTTTTCGCATAGAAGTTTATAAATTACCTCAATTAACAGCTCCATTTAAACAATTAAGCCTCAATTGAACCAATATAGTTTCAATTTGAGATAACAGAGATGACCATTCTATAGACTTCAATTTCATCACAATGTAATGCACATAAGGTGTTTGTGGAAAAGCTTAAATGGGAAGAACAACACTAAACCCAAACACTTACCAGCTTTCGCAAGATGCAGGAGGAGGGTGTGGTGGCGCCTCCATTGCGGCAAGTGGAAGACAGTGGCGAAATCAAATGAAGATAAAGCGGGCGAAGGTGGAAGACAACATCGTTTTCACTGTATGACAGAGAAAATGTGACGCGCGCACGGCAGCAGGGGCAAAGGTGCCCTTCTCCCTCTTTCTCTGAGAAATAATTTTGTCGGAGAAAATTCGTGGGAAAAAAAAGTCAGTATTGTCATTTTGAAGAGGAAGAAGAGGTGAATTCATTGCAACAATTAGTAAGAAGAACGATGGCATGAGGTGAACGAATTGTGTGAAAAATTTTGTTGGAGAAACTTTTTTTATGTTAGGAGAGAGAGAGCGCCAGAGGTGCGGGAGAAGTTAATTTCAGCGAATAATTTTGCCACGCTGCAGTTTATAAACGATTTCTTCTTAAGAAATTATGGAGCAAAGTTTACTAATAAGAAATCCATCTACATCCCTGAAACTCATTTAGAAACTGCCACATCAGATTAGAAACTCTAAGAGTTTAAGGGATGCAGATGCTCTAAGAGTCTTTATAAAAAATACATGAGATAAAAAAAGTACTATTAATTTTTGGTGACATGTGACTAAAAGTCACACCACTGTGAACCTCCAGCTTTAGAGTCTGTTTCTCTCTCACTTTCCTTATGCGTGAAATAATATAACAGGTTTCAAACCGGTTTTTTTTCTGAGGTTGGTTTGCGGGTTTTAATAAAAACTGGTTAATTAATTTGGTTTTTTCGGTTCAACTGCAAATGTGGTATTTCAAAACGAACTGAACTGAACAAGTGAACAGATCCGGTTTTTTCCGGTCTAACCGCTAGTCCGGTCCGATTCTGATAACACTTGATACTTATTCCTCAATTAATTTGTCAAACGTAAATGAAATTAGATGAAATTTAAAGGAGAAATATTTTATGTCATCCAAGAGGTGGAATGAGTTATTCCTTGACTTACGCTAAGATCACAACTCATATTAAGATTAATTGATATCATTAGTATAATTTGTTTTTTAAATTAAGATAATTATTGTTATTTATCATCTTCGTTGTTAGTATTATAAATTATTACTGCTATTACTATAATCGTCATCATTATCACTAATATTATTTTTATTAATGGTTCATTATAATTCTATTATTTATATTAATATTATTACTATTATTATGTGTTTAATAAAAAAAATATTATTATGCATTGTTGATATTATTATTGTTAGTTGTCGTCGTCATTGTTGTTGTTATATATATTTGTGTTTGTATGATTATTTTATTATTATTATTATTATTGTGTTGGTTAACAATTTAATATCATTATCTCTATCATCATTAGTATACTTATAGTTATCACTATCATCCTCGTATTACTATTTGATACTGGCTTATTCTCTCACTAATCGGTCTAAACGGTTGTTTTTTACAACACTGATCTAAAGTAACACATAATACTTCTGTTTGGATCTGGACCGTTCAATCAAAATCTGCACGACTATTGAAGTAGTTCCGTGCGTTTCACCTCAGGTCGAATTAGTCATGATTATGATCAAATAGCCCTGACCCAAACAGAAATATTCTGTTACCTCAAAGGATATGGATTCCTTCAACACCACATTACAATCAGTCGGATAGTAATGCTAATTCCAAAATTTTGAGTCGTAACTACCGTTAACAAAAAAGAAGGAAAAATCAAAAGTCTTAGAATTCCATTTAGGCAACAAAAAAAAAAATATTGATAGTCCCGGGACCATGTAAACAAATGGTCAAACTATGAAAATTCGGACCTGACTCTGCTGTTCTCTAAATAAGATAATATGATCCTGTTATTTCAAATCTAACCATTTATCTATATTGAGATTCGCGCATAAAAAAATCTAACAGTTAGATTTAAAATAATAGAGTTCTGTTATTCTATTTGGAGAACAACAGAGTCGGATCCTGAAAATTAAGTAGATGTTTGTATTTAAATAAAGATTCTTTCGTGGAGTGCTTGAAAACAAATTTATCACTACATTAAAATTTTAAAAGTAAATCTTTTCGAACGAACACTTTTCTAAAAAAAAAAAAAAATCTTTTCGAACACGACCTTCCCATGAATAAAATAATGACACTATAATATAAAGACAGCATTTTATAGGTCCATAAAATTGCGTCACAGAGGATCAGGGTTTGAGAAGTGGGACCCTCTCTTATCCATTTTGAAAAATCAATTAATTCTATAAAGGGAAGCCAAATTACATAAGAAAAAGACAGGTGGTGGATTCCTAAACCGAATATCCGTGATTCCTGTTTCCTTGAATCACTCCGAGCACGTCAATTTTTTGTCTCCGACCTCTCTGGGTAAACCTCTTTCGTAGTCCTATAGCAAAAGTTGCCTTCTCAAGCAAACCTTTTATATGTTTCGTTGCTCCCAACATGCTCACCTAATTTTCTCCCCTGGTTCCTTCGTTATTTGATATTTTGAAAAGACTAGCATATAAATAAGAAATTGAAATAGATTTTATATCTTTTAGTACTTCGTGAGATAAAAGTCTATTTAGAATTTTCAATAACTATATTTTATTTGTTTATAAATCCTGATATATAAATAACAAAAGGTGTGGCAAAATGTCTTATGATCATAGTGAAGATTTTATGTTATACTTCTCCAATATTTTGGAAATGAATACAATTTTAAACAAATTTTGTTGTTTTGTCCAATTTATGTAGATAATTTTATCAAAATAAGTTGTTTAAATTAATTCAAATTTATTGAAGCATAGATGTCATAATTTTTTTTTTTCTAAATAGTTGGTATATCTCATTAAGACAATTTTAATTGTACTTTTCCATGAATTTTGTAGATGAAGAAACATGACGAAGATGATATATGTATATCTTAGTTAAGATATTACAATAATTTGAACAACTTTCAACTCTAACTTAAATCAAGAGTAGATTTATTCAATAACAACATTTAAATTCTAAAACAGTTATGCAAATTTTAACTTCTAATCTCAAATAATCAATAACAAATTGCACCTACTTTCTCTTTCTTCTCTCTCTATTTTTTTGATAAAATCCATACAAAATCACGGAAGAGCTCCAAATTTAACCAGTAATTAAATTTTTAGGTGCGACAAGATATACAATAATATATCCTCCATACCTTCTTATAAGTAAATAAGTTCATTTTGAAAATATTTGTATTTCAATGGAAGAGAGCGGTTTTCTATACTCATCAAGTATCAATTGTGTGCAAATTACTTGCTGCAAAATCCTACAAGCAATTGAAAAGTCAAAGAACGAAGCAGCTCCCCATTTTCCATATCCTCCGAGGTAACATAATATTCTGTTCAGATCCGACCGTCCGATCAGAATTCGGGACAATCCGGTACGAACTGGATTGCACGAGACCTCTCCAATAGTCGTGCTAATTTTGATCGGACGGTTTAGATCTAAACAAAATATTCTGTTATATAAGGTGAAATGAGTTCCTTTTTTCTTTCCCTCTAACCTTTCTCCGCATCTCCCACGCCTCATCTTCTTTGTTTATTCTCCAAAGTTCAACTTCATTTTCGTTCCTTCTTCAAGCCGACCCCTCGCTCTCTCCGCCATCTCCCTACAATCTACATCCTCCTCTCCACCCCTTGTCTACACAACAAATTAATAACCACTCCTCTTTCTTCTCTTCTCCATTCCCCACGCCAATGGCTGAAGACGACACCGCTTCAGACGCCTCCGCTACCATCGCCGGCGGAGATGTTGCCTCCACCTCCGGCGAAGCTCCTCCTACCGAAGACGGTCGTGTCTACCTCGTCCCCTACGGGTAATTACAAAATCTCCATTCACTTCATCCAATCGTTCCTAGAGATAATTAATCCTTTGCTGATCGCATTGGAAGCTATAGTTTATTCCTTGAAACCTGACGGTGCACTCTTTGTGCTTTAATATTTTCCTATTGAGTTTGTTAAGTATTGTAGGGATTACATTGAGTTAGTGAAGGTTTGTGCAAGCTAAATTTTAATTGTTAGCTTATAATTATAACAACCTAGTAACAGCAGAAGCAAGTTAAAATAGAAAGAAATTCAGGTCATTCGGACCAGCATGTACTGTATGAAGGATTTCAATTTTGCAGTTCGACTAAAACAGAAACAAATAGAGGTCGGTTGGACCATCGTCTCCTGCAAAAGGTTGTTCAATAGTCAATTAAGACCAATTTAAATAATTTTCAGTTGGTCCTCATTTCAAAGCTTATTTTACAGTCTAGCCTCATTTTATACTCTAAATTTGGCCTACTTTAATGAAACACAGATGGTGGAGCCTGGCGTGCAAGTCAATCAATGCTGAGGGGCTGAGAGGGGTGCCTTACGTGCCAACCCCTCCACCGGCCACCTCATACAGCTCTAAGCTGGTAAACATGTTCAATTCGGATCAAGTATTCAATCTCCAGCGAGACATTGACGAGGAAGGAGAGGATGTTTCTGGTCAAAGCTATGCTCTTATTGCCTCTGATATGTGGTCCCAGGCTCTTAAATGGTGCGTCATCTAACTTTTCTAATAGTTTATTTTTTCTGTGTTGTAAAGGTGCCAAAGGATCCTGTTATATCTTCCTTCTGAAAAAAATACGCAAATTTAAAGATTACCATTTTTGGTACTGGACCAGTAAACTTGTGATGCAGGATTTGACTTCTGAGGTTTTTGTGTGCTTATATTAGTAATGGTTTTCATTACTACATTTACTGCATTTACCAGCCAGTTTAATTTCATGCTACTGATACTCTGTGATCTTTTGGCCAAGGATTACTGTATTGGCTTTCATTACTGCATTACCAGATTTTACAGGACTGTAATGGTTTCATAGCATAGAATTTAGTTCTATAAACATACTGGCTGCAATATTATAATACTAGCTATAACAGCCAGTTTAATTTGAGGTGTGTACTATGCTGGTCAAAGGCAGTGCCAGAAAGTTGGGTTTTTTTTTTTTTTTGGTTAGGGTTTTTAACTATGTCCTCATGGCTTTTTCATAGGTACAGAGAACTTGGTACAGAAGAACTGAAGGAGAAAAACTTGCCGATAGAGGGTCTTAGTGATGTATATGATATATCATTACGTATTTCTGTCATAAGGAGCTCAAGTATAATAACTGTCAAAATTAGTAGAAAGGTCCTTCTTTTCTTATTATTTATCTTTTTTATTGTAATTCTTTGGGCGTGTATAATGCTTAGACAACTTGCAAAGGCACCTTGAGTGACAAGCTCTTTATAGTATTATCTTAACTAACTATTTTATTTTGTGATAACTTCTCTAATTCCTATGCATACTAAATTCTCTTTTGTAATTTCCAGGACAACACTTTGGAGGTTCACAGAAAAGCGAGCAAGATTTTTAGTGGTGATTCTGATCCAGTATGTTTGTTAATTTTGAGAACATTTTTTATTTTATTTTAATTTTCAGCTTCTAGTAGGAACAGGTTTATGAAACTTTTCTTTATTTTTCTAATTATTTAATATAGGTTCGTATATGGGATTTTTCGGGGCAAACAGAACTTATATTAATGAATGCATGGAATCGGTTGCCCCAAGATGTTCGCCAGCCTGATCAAGAGGTGCCAGTGAAATCTTCTTTCTCAAGTTTTAATACATGTTATCTTTTCTATGTATAAATTTGGTATACCATAAAGTTTTGTCTTATGCATAAATAATAGTTGCCTAGTTGGCACTGGAAGGACAGTAGTTAAAAATAGTATATAAAGTTTTTCTACGAAGAAAGTTGATAGTTTACTACAGGATCTAGAAAATGATTCTTAAGAGATCTTCCCATTAGACAATTCTAAATTTTTAACACTATTCCTTCCCTTCATTTTTAATTCTTGATTTTGTTCTTCATTTGTTAGTGGCCTCTTTTCTTTCACTTTACTATTTTGCTCTGTTTTAAACTCTGTAAAACTGTGAACTTTGAGCAGTTTCTGAACCCAATTCTCTATTTCTGTATCGATTCTGTGCTGCTTCTCTAGTTCTCTTATCTAGTCTGTGCTGATGAAAATAGGGGTTTCAAGACATTTACTTTAGTCAACAAGGTATTCTTGTTCAATACTAAAATTTGAGGCTATCCCTCAGTTTTGGGTCTTCAGTTAGGGATCTGATGGATTGGACTTTTTCTAAATACTGTTTGTTACAAATGGAAATTTTGTCCCCTCTTTCTTAATTTCTAATTCCAATTCGGAGTTGTCATATCCTTTTATTTTTATTTTTTTCTATTCTTGAGTTTCAATGGTATAGTCAACTTTTTTCTGTTTTGAGAGAAAAGTATTATATGATTCTTTTTAACTTGAAGTACTGGTTCTGGTAAGAATAAACGGGTGGAGTGCACTTGGATGCAAAGTATGTGAAAGTTATTTTGTCTATTCTATAACCTTCTTGATCGTTGCAACTCATATATTTGAATAACAGCAAGTATAGAAATTTCTTGCGGCGATAACTGACACATTTTGGTTCATACTCAGTTTGGGCTATGAAATGAGAAGGGAAACCAAATTAAAGGTCTTGTTTCATATTACAGCAAACTTTTTTCTCCCATTCAAATGTTACCCATTTAAAAAAATTGTAATCGAGTAATAATGTTACAGAACCTGATTATGATACCTTATATTTGATTGGAGTAATTTTTGATGCTATATTTACTTGTACCAGCAGATTCTTTTACATGTACACGCACTTGATACTGCGAGCAGCAAAAATGAATCCAAGCAAGATGAACCATCCGTACAATCAAATAAAACCGCAGGTTTCTTCTATGGTGGTTCAATCGAGAGCAGTGGTAATGGCTTTAGTTTAAATCACGATTCGGAGTTATTTAATGGGGGTCTCAAAGCAGTGGGCTTGGGCTTGGTTGGGTTAGAAAATCTCGGCAACACATGCTACATGAACAGTGCTCTACAGTGCTTGGTTCATACTACTAAGCTTGTCGATTTCTTTCTTGGAGACTTTACAAAGGAAGTAAACCATCACAACCCGCTAGGGGCTCGGGTAATGTTTTATTTTGTATAACACAGAAGTCATAGTTCCTTGACCTAATCAGTAAAAGAAATTACATGTTCTTTGCTTTTGGCTTATGCTATTAATCTTTGTAATTCAAATGATAATAAATATTAGAGTAAAGCTGGTGTGTTCGTAAGCTCACTAGGCCTGTTAGTGAGCTTAACTCGAAAACATATCGGGTTGGTTTCAAACGACAGATCCAAATCATTGAAACCGATCATTTTCATGAGTGATGTGTTTACATGCAAAATCTATTAATTGTTTTGATTAAAGTCCAGCGGTAAAAAAAAAAAAGAGAATGTTATATAAGCTATTTAATGCATTCATTTTTCATCATTTTTGACCACTTGACTTTATACTAAATTAATTCGAAAATTTGTAAATTTTGCATGTAAACGCATCACTCGTGAAATAGCTCGGTTTTAACGGTTTGGATTCGTCGTTTAAAGCCAATCCTTTAGGTTTCTGAGTTAAGATCATCAGGGGGCTTGGTGAGCTTGAGAACACGCTAGCTCTACTCATAAAAATTAATATGTTTCGTAGTGATCAGTTATGGTTTCTTTTGTTTTCCTGGGAAAAAAAATCCTCCAACCCTGATATATTCTCACAGAAGAATAAACTAAGAAAAAACAGAATGATCAAAATATCCCGGTAATTATGCCTACCAATACAATATCTATTTCGGCCACAATGGAAACGGTATGAGGATCTGTATGGTAAAATCTTGGTTCTAGATAAGTCTGAATTGAGTGGGGTCCATTGGCAGGGAGAGCTTGCACTGGCATTCGGGGATTTATTGAGGAGGATCTGGTCACCTGATAAAACACCGGTGGCTCCTCGTCATTTCAAGGGAAAGCTTGCACATTTTGCGCCTCAATTCCGTGGGTATAACCAGCATGATTCCCAGGTCAGGGAACTTATACATATTGGATATATGCATTATACCATGTATTTGTGCTTTTTCCAGATTAGTATAACTGGTATGAAGAAGGGTTATACAAAAGAGGTAGAAGAGAAAACAAGTTACCCTAACAAGAAATAAATGACAAAGGTTTTGAGTAAACTTTTGGAAATGAAAGAAGAGCGCAGTTACAAAGTCGCCCCTCATGTGCAAGCGAATAAGGAAAATAAAATAATAAATGTAGCATCTAAAATGACGAGTCTAAAGCAGAAAAAAAGAAACCTAGAAGTACAGTATTTATCAGGACTCCAAACTTAAAATCCTTGACTACCGTCATGTTACAAAAATTACTTGGCATGGAATGAACAAAACATACCTGCATTTTAATTGTTCATATTCATATTAAATTTTTATCATGTAGTTTATGTTTTTACTATTTCTTGTTGATTATGAAATAAAATTAGTGAATTTTAATAACATCTGATCTTTCTTGCTAAAAGAAAGAAAAAGTCATTAATGGTCATTTTCATTTGCTTCTAGGACAATTTATAGTGCATATGGAATAACAGAAGATAAGCCAAATAATAGTGCATATTGTCTTTGCCTCTTGATAAATAAATTTTGGAATTATTTTGTCTACAAAAGAATAAACTAAAATTAATAAATTTGGAATGTTTTCATAATTTGTCATCAAGAAATTATTGGGAGCTAGTACGGGGGAGGATTTTTGTGGTAGTGTACTTCTATTTATATCCAAATTTATTTAAAGGGAGATTCTTATGCCACAACTTTTTGGTACCACAAGTGGGCTTAACCTCTCTTTTACAAGTGTGTGTGTAATTATTCTGAATCCAAAATCCAAACGAGAAATGTGAATGGTTAATCTTGTTTTTTTTCTTCTCCAGTGATAATGCCATGTAATAATATGAATTTACCATGGTGTCTGCAGGTAATATTTTATGATATTTTGAGTCCGTTTGTACAAGATTAACAGACCAAAAAATACTACATTTTTATCTACCATATCATATTTAACTTGATTTGTTTGTTTTATGGATTCATTGATCTTATCCAAAAGAAGATCAAAAAATTATTACGTGGATGCATCATTGGAGATGAAAAACAAGATCACTTGTTCAGATTCTTTGTTTAATTTTTGTTTTGTTTTTAATATTACTGCAAAAGAGAACCTTCAAAAAATAAATATTACTGCAAAAGAGAACTTGTGGCACCACAAAGACACTGGAACCCTCAATATTTTTATCCCTTTGTACTAAGAGGTGGAGGCAGGATTTTAATCTATGGGGGTCAATATGCACATAAAGATTTATATTACTCACACTTTTTTGAAAAGAAGTATGGGGGTCAGCTTAAATTTTTTATAAAATAAATGGGGGTCACATTTAGCATAAATATAGCAATTTTATCTATAATATTATAATTTATAGTACAAGTTTAAAGGGTTTTAGAGCAAATGTAAATCCGCCCCTGAAATTGTACTAGTCTTTATCTGATGTCCTGTCCTTGCAGGAGCTTCTAGCATTTCTTTTGGATGGATTACACGAAGATCTCAATCGAGTGAAACAGAAACCATATATTGAAATCAAAGATGCCAATGGTCAGCCTGATGAGGAGGTAGCAGATGAACATTGGCAATACCATTTATCTCGTAACGACTCTATCATAGTTGACACCTGTCAAGTGAGTATCACATATTTTTATTTTTCTATAATCACCCAGGAGTTGGGCTAATATGCTTTACAAAGCATGGTCCCTCTTGTGCTTCACACCCTTCCGTGCTGTTTTCAAGGTCCAAACAGCCAATCTGAACTGCTCAACACAATCTACATATGAAAATGTGCTTAGAGACCAAATTTTACATTTTTTTGGAAATATTTTACTATTTTTTAGATGGGTACAAAATCGTTGTCTTTATGGTCCAGAATTTTCTGAAAAACAGCGATTTTATTTTTGTACCTATCTAAAAAAATAGTAAAGAAGTTTCCAAAGAATGAATTTTTTTTTGTCTTCAAACACATTTTCATATGTAGATCATGTTGAGCGGTTTGGATCATGAAAACAGAGATAAGGATGTAAAGCACAAGAGAGCCAATGCTTTATAAAGCACCTTAATTGGGAACACACCCAACTGCACCCCGGTGAATTCAGGAACTGGGGGTGCAAAATGGGTCCAGCAGATTCTGTTATTTTTCTGGAACAAAACCTGACTGATATGATATTGGTATCTAAAATGGTAACTATACTTGATCTGTTGTAGCCACATAGCTTATGATATCATATTTCTCTTTAATGTGATTCTAATTTTGTAATTTCTTAACCTCAGGGCCAGTACAAGTCAACTCTAGTTTGTCCGATTTGTAAGGAAGTATCCATCACATTTGACCCTTTCATGTACTTGTCTTTGCCTCTATCTCCATCAAATACTCGAACAATGACTGTGATGGTAATTGGTACCAACGGTACTATAGAGCCATCTCAACACACCATAAGCACACCCAAGTCAGCAGAGCTGAAGCATTTCATCCAAGGTCTAGGTTCTTCATGTTCGCTCAGAGATTCTGAAACCCTTTTGATTGCCTCGGTACATTTTTTAATACACTGTGCATCTCTCCAACAACATTGTTAGTTATTAATATTGTTCTCTGATTACATCCTGTGGGATGGAGTACAAGTTAAAGAGTGAGGCTAAGGTACTTTGCAAAGTGCACATGGATCCGTCCTATAGATCCATATTTTCATTTTCAAAGTCTAAAGAGTCATCCGAACGGTTCAACATGATTTTCATATGAAGATGTACTTGGAGATCAACTTTTACATTTTTTAGAATTTTTTTACTATTTTTAAAATAAGTACAAAATCACCTGTGAACTATCCAAAAGTAGTAATTTTCAACCTATTTTAAAATAGAAAAAAAAGTAAAATCCGGTCTTCAACTACATTTTCATATGGAGGTCATTTTGAGCTGTTCGGATCAACTGATTGAACTTTGAAAACCGAGATATGAATCCATAGTACGGGTCGATCTGCACTTTGCAAAGTATCATAGCCTCACTCCTGATTTTTTTTCCTATTCTTTTCTTAATTATTGAGTAACGGGGGAGGGAATGCTGTACAGGTTTACAATAATCGCATAGTTGGTTACTTGGAAGGGCCTTCTGATTCAATCTCATTAATTAGAGATGGGGACCGCCTCGCAGCATACCGGCTACAAAAAGATAGTGATGCTACTTCTATATTAGTGTTTGTGCACCAGCGTCAGGAGTAAGCACACTTACTTTTCATTCGTTTTTTTTTGTTTTGTTCTCTTTAAATTTTATAAGGTCTTTAATGCAAGAATACTTATATCCAGGACTATCATTCGTTCAGTGACACGCTGGAAGCAATTCGGCACCCCTCTCGTGACAAGACTACAACTTCCTTTAACTGGGACCACTATTCGGGCCGAGTTTCTCAAAGCAATGAACCCATTCCTTCATTCCAACCACTCTGCCTCATGCTCTAGCAATTCAGATTCTAACACCTGTCATGCTAGTGAACCTGACGAGATGACCGAAGATTTAGATCTGTTTGAGTTCTACTTGACGGATGAGCGGTGCCAGAAGCAACTCTCCAAAGTAGAAACAGATGAACCTGTTTCAAATGATATAACTAAAAAGCAAGTGCATGTGCTTGTTAACTGGAGTGAGAAGGCATTGGAGCAGTACAATCTTGGCCTTCTAAACTCTCTGCCGGAGGTTTACAAGTCGGGTGGTATTTTTGCTAGGCGAACCCATGAGCCAGTATCTTTGTACTCGTGCCTTGACACATTTCTGTCCGAGGAACCACTTGGACCAGATGACATGTGGTAAGTTTATTCATCAAATCATGATAATCAATTTAAATTGTGTATAGGCTTCTGTGAATGCTCTTGAAAAATTGATGCATTGCATATGCATGTTTCTCCTAGCTTCTGGTATCTATACTTTTCCTTTTTCCTTGAGAATATCCAAATTACCCTCCATTTTTTCCATTTGTGTACCATGAAAATGGTGAAGAAAGAAGGGATGTTTTGGAGGCTTCTATTGAAAGTCCGAGGCATATAGAGATACTTTCACACGTATTTCATAAATATAACACTACCTTGTGTTTGCATGGTGAAAAAGGAAGGTTAATTTAGTGTACTTCAGCTTGTGAGGACCCACTTGGTATCTGAGGTGTTGCAATATAAACAAGTGCAGCTATTTATGCTGTTTTATTTATAAAAGTTGAACAATACTATGTAGGTATTGTCCGTCATGCAAGGAGCACAGACAGGCCAATAAAAAACTCGATCTCTGGAGACTGCCAGAGGTTCTTATAATTCACCTAAAGAGATTCTCTTATAACCGTTTCATGAAACACAAACTTGATACTACTGTAGAATTTCCAATACATGACTTGGATTTGTCGGGGCACATCAGTCATAAACCTCAAACTGCCACTGAGGGTGAAATTAAGCAGCTTAGCATGCATTATCGGCTGTATGCGGTTAGCAATCACTATGGCGGCATGGCTGGGGGCCACTACACTGCTCATGTTTTTGTAAGACTTGCTTTCCCTTTTCACTCAATTAGTTTTGTTCTATGTTGCACTAAATTCAGTTCTATGAGGAGTTGCATAAGATTTAACCACCTTCTATCAGCCTAATTATTTTGAGTATATAGTTTGAGTGAGGCTATGGTACTTTGCAAAGCGTAGGTCGGCCCGTGCTATGAATCCATATCTTCGTTTTTAAAGTTTAAACAGTCTATCCAAACCATTCAACATGATCTTCATATGAAAATGTGACTTGGAGACAATTTTCTATTTTTTAGAAATGTACAAAATCACTTGATCTAAAGATTCTGGAAACTTTCTACCCATCTAAAAACATAGTAAAAAAATTCTAAAAAATTAAAATTTGATCTCCTAGTAAATTTTCAAATGGTGATCATGTTGAGCGGTTCAGATCTCGACTATATGGATTTTAAAAATGGAGATATAGATCCATAGCACATACCGATTCACGCTTTCACCAAAGAAGAAAATTTATAATATAGCTAGGTTTTTTTTAGTTCAATGATGAAGGCTCACAGTTCCCACATCCATAGTTGCTGACCATGCAGACTGTTTGCAAGTAGCTATCATAATCTGAAAAAGTGAAGTATTACCAAATTAGAATTGAAACAAAAAATAAGATGGAATGAAATCATACATGTAAGTGTTGATTATGGTGAATCTACGTTAGTTATTGACTTCTGTGTATATGTATTTCCTTTTTTTTTTCTTTTTGTAGCATGAATGCTGGAATAAATGGTATAACTTTGATGACAGCCGTGTAAGCCAGATATCAGAAAAAAGTATAAAGACATCGGCAGCTTATGTTTTGTTTTATAAAAGAATATAAAATGCACGAATTAACTAAACAAGTTTATCAAGTCTAATGACATATTGTTAGTGATTTTTTGCTAACAAAACATGCAACAGATCTGAACCCATACACCAGTATACTCTGCTCTACTAACGAAAGTGTTTGTTTCAATTTATTGACACTTGAAATTCAATTACATGTACATAACTATTTTTAATTGATTAAAGGTTTTATTCTCTTGACTCTTGCTGAGAGGATGAAATTGTGATTTGTTTCTTTGTATGATTATAGTCGGCTTATAGAGAGTTTGGCTACTGTAAAGGTTGCGGCATTACATTTTTCTTATTCTTTTGCTTAAATAAGTTTAAATTAAGTCTTTTTTTCTTTTCTTAAACGAATATGTATCTAAACCTAAAGCATATTGGCCCATTCTAGTACATCTCTTGTTCTGTTTTTTACGAGTAAACTTTCTATTGCACTCTCTGCGTGCAAAAAGTGGATAGGTCAATCGTCAAAGTCATCTTTCTTATAAAATTGCAAGGATTTTCCAATATTTATATGCTTGGCACATATCTTATGTATTATTCTACAACGTATAATGTTGATTTTTGAGCATTAATGTGCCAACTCGGTGTCTTTTATTAAGAACTAGCTTTTGATCTAGTGGTAAAGATAATGTCCTTCGTATATGAGGTCGCATGTTCGAAATTTGAATGGGGAATTCCTTGGCACCTTTACTCAGAAATAAAAGATTTATATGTTGATTTTTAACTATCAGTTTACTTTTTGACTCTTGTTGGAGGGAATTGAAGTGGCAATCAAGAAGTCATGTGTAGCGTATTACCATCAATATTATATAGCAAACCTACCCATGTTTTTCCTGTAAAAAGAATACTATCATTCTCTCTATAATATAGTTCCTACTTTTGAGTATTAATGTGAGATTGTGAGGAATTTGGCATCTTATTATTTTAAGATTTGAATGGTGACGACTTCTGTCTGGACTCTTGGTGGATGGAATTCGAACGACAGTCAATAAGTCCCGAGTAGTGCGTAATTTTTTTTTTTTTATAGAGATTGGGGGTCTAAGTCACCCAATTATTTAATACCTTTGTTATTACAATAAATGATTTCTCTCATTCGGGTTTCGAACCCATGACCTCTCACACAGAGGTTATGTGCCTTTGCCATTAGACTAAAGACTAGTTCTTTTGAGTAGTGCCTTATTATAAATGATGAGATTCAAATGTCTTCATGTTCTTAATTTATTAATAATAAAATTTTAAAATTTATATGTCAAAATAAAACTGACATACTATGTTGCATTAAACAGAAATTCATCTGATATTTTTTTATGAGATCAATTATTTTATAATTTGTATTAAATAAATTTAAATTCCACTCCGGATGAATGGGTTGTAACCTTATCAATACAATTGTTAGTTGGCCTTCTTGCCACTAACCTTCCAAAAAAAAAAGCACTCCGTATGAATCTTCATAAGCCATGACACTTGTTAAAAACATCTTATATCTAATATTAATATATATTGTATTTTTCTAACATATGAATAACAAGCCACATAATATTGAGGATCCACTGATTTCAGTTAATGAACTTGGATGGTCTGAAATTTTTTTACCATGAATATAGTTGGGTCCATTGATTTCAATTAACTGAAGTGGATCCTGACCATTATTTATTCAAAAGCCTAATCTATTTATTATGCCTTCTTGTGAATCGCCAATCGTTTTTTAATTTTACTAAATCAAATGTCATTAAATATTATTTTAAATCAAATGCTGCAAAATTATTTATAAAAAAATATAGTGTAGCTGCAATAAATCTTTAGTTTTTATATACTTAATTCAGCATGAAAATTGACCACAACCAGTCAAAAAAGAAAACAGACCCACCATTAATAACTCTTGGTCGGAGGTTCTACTTCTCCTCCAACAATAGCATTTTACTTGTTAATTATGTCCGATATTTTTATTAATATTAAAAAAATATATAAAATTTATGAAGAAAACTTTAAATTTTGTAAGCATCAGTTGATCAAATTGATCATAACTTGATTAACTAAAGATAAATTCGACACATCGCATATGTTTGATTAATAATTAAGCCTGGAAATAAGAAATTTAGTCCTCACTTGGGCCTTCAAACGCGTAATGGTTAGATCGATCTAAGAATTTTAAAGGAAAAAAAAAGTAGCTGAAAAGAATGGGAATAAATAGGAAGGAGAACAAAATTTTACATTGATCAATGAGTGGATTCCAGAAAGATATTTTGTCAAGAATTTTTAAAATGAAATATTTTATTTGACTTTTTTAAATAAAAGATTTCCCCTTTATTTTCAATTATCAGTTGATGATGCACTTACCTTTCTGTTTATATATGACTCTGTTTGTGAATCAAATTAGAAAGCCCGGCCCAACAATTTAAACCTCATTCAAGCCCGTTAGTAAATCTTTGTTTTTCATGAGCATAAAACATTTGTATATAATTTACTAAGAGGACAACAGATGGAGAAATATTCCAATGAGAAAAAAAGTGAATACAACGATGTCTCTGCCACTTTCTCCATCAAAGAGGCCTTTTATTTATAAATGTGATGTGGTTTCCAATCCATAAACCATCTATTGAAACCGACTCGACCTTATCATGTGGAAAGAGACTTCAGACTTGGCATTTCTTTCTCATACTAGATCCATCTCTCGTCTCAATCTCTATAGTCTTCTTCATCCTTAATTAACCAACTAATTTCGACTTTAAACTGTCCTGGTTCATGAACCCACACAGTATAAATAAATGTACCGTAAGTTTTATTCACAAGTATAATTCTAATGTCTATCTAATTAGGTGGTTATTTTTTCAATGTCTATTGCTTAACTTGAACTATCTGGTGTTTAAATTTATGTTGTCATGCATTTGAACTTTTTGGCATTTAAACTTTGAATTACCCTGCATTTAAACTAACATGATTAAACATTTTATACTAATTTTTGAACATCTTTGTACATATGTTCATATAGCAATGATATATCTAGAGTAATAATTATGGATATACAAATATCTCATAGAAAAAAGTAAAAAAAAAAAAAAAAAAAAAAAACGAACGCCGAGATTTGGGAATTTCGTCAAAAACAAAAGAACAAATGGGATAAATTTTGTTTGCTAGAAAAGTAAAGGCGAAAGAGTCTTCAAAAAGACTACAAGAAAATAGATGTTGGGTCAAAATGCATTGGTGCAATATTATCTTGTATATGACAAACTAATGAGACATTCTAAGGGTGAAACTTTTAACAGAGCAGTTTTGGCTTAAGACAGCACACAGACTATAGAATCAAAACAGCACCGGATATAGTTAGTGCGCTGCATGAAGTAAAAACTACTCTACATTCTTATCGGGCTTCAACACAGAATACATTTTTTTTTGTGAGGATATTAATAAAAATTTCGGGATCTTGAAGTGTAATTAGGCAAGATTTTTTTTTTTCTTAAACATATGAGTAAAACTAGGGTGTTTTTAAGTTCACCAAGTCTTTTTGTGAACTCAACTCTAAAACCTATCGAATTGGTTTCAAACGACGAATTCAAACTGTTGAAATTCTTCTACCTTATGAGTGATGCGTCTATATGTAAAAAATTTAAAATTTCGAATTAATTTAGTATAAAGTCAAGTGGTCAAAATTAGAAGGTTTATAAATTAATTTTAATGCATTCATTTTTTGGACGCCTTTTGACCACTTGTCTCTACACAAAATTAATTTAAAATTTAAATTTTTTTTATTATTCAAGAAAGATGGCACAAAATCAGTCTACTTTAGCGTAATTTTGCGTAGTTTAGCGTAATTTATCATATTTCAGCATAATTAGCGAAGTTATTGTAATTTAGCGTAATTTAGTGTAATTCAACATAATTTATTATAATATAGTGTAATTCAACATAATTTCAAATAATCTAGTATTTTAGTATAAATATGCTAATTATAAATAAAAAAAATAATCTAACAAATAATTTAAACAAAAAAATTCAAATTTTCAGTGTTATATTTCATTATTTTGCTCTACATAGTGTCGGAAATTCTGAACATAAATATTAGTTTCTAATTAACTTTGGATATTAATAAAAATGTCGGCAGCAAGTCCTTTTGTCCTCCTATTTCGTTAAAAGTGTGCGGAGTTATCACTACAGAATTTTACGCAGCTCTTCGAAGAGCCCAATGATGGCCGTCTTCATAGCGGTTCACCATACTAATAAGCAGTACAATATGTCATAGAAAATCCGAAATAAAGCACCTAAGAGGATACGAATTCACCCCACTGGCTCAAAAGACAGCTGTCATCCACAAGGGGATATCGAGGTATCGGATCCATTGTGCCAAACGTCGTAATTGCATTCATATCCGCTAGTATGTCATCTCCAGTTCTCCACGGCACACTGACAAATAGAGAGTTGCGGTTCGGTTCGGCGGAGTTAAAATTTCGTAATTCAAAAATAATTTGGGAATGTTTCCGTATCACAAGAAAGCCAAAAAAATAAAAAAACTCAAAAATAAAATTTGCATTTTTTTCGCGTTTTATTCGCGAATAATTCATGATTCGCGTTTCATTCGCGAATAAAACGTATAATACGTTTTTTTAATTTTATTCGGTGTTCAGTTCGGAAACGTCAAAAACATGAATTATACACGAATTATTCACGAATTATGTTACTATGCTCCGCGGTATAGCCGTAGAAGTGCTACTTTTATTCGATTATCCGGTTTCGATCCGGAACCGATCTGGATCCGAATGGAACTGATTTGGAGCCGATTAATTTGGATAGGATATGGTTTAAAAAACTAACCGGTTAAATTATGGGTACAATTACAAAATTAATACTTTAATATCTGATCCGGATCCGAACCGGAACCGAAATTGTAATAGATAGGATATAGATTTAATTATCCGACCCATAACCGAATCTGACCCGATACCAGTATAAATTATCTGATACAATGCTAATAAATTTTTTATAACTATTTAATATAAAAACATAGATTAACTATGAAAAGATAACAATCCATAGAATATTTTAAGAAACAAATCATAATATCATATCATACAGTAATAATTAATTTCTTTATTGGTTGTTGAGATGTTTAAGAAATTATAATTATATTTAATAGTAACGGGATTCTCGAATACTTGTGAGTTGTGGCATGTACCCACTCAGGATTTGGACCCGCTCCGAATACAGACCGGACTCAACAATTCACAAACAAATTATGGGTACCTATCTATCTGGAACTGAAATACTGAACTCGAAATATCTACTATTAGATGTGGTATCCGAATCCGGATCCGGACCCGATCCGGTTTGAAACTAATAATTATATGGACTGAAATTCGAATCCAAACACTTTTAAGGTACATGTTCAAATATAATAGTATCCGGACCTGACCTGATAACACCTCTACTCCACAGTTCAATCTTATTAATGAATAATTAATGGTTTAGATCATCAGTTGGTCATTAGAATACTATTTTGCCAAGTCTCTCATTCACCATCAAGAGTCAAGAGTCAGATATAGTGAAAGAAATTAGTCACATGATCAAAATTTTCCACATTGTTTATTTATTTTAGCAATATTATTATTTTCTCACTTTTTAGCATTTTTTTTCCTGTAAACTAGTTTAAATTAAATAAATAAAATAACCGTGACTAGCGATGTGAAACAAAATTTAGTGATAGATAATGACGTTATGTACGTAATTAAGTCATAATTATTAGTTATATCACTCGTCATGTCAAGTGAAAAAATACAACGTAACATAACAAAGTCATAATTGTTAATCAAATCAAGTCATAGAAATCCCCACGCAATCCTTTTCCCGGAAATTAGTAAACATAACCAGATTTAACACTACTTGACTTCTATTGTTGGATCATACTTGATCAGTTTAAGATTATACTATGCAAGTTCTACTGTACGCATTTACGTATATACAATGTCATTTAAATGCGACATTAGCACTTAAGCCCCTATGGTATTTATTTATTTTGCGCCTATCCTTACAGAAAATTGTTTCAATTATTTAAATGTTATATGTGTTATGAAATATTAAATAGTAGACATTTCACATTCTCCACCTCATCCACTTTCTATTAGATTTAATTTTGTATTAACTATCTTGTTAATTGTATGGCTTTTCATTTGCTTTCTCTAGCTTATAAATAGAGGTTTTGTAAGTGGTTGATGTTTATACATAGATGGTGATATAATACAGAAATAAGATTTAGCCTCTCCTCACTTTAATTTTGTTTTGTTTTATAATCGTTATCAGCACGAGTTTGCTCTAGTCAAGTTGCGACGGGATTTCGTAGAAGCACACCTAGAAGGAAAATGACTGACGAAATGGTAAGTAAAGAAGATCCATGTCTAGTAGACAGCGGAACAACAAATACCATATTGAAAAGTAAGAAATATTTTTCTCTATTTTCTTCTGCAAAGACACATGTTAATACAATTTCTAGTATTAGTAATTTAATTGAGGGCTGATCACTCAAAAGAGAGCAATGTTTCTTTTAATATTTATAAACTCGGAAATGCTATCGGTTCGGACTGCAAGCGCACAATCCTATCGAGTAGTATATACGAGGTCGATCCACAGGGAATATTGGTTCAATGCTTTGAGCGATCGAATCACAATCTTTCGAAAGGCTAGACGAAATCTGAAAATTGAGAGATGTTTGTTGATCAATGTAAATTAGGAAACAATTAAAAGTAATTAAAATAAAGATAGAGATGAGAATTCCTAGGGTTTCGGCACACCATTGCCACTCAATCCGCCTTGACAATATATTCCTGTTGCGTCTGATTTCCTGTTGTTGTTTAATGAAAGACACTACATAGGTCACTGCGATTTATGTTACGCGAGAATGACAGATCTTTCACCGAGATTCTACATAGGACACTGCGATTTACCTTACGCAAATGTCTGATCTCTCAAATACCCTAAATTACTACATAGATCACTGCGATTTACTTTACGCAAGTGATGGAATTTGGTACGCGTTTTGTTGGTCTGGTTTATGGTTTCCCCGCTAAGGTTTTCTTCACATAAACCTAATAGATCTCAACGAGGCTAATTCATACAAATAGTTTCTCTTACCATTAAAGCACTGTCACTACCCTAACGGACTTAAACTAGATCATTGAAATTAGATGAAGAGATAGTAAATCACAAAAGCATTTTAGCACAACAACAAGAAATCATAATCAACAGAAATATATATATCAAAACATCAAGAGTAACAAGGTTTACTGCCTAGCCCTAAGAAAAAGGAACTTAGCCGCGGAACGGCATGGTTACAAGCACTCCTCTCTTCTCACTTTAATCAAATCTAACCCTAATTACAAAGATAACTAATCATTCTGCCCAGGGGCCTTATATAGGAGTGTAGGGACGTGTAGAGGTTGAGTAGGGGCTAAGAAACTGATCTGGAAACAGCTGTCGGCAGTTATTCCCCAAGAGACGCCTTCGGATACGGACCGTATTAGGACCTTGACGGTTAGGGTTTAATGCTTCCAGCGCTATCTTCTAGTCAATGCTATGCCTGGTCCGTATTAGCCAATACGGGCCGTAACAGGGACTTAGTCGATGAGCGTTGCTGATCCGATTGACCCGATTCTAGCTCCATTTAGTGTAAATAGTCCCAAAACCTGTTTTCTGCAATAAAACACACTACCAGAATTTTCGTTTGTAGCATGGGTAGCACTGGTTTGTTCCATGGGTGTTAAGGGCCCATGGAAAAGAATTGACATTTCTGATTTCGTATACCTTTTTCATGGGGTGGCTCATGCAAAACATTACCCATGTAACTACTTGCTGCTTATCCATGCAACTGTCTTCCATGTACTCATGTAAAAAAATTTGGAAGAGCCCGCCTCTGCCAATCCACTCAGATAGTATATTTTATTAAAGGTACATGCAAATAGTTGATCCTATGCCCATGGAAATAGGTATAAAGTTGTGAAACATATTAGTAGCATGGGCTGTCGCATGCAATTGTTTTGTGGATTTTTTTTTATATTATTTAATACTAGAGGTTCATGCTAAAACCCAGCCACCATACCCATGCTAATAGTCTGGAGAGTTCAGATCGACTATTAGCATGGGCTGCACATGCAATTGTTTTTGTTGACCCTTTTTATATTATTTTATGCCAGAGGTCCATGTTAAAACCCGACCACCATACCCATGCTAATAGTCTGGAGAGTTGAGATGGACTATTAGCATGGGCTGCGCATGCAATTGTTTTGTTAAACATTTTTATAATATTTTATGCTAGAGGTCCATGTTAAAACTCGGCCCACATGCCCATGGTAATAATCTGGATTGTTGAGAATTAGTAGTTGTATATCACAGCAATAAGAATTACAACAGTATATTAAAAATGGTTATTTTGCATTCGAGATTTTCCAATCTTATTTCAAAATGGTTATCTTATGTATATGAAATACCGCATTATTTTGCATTTGAGATTTCTGAAGTAATTGGTATACCTAAGTTAGTTGTTCTACTTTCCAATCTTATACAATGCTTCTCATAATGTGCTTATAATATATATTGCCGGGTAAAAATCCCAAATAAATGGTGTTATAAAGCAACAATAATTCACATGCAACACCTATGCATACAAATTTGCCCAACAACATATTTTCTAACTATCTGCAGAACTATATTCTCAATTATAAAAGAGCTGAGCACTAAAAAATTAAAGAGCAAAATAATCATCCAATATATATCAACATATATACTACAAACATGAGAAAGCAACAATTATATACTCAATTATAAAATAACTGAGCACTAAAAAATTAAACAACAAACTAATCATCCAATATATATCAAACATATATACTACTCCAGACATGAGAAAGCTTCTTGTAAAGGTTATTACATTATGCTTGAACCCTAAATCGGCATAACATATATACTAGTATCATGCCCGTGCGTTGCAATGGGGACACATTATAAGATTTAACATTAAGATTGAATAAAGAGGCAATTAATAAATAACAGTAAAAAAAACAACAACAAATGACTACTTTAATTCAATAACTTTCTTAACATGTCAATACATACACATTATTTTTTTCAAAATTATTTACAACACAAATGAAAAATATATACTAAATTTGAAATTATATATTGCTAGACAACAAAAATAAAATAAAAAACAAAAATAACTTGTATGTTGCTAGACGACCTAGATGCAAAATGTACGAGGACAAAACATTTCAACTTACAATATATGCAACATACTATTATAAAAAAGAGAGTAAAAAATCAAAACGAGAAAAAAGAAATAGAAATGAGAAAAATAAGAAAATGATAATCACCTTGAACTCAAAAAATGAATAGTAATGTATATATATTTTTTTTTCTTTTTTCAAAAGAAAAGATAACAAAATAAAATCTGGCAAATGGTAGCAGGTGAAACTGATGTACAATTCTGCTATTTTTTTTGAAATAAAATGGCTTATTGCTGCCTTGGCACTTAAAAAAAGGCTGAAAAATAGACAAGTAAAATTGCCATATGAGGAAAATGTAATGACCAGTTTTTGGTCTCATAATCATGGATCGCTGGTAGCATTTGTTTCGCATATATGGTGAGATACCGTTTGTGGAAGAAAGCAACCTTAGAAAGAACCATACTGTATGTACTAGTCTTTACCAGAAAATATCCGTACCAGTACCCTCTTTCCTACCAGAAACATATTGTTCCAGCCTGCGGACAGTACCAGCCTTACCAGAAAAGTTCCAGTCCCATCTTTCCTACCAGAAATGTACCGTTTCAGCCGACGTTCTGTACCAGTATTTTCCCGAAGCGATCCGTACCAGTTCCATGGTTCCAACCAGCAGCCCTATCCTCAATTGCCATGCTGCTTGCTCCATTCTTCGAAATATGAATCAAGTCCCATGCAAATTTAAATATGACCATTAATGCACCTATTGATTTGTAACAATGATTAGTGCACATGATTTTGTATAAATCTACATCTCATGAAAGTCATCTATCCAGAGACCTAGATTCATATTTCATTTATCAGCAACCATTGCTACTTTACAACTAAGTCCCTTATTTTATTTTATTTGTTATTTGATGATAAAATGCAAGAAGCTTGCTTATTTTATGGGCAAACCCACCAGCAACTAATAAATATTCAAAAGGGCAAACACACACACACAACTATACAGTCCTTAGAATCGTTGACCCCACAAGCTAGACTTCATTGCCAAAAACCTAAATAGCTCATGTTCAGAGAACTCAGATCAGAGAAAAAAAGGACATGTGGTGCTGTATGTGTGGCAATCCATGTAGCAAGTATATTTTTAACTAAATTTAGACTTTTTTACATATAATACGAAAACATTTAATTAAAAGAAGACAGATTATTTGATTGAATGGCTGATATTTAATCCGAAATTTCATCTTTTAATCATAACCGTTGGCGGATTAGACACCCAACGTGCTTAATAATGGAATGGAGATATCAATGAACCCTAAATCAGCAGAAAACATGAGCAAGCTTCTTGTAAAGCTTCTTGTAAAGGTTATCAAACATATATACTACATTATACAATTTCTCAATCATTAGAAAATCAATGAACCCTAAATCGGCATAAGTGACTCTTCAGAGAAGGAAAAATAGAGATTGAGACCCACCTGGTGCAGGAGAGACACGATGTCAGCGGCAGCAGCGGCAAGGAGAATTCATTGTGTGGCTCGAGAAAGAGATGTGGGGGGGGGGGGAGAGGGAAGAGCATGTTCCACTCCATGGATGACCACATTGTCATCATGAAGGTCAAGTGTAACCTCAACATACTCATCCTTGTCACTAAACCTAAGATGAAAAAAATAAATAGTTAAAAAAAATTGTCCAGTGCACTGTTTGTCCTATGCATATTTTGCACATGAACTGTTTGGTAAAATACCCCAAAGAACTATTCATTTGTTAAGTTACATGGTCATGAAGCATGGCATTGCAAGTTGGTAAAACTTTATTTGGAGATCACTAAATTATACCGTAGTTAACACATCCAATTTTTTTTGTTAATAACAACAACTATTAGTTTTCAATTAAATTATCACTATTTGAGCTATGTGAAAATTGCAACAGCCCACAAAGTTAGGGTACAAGACTAGTAGAGCTAAAACACGGCTCAACTACATACCATAGTTAACACATCCAATTCAAGGGTTCGAGAGTCACGAAGGGCTTAACCACATTCACACAAATCAGAACCGAGCCCGATATGAAACAAAAACATCCATAGAAGGCATAACACAAAAATCAATCAATAACCGAAAAGGGGATTTATCAATTACCCAACTACGCTTGAATCCGTAGAAGCCAGTCGGTACCAAGGTTGTGAATAGCGCCTTCCGAACCCCACCTCTCGACCGTCTCTGAGTCCAAATTCACGAATCAGCACACTACTAGATAATCAAAACTAGCTATACAAACACTAAGCAAAAATGTCAACTTTAACCTGTATTTTAAATGTATACAAAACACTTCTTCTCATTTAGGCATTTCCACAAATACCTTATGTACAACATATACAGATGTTATTCCCTTGTGGAAAAAAAAATTATTTCCCATCACAAAAATCAACACAGAGGGTTTCGCCTAACACAAGAAATCAACAACAATTCATCGAGCACAGACATCGATCAAGCACACAAAAATTATCAGTTTACTAAAAAAACTTGTGCACTTATGTCATTTCATCAAACACTTTGTGTGCACATAATCAAACACCGGTATACAACTAAAAAAACTAAAAAAATAAACCTTAGTACTGTCAGACTTGATTGTGAGTTTGATCCGCCCATTTCAACCTTGGGAGCGGTGGTTTGTTCAATCGCGGCGGCTGATCAGAATCTGAAGTGGCGGAGGAAAAGAGGGGAGGAGTCAAGGAGAGAGAGAGAGAGAGACTGAGAGAGGTTTTAGAGGAAACAAAATGGTTTTAGAGGGACACAAAATGTTTGGCTGTTTTAGAGGGAAACAAAATGGTTTTAGAGGGAAACGAAAAGGGGGGAAGGCTATAAGAAGAGAAAAATCCAGCTAAGGAGTTGAATTTTCTGGAGAGGAGTACTCTCTGGATGCGATGGTGAAGAAAAAAAATTGTTAAGTACAGATTTTAACAAAGCAGTTTTAGCTTCAAGAAGTTTTTTATATATATTGGATGCTCTTTAAATTATATAGACTGTGTGCTGCATAAAATGAAAACTGCTCTGTTAACATAAGCATCCAAATGAAGACATCATAACCATTCATTGCTTATCGGATGGCTCAGAGCTTAATATTTACTAATTATGTAATTACGTAATGCATGTACAACAAATAATATGAAAAAAATTCAATTTTTTTTTTTGCATGTACTGTGGCCTAATCATATTTATAATTTTATATTTTAAGTAATTTCATCATTATTTGTCCCTTCAAATTTAGCAAATATTTGCGGACCGTTTATTTTCCCTTGATCATTTCGACAGTCGATCTGCGATGAAATGATTTCAAATTTGTTTTAAAATGGTCAAGGAAAAACATTAAATGCAACCAACATAAAGTGTTTGAAGTTTGATTATGACCGAGCTTCGATCCGACGTGAAGTGTTTGTAGCCTTTCGATCTTTCAATATTCTGTCATTTGGATGGATAGGTAAAGAAAAATAAAATTTGATCAAACTTTGCTGTAAGAGAATAAAATTCTCAATTCACACGGATATTAAAGAAATATGTGCATCACGAAGGGTCGGAACTAAACATAAATATTATGTTACCTCAGCGAAATGGACCTCCTGCCCACATCTCCTCTAATGGAGACATCCATTGGTAAACATGACCTTTCATTGCCCATCAAACGGCTCATATCAACATATGATCAAATTGGTGATTTTTGTACAGCAAATAATATGAATAAATTCCTAAAAAAATATTTTCTATGTTTATACATACTCTGTGACCAAATAATGTTTGTAATTGTCAATTTTATATAATTTCATCAATATTTATCCCTTAAAATTGAGCTAATAATTACGGACTGTTCATTTTCGTATGCGTAATCGACGGTCGATCTGCAATGAAATAATTCCAAATTAGCTTTTAAATGATCAAGGGAAAACATTGAATGTAACCAAAAAAAAAAACTGAGGTTTCGATATGTTGAAGCTTCGATCCAACGTGAAGTGTTTGTGGCTCTACGATGTTTGTATATTCCGTCAGCTTGATGGATAGGTAACTGAACGTAAAATTTCATCAAACTTACATACAATGAAATGAATGTGATACTCTTCGATTTGAACGGTTCAGATCGACTATCGGACAATGTATACTTGTGGGTCTTCATTAACTTACACTACGAGAGTTTATGTTCTATGTTGATGTTTGAAGGATGTGGGTTATTGATGCAACAAGCATGTTATGCTGTATATATTTTTTTTTGTACAAATCATTTAGTAATTTATAAACATGTTATTTCATTTATTATTGTGTTCATTTCATATTTCGTTTGCATTTTTTTTATAAATTTAAAGTTGCAATTGTTCGTTAATTGTCTAAATTTAACTAATCACTTATAAGTTACTAATTGTTGTACATATGTAAGGCATAAAAATTATTTTGATTCACATGAAAATTATGTACATATAAAAATGAAAAATAAAATGGATAATGAAACAAACTAAAATAAAAAATAAAAAAATCAATCTAAAGTAATTAATTTTAAATGTCTAACTTAATTTGTCAAAATTTTCAATTCTTTAAATTTTAGCAAATATTATTTTTCTTAGATAAAATTCAATCTAAATAAATTAATTCTATATGTCCAAATTATTTTGTCAAAATTTATACTTCTCTGTTGATTGTTTACCAAGTTACAACTGAAATTAATTTCACTTCCCTCTCATTTTACTCTCACAGTGAGTGAAATTTGGGTATGTAATATGGACAGAGCAGTTAAGACCGGATACAGCGCACGGCTTATAGATTGAAAAGAGCGTTCAATGTGTTCAGTACTCTGCACGAAGCTAAAACTGCTCTGTTAACGATTGATCTCCAGAAATTTGGTTTCCCCCCACTGCACTCAGAGAAGTTGTAGTTTCCCCCCATTATTTTTTGAACAAGTATCCTCTCCATTACTGTAAAAGATTCCCTTCACTTTACGGTTTGAGATTAACTCTCAGCCACTTTGAGATTCGGACTGACGGAGGAGGCAATATTATTGGGCTTTGAGATTCGTGCCAAGTTAAAAAGAACGGACCAGATCAAATAATTGTAAGAGATTCCCTGTTACGGTATCGAAGAGGATCTGAATTCATTATTTTTTCGTCTAGGGTTTAACTTGCTACTTACCCCTTTCTCCTCTACGCCGCACCCAATTACTTGCCCCTTTCTCCTCTTCGCAGTTCTCCCCCGTTGAGACACAAAAACCATATCTAGGGTTCTCATTTCCCTTCATTTTCTCTCTCGTCGCCCTCAACCCAAACACTGGAGAGAAACTACATCAGTCTCCCTTCTTCTCACTCCTCTCTCTCTTTCCCTCATGCGAGGCGGCTCAGGTGGGTCCGGTTCAGGTGATCACTGGCACAAAGTCGACGTCCAGTGTGTGGCCAGGCGAGGTGAGGTAAGATTCAGGCGAGATCCCTTGGTTAAAGGCCGACCTTGGGTACTGACCCTCGCCCCCTTTGTGATTCGTAGAAATTTAAAATTTATGTTTTGACTTTTGAGGATGTTCTGAAAATTTTACAGAGCAAGAGAATTGTTCTACTATCTGAAATGCGGGAGAGTGGATTATGGAGAAGAGCACAGTAAAATATTTGGGCATTCCTAATTTGGAAGAGTTTATGAGAAAGGTAAGCTCTTTTGCTGAAACTCTATTGCTTCTGGTACTTTTCTGAGTGCTTGGTGAGTTTAAATGAAAGATAAAATGCAAAATTTTAGGGCATTATCCTGAGTGGGACGAGCAACATCCGGTATATTTTGTAGGCCACTCAGCCGGCACTCAAGTAGTTCGGGTATTACAACAAATGCTTCATGATAAGGTTGGTTTTTTCTTAGGGTCCATTTTGCAAAATCTTAATTTGTAGCATTGTGGTACGACTTTGCTAAATGACATGGATTTTTTTTCTGTGTACTCCTGAGGATGTTAAAATAGTAACTTCTCTTTTATTCCATGATAGGGATTTAGAAGTGATGCAAGATAGTTTGAGTACTTATTTTAAGTAAAAGGGTGATGAGGGGGCTAGGTGATTTTTTTTTATGCTAGCTTCCCGACCGGATCTTCTGTAGACCTGTTAAATTTTGTTTCAATTTGACTTCAATTTATGACTTATTTAATAAAACAACAACAAATTTAAATTTATGAATCATCCATATGGCAGGAATTTGCTGGCTATGATAACACTTCAAAAGATTGGATCTTAAGTCTTACTGCCTTGTCTGGTGCTCTCAATGGAACAACTCGAACCTACTTTGATGGGATAAAGTACTGACAATATTATAAATTAATAATTTTTATAGCATAATATAATTGTCAGATAACTGCTTGGTGTTAGGAGCTAATTGAGGAAAACAAAAGACTGAAGAAATGATGCCTTCTTTTACAATTTCATTTTCTAGAAAAACTAGTACCATACCGCAATATAGTGTTCTTATTTTTGTTGTTCTTATCTGTTTAAAGTACAAATAAGTTAATGTCTCATTTATTAATTTCTAAGAAAAACAGGATTGGGCAATTGAATAAATTTCCTTGTTTCTACTTGTGATGTTTGCTGTGATTACTTGGGTTGAGCCTTCAAGCTCCCCCTTTTGCTAATTGTTGTTGGTTTGTAGAATTGTCAAAGGGGTTTTCCTTTGAAGACCATCCATGGTCACTGTTAATTAACTTGCTGATATTGATTTTGATTTGTTGTTTGACAGTTGTGCTTTGGATTTTGGATTGATGAAGATAGACGGCACTGGAAGAGTCATTTCCTTTAACGAGATGCCCAAGGGAGATGATTTAAAGTTTATGGTAACAAAATTTGTTCAATGTTTTATCTAAGTTATATGCTAGATTAATCAAGTAATTAGTTTGACAAATGTGACACTAGTAATGTCGGCTTGATCATGTTATACTGAATAATCAAATAGTTGTTAGTAGCTAGTCTATAGCAGTGTTTAGATAAGGATTATAGAGTATAGGGGTGGCTATAGCAAAAGCCATCCTATATAAGTAGATGTTTATATATGCTAAATTTTGATAAAATAGAAACCATCACCTTACAATCCAAGGCAGATTACAAAATATTACCATTTCTCCCCCCAATTTGTTCTTATATGTGAAATTTATGCTCAATCTTACTAATTATGTTTTTGTTGAATTCTAGTCGGGATAAACATTATGATCTACCTATAAAGGAGAAAATAAGTGCCCAAATTTATGCTCAATATTATTAATTATTGTGATGACAGGGACCAGATTGTAGAAGTGCCCAATTTTAAGGGGCTAACTTGTTAATTTCCATGACTAATTAAGACAATAGAAGATTGTTATACTAGGTGATACTTTGATAATTTCCATGATCAATTTGCTCACACCTCATGGCCTTCATGTCAATACCTTTCTCTTGACAAGTTGGGATTTTTAATCCTCGATCAAGTCTCAAACCATGCACAAAACTTTATTTTCCTCATATTTTAATTTTCCTTATCTCAATTTTTTAATCGTAAACAGAGATGACAATAAACAATTTTCAATGATGTGAACTTTTACTCAACTGACATGTTACAAATTTTTGTGAATTATTTTAATGCACTCATATTGTGATATGCTCTTCTTGCAAAAATGATATCATAAATGTAGGATCTAAACTAACATACATACTTTGGCAATGTGGTATACGTAGGAACTAGCTGCAGCTATTAGAGAAGTTGATTAGGGAGGAACTTACCAAACATTACTAAGTCGAGGACAAACTGGACATGAGGCAGCAAGTAGTGAAGCTGTAATGAACCAATAGTTTGGGACAGACACCTAGAACAATGACGATGGATTTTACTCCTTTTAGCATCAGTATGGTATTTTGAAGTTCTAACATGTGCAAAGCTTTGGGGGTATAATCTTTTGTAAATCTTTGTTTATGGTTTAACCATGTATTTGGGTACAGGCACAAGTGTATCACATTAATGTGGTTGTTATGCTTATCTGTTGGTACAATGCATGCTTGATGACAGTGTTTGTTAATGCATATTACAAGATTTCTCCTTAAATTGCAATGTGTTGTTATTAATGCTTATTTAATTTCAAATACAAATGTTAATGGGTGGGAATTGGCATCGTACCGGGGTGGTATACTATTGGTACTGGATTGTACAATTAGAAAATGGTGATTATTTTTTTTCAATTTTTGATCTATTATTTACATCGTAACATCCAACCAAATAAGCACGTACAAAACCCTAGCAATTACATAGGTGGGACCCACGTACCTGGCCATGCAATTAATCATGTGGGGCCTCCTTTTGTTGCCCATGTAAAAAACCAAGTGGGGCCCACGACCTCTATCCATGCAAATAAACAAGTGGGACCCACATGATTTATCCTTGGAAATACTCACGTGGGGTCCACGCTCCTATCCTTGCAAATACTCACAAGCTAGCCTTGCAAATACCAAGATGGGACCCATACTTCTATCCTTGCAAATACTCAAAGCATATCCTTGCAAATACATAGATGGGACCCACAATCTTATCCTTGCAAATACTTAGATGGGTCCCACGTTTCTATCCTTGCAAATAACAAGATGGGCGCCAACCCTGAAAGTTTTTACATGCGTAGTTGTTCCATGGGGGAGCGCATGCAAAAGGCCGGGAAAAGGTATTTACATGCGTGTCCATGGAAATACTGAGTATTTACAACGGGGGTATAACCATGGGTAGTATTAACATGCGTTGGCGCATGCAACAAGCGTTTTTGGGGCTTGTTGCATGCGTATGCGCATGCAACAAGCCATTTTCAGACCATGCTACAAACGAAAATTCTGGTAGTGACACAAAGAAGGGTGACAATAGCCTTTTTCTCTAATTAATTAAACATAAGTGTGAGAAAATATGCAAAACCTAAGTCAAAACCCTACGTAAATCATCATTATTTTGACTCTGATCAAGGGCTCCGGAAGAGCTTGTATCTTGTTATCTGAAGGAACAAAATTAATTATAAATGATGCATTATACTCTAGTAAATCCAGAAGAGATTTACTAAGTTAAGATATTCGATGTAATGGTTATCATCTTGAAACCATGACTGAAAATAATATTGAGTATCTCCAAATTACATCTATTGAATATGGCCAGAAGATCATATTGGAAAAGCTGGAAGCTTTATCCTCTGGATTATATTGTACGAACATTAATCCAATAGAATCAAATATGGTAAGTAAGCAGAAGTTACTTGACACAAAGATGTTCACTCTGTGGCATGACAGATTAGGTCATCCAGGTAACATTATGATGAGGAGAATAATTGAAAGTGCAAATGGGCATCCCCTAAATGACCTGAAAATAATTTTATCAAAAGATTTATCATGTGCAGCATGTTCTCTTGGAAAACTGATAATTAGGCCATCTAAAAATAAAATTGAAAATGAATCTCCTTCATTTTTGGAAAGAATTCAAGGAGATATTTGTGGGCCTATTTCTCCTCCATGTGGACCATTTAGATATTTTATGGTTTTAATTGATGCATCAACTCGATGGTCACATATTTGCCTATTAGCCACAAGAAATGTTGCATTTGCTAGGCTATTAGCACAAATAATCCAATTGAGAACAAAATTTTCAGATTATCAAATTAAGAGTATCCGGCTTGATAATGCAGGAGAGTTTACATCCCAATTATTTAATGATTATTGTATGTCAATTGGGATTAAGGTAGAACATCCAGTGGCTCATGTACATACACAAAATAGTTTAGCTGAATCATTAATTAAAAGATTGCAACTGATTGCTAGACCATTACTTATGAAATGTAATCTACCATCTTCTGCATGGGGACATGCCATTTTACATGCTGCTGCACTTGTTAGATTAAGACCAACTGCATATCATAAATTTTCTCCATTACAATTGGTCTCTGGAAGAGAACCAAACTTGTCCCATCTTAAAATTTTTGGTTGTGCTGTGTATGTTCCAATTTCTCCACCACAACGTACAAAAATGAGACCACAAAGAAGATTGGGAATTTATATTGGTTTTAACTCTCCATCAATTATTAAATATTTAGAACCATTAACTAGAGACGTTTTTACAGCACGTTTTGTTGACTGCCAATTTGATGAGACAATATTTCCAATCTTAGGAAAAGAAAAAGAAAAGCTGGTAAAACAAGAAGTAACTTGGAATGCATCATCAATATCTTATCTTGATCCCCGAAGTGGTCAATGTGAATCGGAAGTTCAAAAGATTATACATTTGCAAAGAATAGCAAATGAGTTACCAGATGCATTTACAGATACAAAAAGAGTAACTAAATCACATGTACCAGCTTTAAATGCAACTGCTCGAATTGATGTAATCCCAGCAGAGATTATTATACAGAGAAAACGTAGAAGACCAATTGGTTCCAAAGATAAAAATCCACGACAAAAGAAAGAGCAGAATAAAGCAGTTGGTGTAACTCCAGAAGAGATTAATAAAATCCCAGAAGAGATTAATAAAATCCTTGAAGAGATTAATAAAATCCCAGAAGAGATTGATAAAACCCCAGAAGAGGTTGATGAAGTTCTAGAAGAAACTCAGGTACCTAGTGATTATGAGATCTCAATAAACTATGTACATAATGGTACAATATGGAACCGAAATGAAACATGTGCTGATAATTTTTTTGCATATGCTATAGCAATTGATGTGCTAAATGAGGAAGATTATGTGCCAAAAACTCCTGAAGAGTGTATGCACAGAAATGATTGGCCAAAATGGAAAGATGCCCTGAAGGCTGAATTAGATTCGCTTGAAAAGCGAAATGTTTTTGGACCTGTAGTCTTAACCCCAAAAGATGTTAACCCTGTAGGTTACAAGTGAGTATTTGCAATAAAAAGGAATGAGAAAAATGAAATTGTGAGATATAAAGCAAGGCTTGTGGCACAAGGTTTTACACAAATACCAGGAGTTGATTATGAAGAAACATATTCACCTATAGTGGATGCAATAACTTTTAGATTTTTAATCAGTCTCACAATCACTGAAAACCTTCAAATGCTCCTCATGGATGTAGTTACAGCTTATTTATATGAATCACTTGATAATGATATCTATATGAAAGTCCCTGAAGGATTAAAAATGCCTGAAGCATTGAAATTAAAACCTCGAGAAATGTATTCTATAAAGTTAAAATGATCTTTATATGGACTAAAACAGTCAGGTCGAATGTGGTATAATCGACTCAGTGAATATCTAGTAAAAGAAGGATATAAATCTAATGTAATTAGTCCATGTGTTTTTATTAAAAGATCAATCTCAGATTTTACAATTATTGCAGTATATGTTGACGATTTAAATATCATTGGGTCTCCTGAAGAGATCGAAAAGACTGCAAAATTATTAAAGAAAGAGTTTGAAATGAAAGATCTTGGAATAACAAAATTATGTCTCGGCCTGCAGATCGAGCATTTGTATAATGGTATTTTTGTCCATCAATCAAACTATATCCAGAAGATGTTGAAACGTTTTAATATGGACAAAGCTCATCCTCTAAGTACACCAATGGTTGTCCGATCACTTGATATAAAAAAGGATCCTTACCGTCCCCGAGAAAAGAATGAAAAAGTTCTTGGTCCAGAAGTACCATACTTAAGTGCAATTGGGGCTTTGATGTATCTTGCTAATAATACGAGACCTGATATTGCTTTTTCTATAAATTTACTAGCAAGATATAGTTCTGATCCAACACACCGACATTGGAACGGAATTAAACATGTATTTTGTTACCTTTGCGGGACACGTGATATGGGACTATTTTATCAAAAAGATACAAAGTCCAAATTAGTTGGGTATGCAGATGCAGGATATTTATCAGACCCGCATAAAGCTCGATCACAATCCGGATATGTGTTTACATATGGTGGTACTGCAATTTCATGGCGATCGACAAAACAGACACTGACGGCAACATCATCAAATCATGCCGAATTAATTGCTCTATACGATGCTGGTCGAGAATGTGTCTGGTTAAGATCAATGATCCAACACATCCAGGAGGAATGCGGGCTCGAGTCAATCAAAGAAAGTCCGATAGTACTATATGAAGATAATGCAACATGTATTGCTTTAATCAAAGAATGATATATTAAAGGTGACAGAACCAAGCACATCTCGCCAAAATTCTTCTCAACTCATGATCTACAAAAGAATGGCTTGATAGATATTTGTCAAATCAGATCAAGCGACAATTTGGCAGACCTATTCACAAAATCATTGCCAAGAAAAGTTTTTGAGCAACTTTCGCAGAAGATCGGCATCCGTCGCTTAAAAGATATACGTTAAAATGAGGGGGAGTATTATACACGCTGCACTCTTTTTCTCTTCACTAAGTTTTGTCCCACTGGATTTTTCTTAGTAAGGTTTTTAATGAGGCAACATAACTAATCTGGAAGTATCAGTTAATTCAAATTGGTCATGAAGTACCAAATTAATATTTGTCCTGCAGTACAATATTAATAGTGTATAATATAAGGTAAAATATCTAAGGGGGAGTGTTATGAAATATTAAATAGTAGACATTTCACCTTCTCCACCTCATCCACTTTCTATTAGATTTAATTTTGTATTAACTATCTTGTTAATTGTATATCTTTTCATTTGTTTTCTCTAGCCTATAAATAGAGGTTTTGTAAGTGGTTGATGTTTATATATAGATGGTGATATAATACAGAAATAAGATTTAGCCTCTCCTCACTTTAATTTTGTTTTGTTTTATAATAATATGGTTTATGTTTAATTTTAAATTAGATCGGTTCTTCTGACATATTCGTGTCAGTTTTTAGAACATAATGATCCTAATATTAAATATATTTTGTGCTTATATTGATGATCTCATAGTATTTTTTTTATTTTATTCTTACGTAATAGTCCCAATTTGAATGAATGAAGGAATTAGGGATAGAGGATATTACATATTGAACTAATGGATTAATGGTCCAGCGAAGCTTCTTTCCATGTGATTTTTCATGGCCTTCAATGAGAAAGTTTGTTTCTTGTCGGTTGTGCTATCGTTGTTGTATCCTCCACCGGCCAGATACCTTGTGTTAATTTGCTCTTCTATTGTTTGATTGGATTTGGAGTCACTAATTACCTTTATGATTCGTGTTATTTATAATTGTTCGAACGGCTCAGATTGGTCAAGCCTTCGTATAATTTTGTCTGGGTACAAGTGATGCGGCTAATCGTGCAATGAGTACATGACATAGTAAAGGTCTATGGGTCAATGTATGGTATATATGCGTCTTCCTCCGATAAAATGGGTCCGGATCCCCTAGAGTAATCCATTTTCTGAGTTTAGATACGGACCGTCCGATTCGAATCCGGGCCAATCTGATCCATAGTGGAGCACATGGGGCTCTTTAATTTGACGGTCTGATTCGAATCTGACAGTCCCGATCTAAACTAAAAAATTGGGTTACTTTAGGAGATCCGAACTCCGATAAAATGGCGCAACATTTGCCGACATTTTTATTAATATCCAAACATAAATAGAAATTAATAAATATATCCAGCTTACCCGGGTTATATTAAAAATGTCCAAACCGGCCATTTAATAGCCGATTCTTTTTTTTCTCCACCGGCCATTAAATGGCTGGTCCAGACTTATTTTTTTTGCTATTTCAGACCCTATAAATAATCATTTTTCTCTCTTCTCCCTCTCACAACTCATTGAAACCCACAGAATAGAAAGAGAGGAAGAGATAGAGAGAAAGAGAAGGCGATTTCTGAGATGAAAAGGGCGATATTTTAAGTGATTTTCCTGTAACTTAATTATTTTTTTTCCTTTTTTTATTTCTTCCCGTTTTAATTTATTTCTTTAGAAATTGTTTAGAATTAATATAAATTGTCTAATCCAAAACTTTCATTTCAAATCCTAGATCTTACCATGACACTCAAACCCAAACCGAAAAGGAGGAAGTATACCAAACATAAAACACCAAACATAGTATATCAAATATAAATAGTACAAAACAATCTAACTAAAATCCAGAGGGGGACTATCGATTGGGCGGCTGTCCCCTGTTCTCTCGGTCGGGTAGTCCGGACCATGGTCTCCGGAAGGCTATCTCTCTTGGTGTAACAACATCAGCCTCGGCCTCTCTGTGCATCCGTACCGCGGTATCCCAGACTGACTCATCCTCACCCTTAGGGACTGGCGGGGTGCAGAGAAGATGGATGCTGCCATCTTAGTTGCAAAGTTAGGCTGAATCTGAGATCGGCTACTACTGACCTCTCTATCATATGGTAGCTCTGTATCATATCGTGGTCTCGGAGGCGGTGGCGGTATGTAGGTCGGATCCTCTCCAATACCGAAGTCATCCAGACTGAAATGAACTCTGGAGGCTCCTGCTGCGCTGGCGGTGGTGGCTGAGCCCTGCAATCATACAAATAATTAAGTAAATTTTCTCTAAAGGAAAAAAAATGTACTAACTTGACAGCTAATGAAATATGACATACCAGAGGCTGAACTGGACGTCCCTGCGTGTCATAGAATGCCTGCCAGCCAGTCATGGACAATACCCAACGATGGTAGTCCTACTCTTGCTGCTCTCGGGGGGGGAGATGGCATCTGACTAGCTCTAACGAGGGGCTCGTCAGGCTCTGCCGGATCTACCTGATGCCAGTCGATGTTCTCTCCGGCGTCTCGCAGTATAGTGATGAGTTGCCTATCGTGCCCGACATCCTCAATAGTGGTGGCATTATTTCTCAATAACATGCACCTAAAAGCTTTGTAGCCATTTTTTCCAGCATTGTGATTCCATGCGCGCAATCTTTAAGCGACTCTAAAAGTTGCCAAAAAATTATTTTGTTAGATCAAAAATTTATGAACTAATCAGTAGGTAATTTTTTTTGTAGTTTTAGGTGCATTATCTTGCGAGCCCATTTGCGACCGTTGGGGGTGCTCTGGGTCTTCTTGGATCTTCTGGCGTAAGAAAGCACCATAATCACCCTGCAAGTATACCGAAGCCATGCAGACCTGCAAGTACCAAGACTGATACCTCAAGAGGGGATGTCCCGGGGTCTGCGTGAGCTCATCTGGCATCTGCCATATATCGAGATGTCGCGGAGCCGCTGCCCTAGCGTAGTACTCCTCATAATGCGTACTCCAATCTTTGTCCGGATATGCCCCGTGGCTAGTACTGTAAGGAACACGTTAATTGCAATACAAAGCTATCAAGTAATATGAGATAATAGATAATAGAATATGACTTACTTGTGCAGCTTCTTGATCTGAGACCTCCGCAAATCTGGATCTGCGGGAATCAACGACACCTCACCAAACTGAAGGAGTACCCGATTTGGATAGTGGTGCTCCATTATCCAGAAACAGACTAGTGGATCGACCTCTGTACCACCATCCCTCCCGCTGCTCTAAATAAATCCTGGGCAACTTCTCAATCTCATTGAGCTCATCGTACGGGGTCCAGTCAATCTGCTCTGCAGCTAAACTCTGTAGTTGTGAACGGACCGGCCTGATACCAAAGGTACTACCGTTAAACTAATTTACAACCATTAAACTAAAATTTACTTAATTAAAACTAATTAAAACTAATTAACCCTAATTAAAACTAATTAAACTTAATTACCACAAATTAAAACTAATTGAGAACTAAATTATACTAATTTTGGTACATTTCTAACAAATTTTACCAAGTTATAACCGTTTGGACTTCAAATGAATTTAAGAAAAATAAATGAACTTACTTGCAAATCTAGAAAGAGGAGGAGAAATTTTGAAGAAAGAGAGAAAGTGAGGAGAAATAGTGTGAATTTTGTGAGAATGAATTGTTAAAAAAAAGGAACCCCTCCCATATTTTTATATATACCCGCACCAGCCATTGAATAGCCGGTTGAGAAAAGAATAGGACCGACTATTTAATGGCCGGTGGAGAAAAAAAAAGACCGGCCATTAAAGTTGGATAATTTATATTTATTAATTTCTATTGAAATTTGGATATTAATAAAAATGTCGGCAAACATTTGTACCTGCTGGACATTCCTACGGGTTTCCCCAGAAATGAAAAATAAAATAAAATGGCGCAACAAATTAAATCTCCGTAAAAAGGTGTTTGCACGTGGTGGGGTACGAATCTGCATCCCGGCCCCAATATAACTCAACTTTTGAGTTAATATGTGCGAATCTAAACCGTCCAATACGAATTTTAAAGCAACCTATTTCCTATTAATTAATTAATACACCTCTAGGAATCTAAATAGGCACCGTTTAAAATTTGTCAGCAAATTCATCAATATTAAGTTATCTCGAAGAATACGCTTCTCTGGGGTGCACTCTCTGAGCTCTCGCCCACTGAGGGGTCCGGATCCCCTAAAGTAATTCGAATTCGTCGCTCGGAATCGTTTCGGAATTTAAATATGTTGCTCGGAATGTGTGCGCTCTACTTCGGAATGAATTGTTACGGATTCGAATCGGACAATCCCGATCTAAAACTCAAAAATTGAATTACTTCACTGGATTTGAATTCTCCACTCAGAAGGTGCCACTTCAATGGAGAGGACAAAACCATAGCGATAAGCTATATCTAGTTACCAGTTTTGTGCATTTATAAGTGCATCAACTCTAGTTACATAATCCTTCTTTACTCCTGAGTCACCAAATTGATCATCTTTTCTCTCTACTTCAAGCATCTTCGCTCTCTCTCTTCAGTTAGTGTGTTTTTTTTTTCTTATGAATTTTTTGTTATTTATTAAGGGAGGCAAGGGAGGTGACCAGAGACGAATAAACTCCAAACAAGCGTAACTTTTCGCCGAAAACTCCGATTTCAGCATATGACTACTTTTTAGAAAGCTCGTGAAGATATCTATAATCTTTCTTCAGGTTTAATGACGTCGTTTAATAGTTCAAAACTTGATCAGTTGAAGTTTGTAATCTATTTTTTTATTTTAGTTTTTTAGTTTTCCTTTTTCCATTACCATATTTTATTTTTAGGAATTGTTAGTATAACTGTAAGTAGTCGTTAAATATAGGATTTTTATAGTACTTTTTTTGGTTAGCAAAATGATTATAATGAGTTCATATGTATTATGTATATATATACTTTATTTGATTTGGGATAATGTGATGTTTTCATACTTTATTGAGAATATTTTCATATGGTTGAATTAATATGTATTGCTAGTTACATCTTCAAATTTATTTTATTCAAAATATTCAATCACCAACGGTTCTATAGTAAAAATCGTTGGTGAAAATGGTAATCACCAACAATTATGTAGTAAAAATCGTTGGTAATTAAAAAGTGTATCCACCGACTGTTAGGTGATGGCTCTACTATTACTTATGGGTCTATCAAAAACGATAGGAGAACCGTTTCTACTGGTAACTTTAACTGTTTTTTATGTGTTGTAATATATGTGTGTGTGTGTGTGTGTAGTAGTGAGCTATCGTGACATGTTTTTAGATTAAATGCATCATTCATGTTACATTCAATTCATGTAGTATTGATACATCGTGAGTTTTGGTTATGGGCCAGTATCATATATATGTGGTAAAACAAATGATAAAACGTGCGAAAAATACTCTTTTATTGCTTCTTCCCCTCATTAAACTCACTGACTGTTTCACTGTTACGATTTATAATTTACAGATTCACAAGTCACTCCACAAATTATTGGTCGCCCAAGCTCCAAAACATGTGTTGACTAAAGTTTATAAGGTGATTTTTGACAAAAAAAAATTATTTCTTGGATTTATTTAATGTGAAAGAAAAATAAAATCAGAAACCGATGTTATTAAAAAAATGTAGTTTGATCACATTCTTTCAATAGATCAAGTGCAAAGAAAGATTTTACTATCAGAGTATTAAGTTTATGTAAATATGACAAGTATTTTTAAAATTAACGAAAGGTTTTGAGGTTATTAGCCATATGTTTAATTTTAGTTTATACTTCATAAAACTCTGCAAATTATTTATTTATATATATATATATATATATATATATATATATAGAGTGACTAAGGTCAAAGTGGTATGACCAATGCCTTTGGTGCTACCAAGTCGTTTTTGGATTTTTAAAGTCCAAATGGTCGATCTAAACCGTTAGATGTGATCTCTATATTAAAATCTGCTTGGAGACCAAATTTTTCATTTTTTGAAATTTTTTTACTATTTTTTAAGCCACTTTGAAAATTGCTGATCACATGGTCCAGAATTTTGTTGCACTGTTTTTACTGTTCACCCGGATCTGCCATTTTCATAGTGGCTTAAAAAATAGTAAAAAAATTCCAAAAAATGTAAAATTTGGTCTCCAAGCCGATTTTAATATAGATTGAACATCTAACGGTTTGAATCGACTATTTGAACTTTAAAATTGCAAAAACTAATTGGTAGCACCAAGGCCTTGGTCATACCACTTTGACCTTAGCCACTCTCTCTCTCTCTCTCTATATATATATATATATATAGAGGAGGGTTCCAATGCCTCCATTTTTCATGCCTCCACCATGCCTCCATTTTTAAAACTTTAATAACTAAAAATTTAAAATTTAAAAGTCAAAATAAAACCGTTGGATATGATCTACATCATTTTATCTATGTGCTCATAAAAAATTATGATATTTCAATTTTGTTTTTATGTGAATCAATAAGTTCAAAAATCAACGTCTAGAAATTATCCACATTAGTACGTTTTTTACAAGCTCTTGATGACAACCAAAACAAAATTGAAATATCATAATTTTTTACACTTATATAGATATAATGATGTAGATCATATCCAACGGTTTTATTTTGACTTTTAAGTTTTAAATTTTGAGTTATTAAAGTTTTAAAAATGGAGGCATGATGGAGGCATTGGAACCCTCCTCATATATATATATATATATATATATATATATATATATATATATATATATATATATATATATATATATATATATATGCTCTTTGTCCTACAGCTGAGTGCGTTCCTATCAGTGTAATTTCATGTTCATATACTAAATAATTAAATATTATTTCTCTGCAGGAAAAAAAACATATTATATAAACTATATATCTTTAAATTGTAGTTAATTTCTTTAGCCAACTCTCCTAATATATATGTTCATATATTATTAGCTATTGCCTCTTTTTGTTATGGGTGGAAGATATATCAAGCACATGAAATGCTGCAGAGTTGAAGGCGCAGGAGAACTAGCTAGTGCTGGCAACCGTTAGTGGTGTTTACAAATTTCAGGAGTTGTACATGGCGGAGGGCGACGCTAGCCGTGTCCAGAAATTGATGGTCACGTCAATATATCACGCAGCACATGCCGTGATCTCATTCTCTTATATTAATCTGTCTGACACTGTTACTGGTACAGTGATTTTATTATACAAGTTTATTATATAGGTTATAGGTACGACCCCATGTCACATCCGAGATATAAATATTTAACGGTCAATATATTCCAGCGCGTGATCCAATAGTTAAAATTCTGTAGATTAATTAGGATAATTTTTCCAACTTCACAAGTAAGGAGATCGGAGTATGTCCGATTCCCATCGGACCTACTTTTAGGTTCAACAAGCATGATAACTGTCCGATCTAATTTAAAATTTGTGCACACAAAAATTAAAACATACACGCTCGAATTTTAAAGCATTATACACGAATCTTAAAGCAAATTGACAGTGATTAAACCCGTCGAACCAGAATATGTCCGATGCCCTTCGAACCTACTCTCAAGTGCTTCACAAGATATCACTGAATTTTTATAATTTGTTATTATTCATCGAAAATTTTACATTCAATAATTAATTTTAGAGAATAAATAAAGGATATCTTTTGAAACACTACAATTTTTATATAATGAACAACAACACGAGTAAACATTCTATCTGAACTGAAATATAAAAGTTGTAATATTATTGGGTATCTATTGCACTTATATGCATAAAGCACAAAATTCAGAATGAGCAGAGGAAAAACATACACACACAATATATTTCGATCAAAATAAATGATGAGGAAAAATTAGATCGGAGTGCATGTGACGTACGTCGTAACATAATTTAGAAGTTTGCAAATCCAATTGTCATTATATATTTATAATGAAAATAAAAAAGTATCTTCATTAATTAAGATAAAACAAGAACTTGTTTTTGATCTAGTGGCAAAAGCACATGGTTCCTATGTGAGAGCTCATGAGTTCGAAATCCACTTTGTAGAGAAATCCTCTATATTAATACATAGGAGTTTGAAATGTGTTGGATGACTTGACCCCAACCCGTATTTTAAAAATATAATTAAGATAAAACACTTAATATATATATATATATATAGAGAGAGAGAGAGAGAGAGAGAGTGTGTGTGGCTAATATCAAAACGTTTGCACCAAGGTCCTCGTGCAACCAAGTCGTTTTTGGATTTTCAAAGTCCAAACGGTCGATCTAAACCGTTAGATGTGATATCTATATTAAAATCTGCTTGGAGACCAAATTTTACATTTTTTGAAATTTTTTTACTATTTATTAAGCCACTTTGAAAATTGCTGATCACATGGTCCAGAATTTGGTTGCACTTTTTTACTGTTCACCCGATCAGTAATTTTCAAAGTGGCTTAATAAATAGTAAAAATATTTCAAAAAAAATGTAAAATTTGGTCTCCAAGCAGATTTTAATATAGATTGAACATCTAACAGTTTGGATCGACTATTTGGACATTGAAAATCCAAAAACGACTTGATTGCACGAGGGCCTTGGTGCAAACGTTTTGATATTAGCCACTCTACTCTCTCTCTCTCTCTCTCTCTATATATATATATATATATATATATATATATATATAGGAAATTACTAATATGCTACGCGTAGCATAGAGGGCCTCCGTGCTACGGCCCAATATTTGAGTTTTCAAAATCCTAACGGTCGATCCGAACCGTTTAACATGATCTCCATATGAATATGTACTTGTAAACCAAATTTTATATTTTTTAGAATTTTTTTACTATTTTTTTAGATAGGTAGAAAATCACTTTATCTGAAAATTCTGTACCATTCAGATCAAGTGTTTTTCTACCTATCTAAAAAAATAGTAAAAAAATTCTAAAAAATGTAAAATTTGGTTTGCAAATACATATTCATATGGAGATCATGTTGAACGGTTCGGATCGACCGTTAGGATTTTGAAAACTCAAATATTGAGCCGTAGCACGGAGGCCCTCTATGCTACGCGTAGCACCATAGCCAACTCCGATATATGTATATATATATATATATATATATATGGATAGGCTATGGTGAGTTGTGAAGTAAAACGTCGTTTTACTTCACGCCATATTTTCATTTTGAAAATCCAAACAACCGATCCGAACCGTTCAACTTTTTCTAAATATTGAAATGTGCTTGGAGACTAAATTTTACATTTTTTGGAATTTTTTTACTATTTATTAAGCCCCTTTGAAATCACTGATCCATTGTGAACAGTAAAAAACAGTAAAATTTTCTGGACCACCGGATCAGCGATTTTCAAAGTGGCTTAATAAATAGTAAAAAAATTTCAAAAAATGTAAAATTTGGTCTCCAAGCACATTTCAATATAGAGAACATGTTGAATGGTTCGGATCGGTTGTTTGAATTTTCAAAATGAAAATATGAGCGTGAAGTAAAAATGACATCTTCACAACTCACCATAGCCCAGCTCTATATATATATATATATATAAACACGAGGCATAAGGAGCAGTGCATGTGTCCAACTATATTGTTGCACTATTTTTAATTTCCTGTATAATGCAAAGTTTATATTTATATATTTTGCTTCAATTTTACTACATGTACTATGTTTTTCCGCAGCAAGTACATGAATTTTGTGAACGAGAAAACGCAGACTGCATGAGTAAATATTAAAAAGGAGATTGATGAGGTGAATCCAATAATAAGTGATAGTAGAGTATAGGTTGTTACAGTATATATGCGACTGTTTAATTAGGTAGCTGCCGGCCTAAGGGTTTTAATAAAAAAAAAATACAGTATGATGTTAATTAATTAATGATTGCAGAAGTCATGAAGGATCAAAACAGTCGCATCGACATGACACTACATAGACAGACAGAAGCATGCGCCCATCAGTGCCTATATATTGTCACCTACTACACTAGTTTCCAATCCCATTCATTATTGCAAGATAAAAGAAAACACAGCAAATACATCAATTAATGTGACCGTCAACATTGGCAACAGTAGGTAAACTCCAATGAGATATATATATATATAGAGTATGGCTAAATTGCTGCCGGCAGCATTCTGGCCAGCTGCTGCCGGGGGCAATTCGGTCATGTCCGGTGTTCAAACAACAAATGTTTTTATACAGATATGTTCTAAATATTAAAATCTACTTGGAGACCAAATTTTACATTTTTTGGAATTTTTTAGCTATTTATTAGGCCACTTTGAAATTGGCTGATCCGGGTGAACAATGCACCAAAATTCTGGACCATGTGATCTGGAATTTTCAAAGTGGCTTAATAAATAGTAAAAAAATTCCAAAAAATGTAAAATTTGGTCTCCAAGTAGATTTTAATATTTAGAACACGTTGAACGGTTCAGATTTGTTGTTTGAACACCGGAAATGACCGAATTGCCCCCGGCAGCAGCTGGCCAGAATGCTGCCGGCAGCAATTTAGCCATACTCTATATATATATATATATATATATATATATATATATATATATATATATATATATATATATTGGCTATGGTGAGTTGTGAAGTGAGAATTTTGTTTTACTTTACGCTCATATTTTTGTTTTTAAATACCAAATAGTTGATTTGAACTGCTGAACAAAATATCTATATTGAAATGTGCTTGGACAATGTGGGTATGTTTGGATGCACTAAGAGTAGTGCTATTCTTAGAATAGCATTGCTATTCGAATAGCTTGAGCAACCAAACGTACTACTTACTATTCGGAACAAGAAGAGTAGCCTTGTCCCGCTATTCTAACAAAAAGTTGGAATAGCAATTGGAGCTTTCAATATTAATACTAATCTAACATTTAAAATAATATTATATTACATTTAACATTTAAATTAATATTATAATATATTATATTTAATCTAATAGTTTATTTAATACTAATCTAATATTTAAAATAATATTATATTACATTTAACATTTAAATTAATATTATATTCTATTATATTGAATCTAATATTATATTATATTTAATATAATAGTTTATTTAATACTAATCTAATATTTAAAATAATATTATATTACATTTAACATTTAAATAAATATTATATTGTATTATATTTAATCTAATATTTTATTTAATACTAATCTAATATTTCAAATAATATTATATTACATTTAATAACTAAATTAATATTATATTGTATTATATTTAAACTAATATTATATTATATTTAATATAATAATATAATATAATATTTTATTTAATACTAATCTAATTTTAAAATAATATTATATTTCATTTAATAATTAAATTAATATTATCTTGTGTTATATTCAATTAATATTATATTATATTTAATATAATATTTTATTTAATACTAATCTAATATTTAAAATAATATTATATTACATTTAACATTTAAATTAATATTATCTTGTGTTATATTTAATTAATATTATATTATATTTAATCTAATATTTTATTTAATACTAATCTAATATTTCAAATAATATTATATTACATTTAATAATGAAATTAATATTATATTGTATTATATTTAAACTAATATTATATTATATTTAATATAATAATATAATATTTTATTTTATTTAATACTAATCTAATATTTAAAATAATATTATATTATATTTAATAATTAAATTAATATTATATTGTATTATATTTAAACTAATATTATATTATATTTAATATAATATTTTATTTAATACTAATCTAACATTTAAAATAATATTATATTACATTTAACATTTAAATTAATATTATATTATATTATATTTAATCTAATATTATATTATATTTACTCTAATATTTTATTTAATACCAATCTAATATTTAAAATAATATTTTATTACATTTAATAATTAAATTAATATTATATTGTATTATATTTAATCTAATATTATATTATATTTTATTTAATATTTTATTTAATACTAATCTAATATTTAAAATAATATTATATTACATTTAATATTTAAATCAATATTATATTATATTATATTTAATCTAATATTTGTTTAATAATTAAATTAATATTATATTACGTATTGGATAAAGAGATTTTTATACTACGTATTAATAAAAAGATTTAATCTAACACATAAATTATTATTCTATTCATTCCCTCCAAACTCTATTCCTAATATGCAATCCAAATAACTTTTTCACTATTCCGAATAACTTGAGTTAGCACTGTTCTTAAACAGTAGCTGTTCTTATTTACTATTCTAAACAGTAGCTATTCTAGCTATTCTAGAGTGCATCCAAACGTAGCCTGTATGGTCAAAACAATGTATGGTCGCATTTTCTGATATGAATTTGGTGGTGTGGGGCTGATCCACAATATTTAACACGTCCGTACTGTTAAGTTGCAGAATGGATAAAAACATGAATCTCAAAAGGCATGCATTTTATGGGATACTTTTACTAGGAAATAACATGAATCTCAAATTATCCACGCCGACGTGACTTCGTATCCTCTGCATTAACTCAAAAGGGAATCTTTTGAGTTAATGAATTTCGACCATCCGATCTGTCTTAAGATTTGTGCGGATTAGATCCGCACGAATATTAGAAATCATCCTAAGTTATAGTCAGAAGCCGGATTGGCTCCGTTTAAAATCAGACGGTTCAAATTCATTAACTCAAAAGATTCCTTTTTGAGTTAATGCAGAGGATACGCGTTCCGCCGACGTCGGATCAATAGTACTGCAATTTTGCAGCATCGGAGAGTATTACATTCATCTTTTTGCACCACAATTGTGTGACGCGTTATATTGTCACTACCAGGAAATCTCTTAATCAAGTCTTCTCACGCGTATATTTTTCATTTTTTTTTTTATTTGACCTCTTTAGAAAACATATGCTCTCGGTATGTGGAACAACAGAAAAAGGTTAAATTGTTCTAACAAATTGAGATGACTATGCATTAGCTAGTCGGAGCTGCACTTTCTCAAATTGGAAACAGACATCAATATCTGTCCAAACAAATTAATTAATTAAAAGAGCACCATGTTCATTCAACATCAAAAAATAACTTTATATATCTATCACCATAGTAAAGAAACCACAACGATAACAACCTTTGCCCAATCGATATGAATTTCGATTTTTTTCAGACTTAAAATTAAGACAAATCGGGCATTTGGGGGTGTTAATAGCATTTTTTATTTGTTTATCCGATCTGTATCGTATTCGATAAGATGAGTATGGATGAGATTTTTTTTCATTAGCGTAACGGATAAGGGTATGAATAAGGACTATTTTGTACCCGTTAACCTACATGATAATTATTAAAAAAATTAAATTATTTTATATATAGATAAATATTTTAACGGAAATAATGCATGAGATGACATAATTATATTCATAATCCAAAATTACTTTTTTCATCCATTTTTGAATTCATTTTTTCTTTAGTTCTCTTGAGAAATATTTTAGGGATGTCAATAGAATCCTTTTATCTGTTTATTTAACACAATAAGACGAATATGAATAAAAGTTTTTACAAAAATGAACTTATAAGGTATAGATATGGGTAAAGATTTTTTTCCGTTATAAGAATGAAAATGCTTTCACCTTATCCGTATTGTACCTGTTGACACCCCTACCAGCATTCCTCCTAATAATTAATCGATATTTACAACGTGTAAAATAGTCGTTTGAGATATATATTTGAAAGGATATTTTGGCAATTAAAGAACTAAACATTTTCAAAATTAAATAACTAATTAAAATCAGAACTATATTCTTGATCATTCAGATAGGTCATGTATCTAAATCGATACAATATATTTGATAATTGATAAATGAGCTATTTAAAATTTTTGCAATTTGTGTGACATAGGTTAAACAACTCTGGAGATATTTAATTAAAAGAATACCAAAGAGATTTATTTAATCGAATATATATGCACTGTGAGAGAGATTCTGATTCTGTGGACACAATTTCAAGTCAGTAATATATATAATCAGAGAGCCAGAGACTTACAGAGACAATGTACAGTGCTTTGATATATATGCTGGCAATGTCAAAAGCATGTTTTTAGTTTTGCATATTATACCTGCCCATTAAAATTTGAATCCAACACATTTTGAAAGTCATTTTACTAACATACTACTTGAACAACAAAGACAGAACAAGAAAATTTAGATTGGAGAAGCTGAAATGTTTAATGCATAATACCAATATGTGAATTTTATCCATTGATCAGCTGCAAGCACACATTTAGGGCCTGTTCGGCGGAAAGAGAGGAATGGGCGTGGGCACAGGAATTGAACTAAATTTTACTGTGCGCGTGGGGAAAAAAAAATTCAATCAGAGTGAATTTTTTTTTCCCACGGGTACAATAACGTGCCGAACAGGCCCTTAGCTAGTATTTTATGAGGGAAGTTAAATAGTTTAAAAACTTTAAAAAAAAAAACTTCAATTAAATTGTAATATACATGGTTAAAAATTTAAAATCATACCAATGACTAAGCAGTTCTTAGTTTGACATTAGATCTGCCTCTAACAACTATGCATTTCTGATATTATTGCCACATTTTACTATGCAGCATGCATGCTACCTTTTTTGTATTCGCAAGAATTTAATTCTTTATGTAGAAGTTTGTCATCATAAATCTATTATAGATATAAATGCAATATATTGGATTTATTATAAGAGATCAGTGGGTAAAAAAAAAAATAATAATAATAAGAACTCGGGAATATAGAGTTATGCGCTAAAATCCAGTGAATGAGATAAATTAGCGGTGGCCCCGTTTGACTAAAGAGGTTGGCCTATTTCTGAAGCAAAAACCAAATAAAGTAAAGCAAGAACGTAATGTCTAAGATTACGTACTCAATTAGCAAAAGCACTTTCCATTAATGAATGGGGTAATTGTGTCACTTCATGAATTAGACCTAGTTCCTTTTCTTAACTTTTAATTACACTTCAAATTAATCTAATGGACCTTGGTATCTCACTCTCATTAATAGCCTCCCCGGCCCACTCCCCCACTCGGAGAGAGAGAAAGAGAGAGAGAGAGAAGCAGTAGACTTCTACCCACTCATTCTTTCAATCATAACCTTTTCCACCAGCATTTTTGTCTCTTATTATCTCCATTTGTTATAATAATGGAAAGTTTCTTCATGCAAGAGGTGTTGGATTTTCTCGTATATATCATTTTTGATGTACCATTTTTTATAATTAAACAGCATTGTTAGACTTTTTCTATAATTTTTATAGTTGCATAGTCATTATTAAGGTCATTAAAATCATTTCAAAATGACAAAACAATATGAAAATTTGATTTTTGATATGCATTTATTCTAAATTATATAAGTTAAATTGAATAGTAGAGATAATCTACTATTAAAAATGTGTCTAAAAAGTTTATGGTATTGATCACTGCATTTTTTTTCAGTGCTTGCATAGAATATTAGAGATAATCTACTATTAATATATTTTATGGCATAATGATAACTAACCTATCGATTCAATTAGGTCAAAAATAGTATTGATGAATTACGAATCATTAGCTACAATCCATATTTGCATGATATGATGAGTATGAAATTTTATTTACTTACATATATTTGTTTGATTCCAATAGAGTATATATATCTATTGTAAGTATATTTATTATATACTTTAGGTTAATTTAATTAGTATTCGAAAAGAATTCATCGGAAAACTATAATCGGTTCTTTGCGAACAAATTAATCAGTCCCCATCAAGTTCTTAATTAGAGTCATAGTATATATATTCTATAAATATTAACCAACAGAGTTGAGAGTAGTGTGTGTATATATATATATATATATATATATATATATATATATCAAAAAGAAAACTAGATGGTTCTCCATTGTTGGTGAGAAATGGAGAGAAAGTTGAAATAGGAATTGAAGCCCTACCACGAAGCCCACAAAACCACACACGTACTGTTGCACCCACCCTGGTTATGTTTGTGCCCCCACTACCTTTCGTGCCTTCTTGCCTCTTAAATCCAAACCTCACTCTTCCACAACCCAATTATATCAATTAACCAAAAACAAAAACAAAAACAAGGCGAAAAACAGAAAAGGATAGCTCCTTCCTCTCCTCACCTAGCTATAGCACATATATATACATATGCGTAAAACTTCCACTTTCTCACTGTATCATCATCCTAATTTATCTTCCATTTAATTCCTAGCTCGGAACATTTCAAAATATATGCGCTTCAGACTGCAACAAAAATGTCATCTATCATCTCTCCTGACCAAGTCTGCTATGTCAACTGCAATTTTTGCAACACTGTCCTCGCGGTATCTCTCTCTCCCTCTCTATATTTTTTTTTTGAACAACTTGGCAGTGGCTGCCAAGGATCTCTCTTTCTCTCTCTCTCTCTCCCTTTTTTTGAATGCTTGGCAGAAGCTGCCAAGAGCTCTCTCTCCCGTTGGATGCATGCCTTCTGGTATAATTTTCTACAATTATGTAATCTGACAGTGCGACTATTTATTAATCGCTAACATGAGGTAAGTCATGTCGTTTAAGGAATTTATTCAATGAGTATTGAACGATCTAGATGGAAATTGTCCTTTTTATTTGAAGATTGAAGTCGAAAATAACTCACTAAAAGAAAATTCAAGTGCAACAAAAAAAGAAGATTTATTTTTAATAAGTTAGAAACACATTAAAATTTTCAAACTAACTTGAAATATCACTCATTAATTTATGTATATATATATATGTCTTGTTATCCAAGCAGTTTTTCCTTGAAGTGTTATCATTTGGTGCTTCCTCCAAAGGGTTTTGATTTTGCTCTTTAGGATAATTAAGCTTCTGATTTTGCTAAGTTTCTTTTTCTTTTTCTTCCACTTTTTCTATTTTAAGAGATGAAATTTCGTGTGTTCCTGAGATTTACTTTACATATCCTTTATTTTTCGACTCAATTAGCACTGCCCAAATGGTTGGATTTTTTTATTATTTGTGGGCAACTTTTCAAAGTACTTTCAATCCATTACGAACTATTTTTTTATAATAAATCTACAGATTAATTAGATTCTCGAGCAAAACCCACATGATTAGTACTTAGCTTCAAACAGAAAACGAACAAGCAAAAGAAGATCCATGCATGCAACGATATCCAATGAAGGTTATCTTAATATGCGGTGACAATATTCCAATCAACCCTTTAAAAAACTATATATAAAATCGGCCTGTGCTTCTTTAAGGAGACAGTCTTTGTATCTGTCTAATATAAAATAGACTCCACTGACCCAACCCATCTATGAGCTAGATATATATAAGCAACTAGATTCCTGATATTTCTCCATGCATTTACTAGTTTTGAAAGAAGCTGTGAAAAAAAAAAAAATTCAAACACTCGGTTAATTCATCGCTATATGGTCGGTGTAGAGTGTTGTTATCTCTGCTATATATCTTGGCAATCGGTTAGTTTCTTAAAGGTTCCCATTCCTCTCTAGCTAGTTATTTACCTCTGTTCATCTTTTTCTTTCAAATTGGGTAATTGATAAACAACTCATTCCCTATTTCTTTAGTGTTGGCCATGGCCTTTTACTTGGGTTTAAAACAACTTCAGGTTTGTAATGGTACTGTCAGAAAGTACCAGCAGGAAACAAAATTGATGAAACTCCTAACTATATGATTGATTAAGGAATAAAGTTTAAAAATATAACTTCGATCTTGTGTTATATCTATTTGTCAGCTCTTGAAAATACATTGTACTTTTGGTCATATTGCTTGTCTTGTCAATGGAATTGTATTTGCTAACTCTACCTTTTACAAAAAAGCCAAAAGGAATGACTTTTTTCTTTGTAACAAGGTTTTTTCCTTAGATATTGTCTAGATTCATATGAAAAGTGCATGTACTCTATTCTTTTTTTGTTTTATTTCTTTTTTCTTGGTTGCTGACTTGCTGTAGATGAGAATTTTACACTGATTGTATCTGTTTAAATTTGTTTTGGGCTTTGCTCACGGTATTCTCCTTTTCCAAATTCAAAATTATATGTATATTTTGTGTATTTTGTGTATTTTGGGCTTTGCTCACGGTATGCTCATGGTATTGCTCACGGTATCTTATAAATTGACCAAATTTTATGTATATTTTGTTCTAGAACTTTTCTTCTTTATTTATTACGGTAATCCGCAAATCAACAAATTAAAAGTAAATTAAAATTAGTGATTAAAATATTATATCATCCTAATTCAAAATTGAGAAGTTTGAAGAAGAACATTTTTGTTTTCAAGATCTATGTTCATATACGATTAAAAAAAATTATCATTTGTATACACAGTTATTTACATGTGTAATTGCAATTTACTTGCTACTAAAACATAACACCTATATTGCTGAACAATTTAAATCACTTATCAATGCATTTTTCTTAGATGTTCTCAATTTTTTTTCTCTATTAGTATTAACGTCCCATGAGTCATTTGGGTGTCATTGATCACTTTATACATTTTTCCTTTCTTTTTTGTATTGCATGCATGGTGTAGATTTCTCCGGTATCTTATATCATCTTCCTCTCTTATATATATTTTTAATTTATATGGTACTTGCACATTCCCTCACTAGAATAAGTACAATCATGTTCATTACTTATCAATTTCAAAGCTCTTTGCCTCCTAAAATCTATCCATGTATATTGAAAACGAACGGTGAATCACATAGATATTCATTCCCTTCCCTCAATCCCTCAAAACAAAAACAAAAAAGAAAATTCAAGTGAAAATAAGTTCCCACACTTGATGCAATTTTGCTCTAGATTCTGAATTGGAACCTAGCTAAAAACCAGAACAGTAACTCTATAAATTTATGAGCTATATCAAAGGGAAATATAACCGGTACTCCAGGTTATGAGGGTAAAAAGTGAACCTATTGCGCGCTTTAAAAGACTACAATAAAGTCAGAACTATGACAAAAAAAAGAGGCACATCTGAAAAAGGTATTGGGTCTCATGACTTTTATTGAACAATAACCTTTTTCAAGTTGAATATAGCCTCAACTAGCTAGCGATTTTGAGTCCTTTTTAGATAGTGCAATGATCAGTCCCTTTGTTTGCATTTTGGCACTTTTACTGTCCCTGCATATGCACTTTGTTTGCATTTTGGCTATTCCAAAACGTTAATTAATTATTTGAATTACTTTGGTTGTATACACTCCAAAAAGGCCTTTCCGCTCCTCTAAATATCAACTATTAATTAATTATTGGCAATTTAATTTCTAAGATTTCTAATCCACATAATCACAATTATCTCTGCAGGTCAATGTTCCAAGCAATAACTTGTTCAACATAGTAACAGTACGCTGCGGGCATTGTGCAAATTTGTTATCAGTCAACTTGGGAGCTTTGCTACACTCAATGCAATTTCAAGATGTTCAGGTTAAGTGATTACTCACTAACTTTGTATATGTGCTTTGTCAGTACTGACAGGTTAATGTTGGAGATTAGAGACATGTCTATCTATTAGTTTAGTTACAGAGGAATTTCTTCAATTTATGTAACATAAATGATGGATATCTGAATAATTTTCTATTTCAATTGGAATACTTAAGATAGTCTATTCACTGCATTTATTTAATTAATACCTTTACTGATTCCAGTTTAAATTTTTTAATGTAATTGGACAAAGTGAGATGTAGTTGGTTGAATGTCTTTCAGCATTATCATTGTTTTGTCTCTCGTTTCCTCATTTGTTTGCTTAATGAGCTATTACCACTAAATCAAGCAGCTTACACTTGTCAATACATATAAAAAAAATTCAGGTACATAACAGTGGAGCATCTCAGGAAAGCTACACAGAGAATGGATCTTCTTCTAAATGCAGTAGAACACCGGTTATTTTTACCCTACCAAGTGATCAACAACCAGTGCTAACTATACGCCGTAAGTTTTTATCTTTCTTCTTCAACTAATACCCGATAAATCTTAGTTTTATGTGACTATATGCATATTAAACAATCGATCACAGCATCTATTTTATAGGTGGCCAGGAGTATTCAATATTCAAAAAAAAAATTGGCATATTTAATAGGTTTCATGAACTGCCATTTTTCGGTGGGAGAAACCTGATAATTAGATGGAGATAGGGGTACAAGTAATGATTAACTCTACGCCTTTTGGAATGAAATGTGTTTTACCAAATTGTTATAGTCTCCTACAAATATGGATCATACAGTGGATGTATTTTCTAAAATACAATTTAAGTAATTGGAGTGTCGTCGCATATTAATGATTCTAAACATGTTACTTGTTGTTAACCAGCTCCAGAGAAGCGACAGCGTGCTCCTTCTGCATATAACCGGTTTATCAAGTGAGGTTACTATTCAACATTTCTCTTTATAACTAAATTTTGTGATCCTTATTTGTTCTGATGCATTTATATGCATGTAGGGAGGAAATCCAACGTATCAAGGCAAAAAATCCAGAGATCAGCCACAGAGAGGCTTTCAGTACTGCTGCAAAGAATGTAAGTCATTTAAAATATTGTATTATATTTTGATATCAATATATTGACATAGCAAGACATTTCTGTAAGAATATATGCACAGGATATACCCACTTTATCACACAAAAAATTATGCACAAGATAATCATGGATCAAAATAGCTGCTTGTACCCTGTTCCGCACACCCTTCTTAGGGCTCCTTAGAACTCATTAGGAGACTAAGGAGTCTTAAGCTTGCTAAACTCAAGCTCCTTTCCAAAACTTAAAACCGCTTTCTTAAATTTTCTTTTGCCCAGCTTTCTAAGTTTGCCCCAATTTTTAAGTCATCATTAATTCTACATGGCTTAAGTATTTGAATCTCCTTAAGAAAGCTAAGCATTCACTTTCTTAATTTTTTGTTGGCAAACACCTCTTTCTTAGCCGAGCTTAAAATTTAAGCCTATCCAACTTGCCGAACGGGCTCCTTGAGCTTAACATGTAAATATGATTTCAAATTAATTAGATATTAGCCATTTAAGATAATTATGACCTAGTAATTAAACTTGGTGATTCAAAGTTAAAATGATGAAGGATTTGCATATATGGATATGATTTTGTTCGAGTTCCAATTAGAATTTCCTGATCCATAAGCATTTTGTGAATTCATCGAGAAAATAATTCTTGCTGGATGTTCTTCTCTAAGCTGGATTACTTGACAAACAACACAAAAAAATTGCACCTTTGTACAGACAACAAATCCTTTATTAGAGCATTGTACTTATTTACAGTATAACTAATTAAGCCAGGCTCATCATTTTGACCTATAAATTATATTATTCTTGACAATAAAAAAATAATTTAGTTATCATTTTTGCATCTGATAATTTTCGACATTAATATTATTCTTCAAGCTTTACTACGTCCCGTTATGCAAACTCGGTCCTATATATGCTCTTCCAAGCTAAATGCTTGTAGTGCCTCCCTGATATAAATCTTAGATGTAGTTGTAGATAGTTTTGCACCTGTATAGTTTAAACTCGGTCCCATTTGCTTCTTTGGTTCATTAAGTTTTCAGTTAATTTGTTTATTAAATATACTTCTGAAGATTTGCAAAATGGTTTAACTTTATTTTTTTTAAAAGAAAACATATCAAGTTGAAACGGGTTTAGGTTTTTAAATTATGCTGATGGTGTTGCATAGTCGAATAGCATTAAATCAAATTACATAAAATATAGAAATGCGGCACTCTGAAAATCATGCCAACTAGACAAACAGGCTAGTTCTATATTGCTCAAATAGTTTAATGATATCCAATTATATATATCCATTTATTTTGGAAGATTATGTTTCACTAAAGTTTGTTTGTGACATCATTTTTTTTTTTTTCCAGTGGGCACATTTCCCGCATATCCATTTTGGCTTAACACTCGATAGCAACAAGAAACTGAAGCTAGATGAAGCAGTTACGACACCACCACCACGGAAGGTGCAAGGTTTCTAGTGAGATGTTAAATTTCACGCATGTTATAATTAATGAAGTTTTATTTTTTTTATTATGAGTTGAACTTGTGACAAGTAAGAAGATATAAACTAAAGAAAAGTCTGAGGGTACTATTACATGTTTACAATCTTACTTTGTGATAATTAATTAAACTAAAGTGTTCTGTGGTTTTCTTTTTAATTATATAAAGGTAAACAATTATACATGGTCATCACATGCATTCTAAAAGGTTCAAATAAGGCAATAAAAATTAATGACAAATTGTGAAATACATTAAAAGATACCTTACTTTGATATTATGAAGAAAAAAATATAATATTTACATAGTGTGTATCATATTTATCAAATTTGGGTCAATTTTACAACTTTTTGGTTATCTAACAAAAAGTTAATTATACTCAACAGTTAAATTATTTTAAATTATTTGATGGAAGGCTAATTGACTTTAAAATTTGGCTTGAATATATATGACACAAGCTCTTATTTTTAAACACTAATTAAGTAGTACCGTAAAAGTAACAATAAATAAATTGAGTTATACTAATGTACTAATGTCAACATATATCACATGATATGCTAACGGTTTACATATCCAAATGGTTAATTCAAATTGCTCAATAATTTTTTTATATCAAAATTTGTAAGATATCAATTTTTACTATTTTTTAAATTCTTTTAAAGTTCTTCAGAATTTTTGAAAGATGGCCTTGCTAAAAAAAAAGATCCACATTTACATATCGAATATTGTTATCTATTAACATATATCGGTTGATTTGATTTTTTGGTAACTTTTTGGTATATATTTATTGTGTCCAAAAAAAGAGCTAGTATGCCAAATTCGGTGTTCCAATCATCTTGTATTTTTTCCGTTTAATAAAATAACATAGTGTGAGAATTAACACTTGATCAAAAAATCCCCTCAAAACCTAAAACACGAAATAAAAAAGGAACTCACGTCGTGTTCGTTATTAGCAGCAGTGAAAGTAAGAGATACGACTTCAGTTGACGCCATTTTGAGAGGCGGAAATGACAATTGGAAATCACGTTAAAAGAGTAGAGATTTGACGAAAGAAGATTTCACCACAATGAATACGAAGCTACCCTCGTCCTTCTCTATCCTTCTGCATGACCAAGCATCTCAGAAGCTGCTCGGCTTCTTCCCATTCAACATCTTTGCCAAGCCAGCCGTCTTGAAAGTTCCGTTGGCAGGTGTGCCCCCGGTCACCTTATGTCTCTCCCTCCTTTCGCAACACCAGGTGTGCCCTCTGTCCTCTATCCCCTTGTTTTGTCCAATCTAAATGACATTATTAGTAAATTAAGATTATTATTAGAGTTGTTTTTTTTTTACTTTCCAACATTAAATTCTTTCGTTTTACTTACAATGTTTCAATCAACAAAATTCAATACAGAATCAACTCTTTCATCTATTTTTTCTTAAAATGAAATCTATTTTCGTTAGTTTTTATTCCGATAAAACATGTTCTTTGGCTCTAATTCATTAGATCAATATATATCTTTGTTAGCTCATACAATGTCAATTAGAAAAATAAACGGAGGAGATAAATTCTGAAACAATCCTTTTTTGAAACCTCTGACGCATGTAGTGTGTGTTAGGGATAGTCCATGTTTTTCCAATATAACTTCCACATCTCCCCACCGATTTAATTTCTCTTTTTCATCTCTATATATTTCCTCAAGTCGGACGGTGAGATTTCATGCCTTATATATAGTGGCACTGCAAGATCTTCTTCCTTATATATAGTAGCTAGGGGTGCAAACGGGTCGGATATTATCCGACCGTATCTGCATCCGTATCCGAAAATTAGATACGGATATCTGATATCCGAATATCCATGCGGATACGGATACGGATATGGATATGGATATGGTTTTGAATTTTAATTATTCGTATCCGAATAGTAGATAAATACCATATAGTTTACTATATATTATGAAAATATTTATGTATATATATACGGATATCCGATATCCGATATCCGATCCGTATCCGTATTTGAAAATTAAAAGCTGATACGGATATGATTTTACCACTATCCGATCCGTATCCGATCCGTTTGCACCCTTAATAGTGGCACTGCAATATTTTCTTAAGAAGCTAGGCAGTATAATACGGTATTATGCAAAAAAAAAAAAAAAAAAAGACAACTGAAGAACCACGATTCTCAAAAAATAATTAATTAAAAGCACAATTATAAATTTTCACTTGATCAATTTATTTTGTAGTGGACAACTTTGCAACCCGTTGAATTCCAACTATATTAAGAATTCAGATACCCAGCTGGTACCTGACTGAGTTTAATCTGACTGGAATTAATCTTGACTGTTTATTTCTAATTTCTCTTAATTAGATATCTGAGAGGATCGATATGGATTCCTATGTTAAACCGGGTCGACTAAATTTTTTTAAAAGTTTAACTAACCATCTTTTTTTTTCTCTCAATGGACTTAAAAGGTGATGCACATATCCGGTGGCTTTCTCATATCGAGTAGCGAAATGTACTAGCTGACTAGTTGTAATCGTCATAATATCTATAATACAACAACAATAATAATATTTCTTTTTCAAATTCATCATGAAATCGCATTTGCTATATATTACAAGTATGAAATTATAATTAAGCTAAGAATGTGATTTAAGATATTGTACATCCGAACTTAATTAAGATGTAATTTTGTTTCATTACTTAGTTATTATTGACATGAATTCATAGCTGATTTTTTTTTCTTTTTTTTTCTTTTTTTATAAAAGAGATGGAAGTTTATGTCTTATAAATTCATATCTTTATTATTACAATAAAATATTTTTCTCATCTGAATTTTAAACTTATATCCTTTCGCTTAGAAAAAATATCTCTATTATTAAATTAAAAGCTAATTCTCATATTTCATAGCTATTGTTAAGTTCTATTTGTCTTAATTAATTCTTACTCGGCTATATGATTTTAAATATTGCACGGCGTGCCATGCAAGACATGACAGGCACGACATGTTAATTGGCAAACCACAAGTGCATTGTGCCACGTGTTGTCTCAAGAGATGTACCGGATAATATATAGAAAACTTCGGACTTTTTTGTAAATCACGACACGTGCGTGCCAAATGCACAACATGATACAGCACATACTAGTATACATTGTTTTTTTTCTCTCTCTTTTGCCGAAACAATTGGGAAAAAATAGAAAAATAAGAAAAAAAAAACACAGTAATCATTTATTACAGCTAAAATACGTAGTTTCTAATTTTATTACCATTGTTTTAAAAATAAGGGAATATATTATTTTTTTTCAATAAATCGTACGTATTTATTTCAATACTAGTGAAATAAATCAATAAATAGGGGGGGGGGATTAGAGAATAGTTGAAAACTATAAAACAATTACAAAAAATATTTACAGATAAATAATTTTCATAGGTTTTTAAATATTGCTTGGTGATTTACTCATAACAAAAAAAAAATATTAATGAAATAAAGCAAGTGACGTGCACGCACATTTTAACATATTAATTTGAGACATGTCATGCTTGTCTCTCCTCAATAGAGAAAAAAATTAGTCATGTTGTGGTTCTGTCATGGTATGACACATTGCATTTGTTAGTCACGTAGTGTGACTTGAGTGTCGTATGATGTGTCCATTTGCATGATATGTCTGTCTACGATCGAAAATGTCATGTCATGTAAAATGACTTTGTCATGTCACATCACATATCACATTATGTGATTGATTTTTCTAATATTATTTCTTTATTTTAATTTATTTTCTCATTTTAGTAACATATTTTATATATTTTTTCTTATGAACTAACTTAACATTTTGAAAAAAAAAAAAATAAACAGAACCAGTCACGTCATTCATATAACATGACTATTTTTCTTCATTTTGGTCGCTTGAAAAAAAAAATTATTTATATACTATAACTTAATATAAATCAGTCACATCACATTTTTTTTTTCTTCACTACTTCTCAGCAGCACAGCTCATATAACAACCACGCACGTTGTGTTTGACATAGAATAACAACACAGTACGTTCTTTTCGTAAAACCTATTTTCAGTTTTTTTTACTTCGTCATTCTGGAATTCACATCCCCTCAGATTACCGGATTGAGTACAATTGAATCGGACGGTTCAAAATTGTTCTGGAATTCACATCGCCTCATGTTTTAGTTAATTATCATCTTCGATAAATCTGATAGAAGAAACGGCCAAAGGTAGCAGAAAAAGTGAGAACAAAGAAAGACAAAATCAAATCTGAAAGGAGATATGGCAGCTAGCGGTATATATACGTGGCAATAATAAAAAATAATAAAAAGTGTTACAGTCTTACATGGAAAAGTCTCAAAGAGAGACCGAGGTCGACAATAAAGAAACACAAAGGACAAAGCCAAAGAGCTTAAATTAAATTAAAACGAAATCAACAAAGCTTAAAAAGACGGAGAGATCATAAAAGAAAAAAAAAAAAAAAAAGGGAAGGATTGATGGCGGAGAGAGATTTATGAAATTCGTCTCACTTTCCTCTTCTGTGTTCTCTCGCTGGTAACTTTAAATTCGCCAGAGATTTATGAAAGTCTTGTAATTTTAATTGCTCGAAGGATGAAAATTTAATAATAAAAACACACCAGAAAAGACGAAACAGTACAGAGAACGGAATGACACGCATCCACTCTGTACGAATTTTTAAATTAATTATTTCTTCTCGAATCCTGATCCAAGGGCCCAGGTTAATTTGGACTATTAGCAGCTGCCAGCTCCACGCCATGCACAGTAACACAATTGTTCTTTTACTCAAAATTTAATCATATACGTACTAACAAAAGGAAAATTTATCTATTCAGGAAAATGTGGAGCGTTATGAATGCAAAACATGTATTACATTTAATTGAATGCAAAATTGTAATTCAGCTACGACTGACAAAAAAACTCGTAGTTCGTCGATCGATCGGGATCAATTTGTGACTCGATCGTTAACAGCTCATGCGCTACTAGTCCGAGTTGTTAATGAGCTAGCTTGTTACTAGCTAGATCCAGATTAAATGAGTTTGAGCTAGGTCTAGCTCGCTTGCGAATTGGCAAGCCAGTCCGACTAGGTCTAAGCTTAGTAGCCACTACTAAGATTTTCAAATAAAGAATTTGTATGAATTTTATGTTGTCTAATCTGGTCCAAAAAGTTTGTACAATTTATTTTCTTCTTAAAACAAAGTCCAGTCAGGTCCAGCGAACTAAACGTGCCAGCTCGATAGTGGCTCAATCCGATTATGACTAAAATTTTAGCTCGACCCCCTAATACCAGCTTAGTCCAGCTCACTTGATTGCTAAATGAGAACTTAGCTCGGTCCGAACCAGTTTGTTGTCACCCCTAAATTCAGCGAATTGGCTCGATAAATGGTTGCCCCATTTTCTTGAATTGAGTGTTTATTTTGTGGACTTTATTTCATAGTAACAGAATTCAAGCATATAAATTAAGTTCACAAACCCCAAATAAAATAGTTCACAACATTGCAAAATAAATAAGTTCACAAATTACAAAAAATAGTTCACAACATGCATCTAAATAAATAAGTTCTAAACTTGCATCTAGATAAATAAGTTCATCAGTGACGACGTCCGAAAAATTCAGTCGACGAGTTATGGGTTTGCTACCAGATGCCTCTACGACACTACCAGCTGTCTTTGCCTGGCTACTACATGCTTGGCTCCCATGAGTGGGTTGTCTCTACCAGTTGCCTCAACAACAACTCTAGTATTTTCTCTTTCATTGGCTTCGTTTATGGCATCTGCATTGCATTTCAATTCACTAATCATTGTTAGTTATTGAGATAGTAAAATTTAAAATCAAATATAAATTTTGTACAATGTTACATACCTGCTCGCTACCTGTCAAAAGTGGAACGGTGAGCCGGATGTCCCACTTGCCTACCTTGCATCTGATCCATGGTCATTACAGCACGCTTGTGTTTCCTCCTCCCTAACCTGATCCACCCCTTTGAAAAAAGAATTATATCCCCAACATAAGGAGGCCACGCATGCTGGTTGGGATAAGAATGGAAATATCCACCCCAAGTAGTCCCAAGGTACTCGGTACGATACATGTCGGCTACATAATCATCCTCGCAGAAGTTTCTCACTCGGCACACCGCTATAACATGAGAACAAGGTAGATAAGCTAATTTGATTCCTTGGTATGTACATGTTACAATATTGTCAGCTCTGAAAATAACAACACACTTAAAAGCCCTTTTCACAAACTCTATAGTGCCATCTGGTCGACGGCTGGTTGCCTTTAGACAAATCTCTGGGATTATTTTTGCCCACCTTCAGTAAGTAGGCATTTGCCTTTGGACAGTACTACACAAAAATAAAGAGAACCATTTATGTCAAATAAAGAGACGAAAAAATATAAGCAAATACTTGAATAAAATTTCATCTAAAATATGTTAAATTTCAAATATAAAATATACATACCTTGGCAAAATCTCTGAACATCTCTTCCATCCTTCTTGGTTTTTTTCTTTTGCAACCAATTTTGCAACCAATTTTGAATGTGTCTGAAACTCATTTATCGTATCCGGTATTCTTGTTTAGATTCAATGCAATGTATTGCATACACAACCTGTGCACACACTCGCTGTGCGTTGTCGACCATCCAAAATCGGTACGATCAAAAACATATTTGATTCATTTGTGTTGGTCTGATATGACACAAAAGAACATGTTCCCTACCACTTCTCTTCGTAAAAATTTCATGAAAATCCCCAATTCTCACCATTCTTCTTCTCAACAATTGCAAAGGCCAAAGGCAATAACTGGTTTTTAGCATCATATGCACATGCTATCAACAGCCTCCCATCGTAACGGCCAGACATGAAGCATGCATAGATACTGATAACCGGTCTAATGTATGGCACAACTTGAATACATGGACCAAAAGCCTATGCTATTGCCTTGAATTGTTTAGCTTCGGTGACATCGGGTACGTTGACATTCCACTGCTCATACCTTGTGTCAGAATTTGTACTTGTTATGGCCTGGAGCAATGGTGCAAGCAAGTTGTCTGAACCCTGCTAACTACCGAACATTCTGCAAATTACAAGTTCACTCTCTCTCCACAATCTGTTGTCTTTTGGGGTTGCATGTTGGTAAATGAGTCTGACACTCCTAGCGACCTCCTTAATGCTCATCGATGGGTCCTCCTTAATGCCTGTCTCAATTACATCGGCAATAAGTGATGCTGTCAGTTGTTCATGGTCTGTCATTGATGACGCAGACTTGCATGTATGAGGTGGTTCACACTTCTTAATCATCCATGCCTCCCCCTTACCCGTAGGGGTTGCAAAAAGACAGAACTCGTAACGCGGGGCATCTTTACAAACCACAACCAACCTTGTTTGGTCCCTTTTTTGTACTCTACACTCCTAGTTGCCGTGAACATGAACCTCATGAATTTTCTTCACAAATTCATCTATGTTGGTATAAACATGGTGTGAAGCAAGCTCCTAATTGTATACAACACGCTTCCTATAGAAACCAATATCTGCTTCTTTAAAAAAACTAGTATCGTTGAATGTGGCGACTCGATGCCTATCTGTCCGACCTCTAATCAGAAATCTGTCTTCCCTGGAAATGAGTACTATATATGCATCACCTTCTGATAAGTGATCAGAATCCCAATCCCCTTTTCAATCATCATCCGTGTCCATTTTCTTTTCTGGTATGGCATCAATCCATTCACCATCAATGTCAGTATCATTCCGATTAACAGCGGGTAACAGTCTAGTTATTAACTCTGATACAGATGGAAATCTAGCTTGGATTATGGGTTCCGGTAGAGGTGGTGGTGGTGGTAGCTCGGAGGCATAATCTGGGGTATAATCAGTGGTATAATCAGGTATATACGGTATATACGGTGGTACATGACCCGAGTTGTGGTACCTCGGGTTGTCATAACCCAAGTTGTGGTACCCCGGGTAGTTATAACCTGAGCTGTGGTACACCGGGTTGTCATAACCCGTATTTTCCCTAAAAGGTCCAACCTCGGGTTGACGCGGAACTCTCCTAGAATATAAGTCCATTACCGGGATATTTCTCGACTCAAATTGATTGCAAACACCCCTCCATAACCCCTCATATGTTATAGGATACCTGACAAAGAAAGATCTATTACCCCTTTGTGTGTCAATCCGAGTAACTAAGTCTAAGTCATACTGGTTGGGGTTTACACCAGTCTTTTCGTATACCATTTGCTTAAGTTCTAGAAATGTGGTGTTTTCATTAACCTCAAAGCCATAGGTTGCATCTTTCGTGTACTGTGCTTCCTCAACACCCCGGGTAATCTTCCCGCCCACATAGAGTGCAATTAGCATTTTTTCTTTAACGAACTACATTAGCCAATAAACATTTATCAGTTATATATTAATTAAAAAAATGAATTAATTTTTTTTAAATTAAAAAAATTAAAATTTAAAAATAAATAAATAAAAACCTGCAGTCGCCAAAAAATCGCCCGAAATTGCCTTTCTCTTCTTCCTCTTTCTCTTTATCTAGAGTAAGAATAAATTGTGAGTAGGCAGAAGAGAGAAAATTGTCTTATATAGGAGTTTTTATAACATATTGCTCATGTATGGGGCAGTTTGGTTCAGGCAGCAGACCGCCCCAACATGGGGCCGTAAGGTATAAAAAAAAAACTGCCCAAACGTGAGACGGTTAGAGTTTTTAAAAAAAAATTCAATGCGGAGAGCATAATTACTATTTTTTTTTTAGGTATTAATAAAAATTTCGGTCAGGAGCGCAATTTTCCACTAAATTAAATGTGATTGCAATGTAATGAAAAGAAAGAGTTGGGAACTTGGGATAGCTGGTCATGATGTGACATCCTCAGAAAAATAAAATTAAATTACTGTAGAAATGGATACTGTGGTGACTTTTTACACAAGTTGTGATTAGTCATGTCATTGACTGCTTGCAAACATCAATGAAAGGTCATATCGTGCACCTTTTTTGTTTCTAGTTCGCTACAATCAGACATTATCAGCAATGCATATCACAAAATAAGTTGTTTGGCCAATTCGGCTGTAAATGTGAGTGCCCCATACTACTAAAGTTTTTACCACGTACTAAATACTCGCTTTTACCGCGCTATCTTTTTCTTTGGAGATTTTTCTGTAGAAAATTGGGAAAGAGTATTTGGCAATTTATTTTATTTTAGTAGTAACGACCTTGCAACACAACCAGCCCGCTGATTTTCTAGCCCAAATCCAGCCCATATATTCAAAATAAATATTAGGCCCGATCCAAATTATACTACAAAAATAAAGAAAATCGAAGTTAGACTGGCATAGATTATTTTTGTTGGATATAAACTTTAATGTTGAAGAGATCTAGTTAAGGTTATATTGGAAAATAGAGAATGTTATATTAGAAAAGTTAGAGACTGAAAAAAAAAGACTCTTGGGCTGCCGGCGTTTCAAGAAGACTAATCGGACTTTCAAGATTTGTTTTTTCTCTCTCGTTTGCCTTCATTTCTCTTCTTGCGCTTGGGCCATCTTTTGGCCTGGGCCTGATGATGGGGGGTTCTTCTACATCCGGGGAGTTTGAGTTGGCGATGCAGCGATTTGTGCTTTTCGTCAATCAGCTGTTAGGTGGTGCTCGTTTCACTAATCTGCCTTCTTCTGCCGCCGCAGGATATCTTCCTACTATGCTCCCATCTTCCGTCTCCAGTGCTTCACCTATTCCTTCCGTTCCTGTTCTGGCTGCCTCTGGGCCCCTTGGGTCAGTGCCGCTTTCTACTTCCGAGAGATTGTGACTCATGATCTACAGGTTATCAAAAAGAAAAATTCAATTTTTGCTATGAATATTGAGGGGATTATGACCTATGATCTACAGGTTATCAAAAGACATATTTCACAGTACTATATTGATCTCATAGGTACTACCTCTGATAGGCTAGTGTCTCTTCAACCTAACTTTTGGGATGAATCTGAATTGTTATCAGATGATCAAAGACAGAGCTTAATTAGAAAGACCTTTTCCACTCGATGAAATTACTAAGACCTTGTTTTCCTGCAATCCATCTAAGGCACCAGGCCCCTGATGGTTTTTCATTTCAGTTTTATCAAAGTTTTTGGCAGGTAGTGGGCACTAATTTTCTGAAGTTAGTTCAGGTTTTTTTTGATAATAAGTTGGATTTGAGTAGAATTAATATGGCTTCCATTTGTTTGATTCCTAAGAAAGATAATGCACAAGAAATTAAGAATTTTCGACCAATAAGCCTTATCAACTGTAGCCTCAAAATAATTATCAAATGTTTGACTGATAGACTTGCACTGTGTATGGATCACTTAATAGATTCCTCTCAAAATGCTTTTATTAAGAGTAGGTATATTATGGATAATATTGTGGTTGCACATGAGATTTTACATACTGTTAGGCTTAATAAAGTTAAAGGGGTTCTTTTTAAACTCGATTTTGAAAAGGCCTATGATCGAGTAAACTGGGGTTTCTTATTGGAAGTACTTCAATTAAGGGTTTTTGGAGAAAAAATTACTTCTTGGATTCAGTTTAAATAAAACAATTTATAGAAATAATAGAGTGAGTGTAGTAGCTGAGCCGTTGAAATTTTATTAAATTTTAACATGTAAATTAAAAAAAATGAGTTAATTGAAAATTATAAATTGTAAATGAAAATTTCAGAAAAGAATAAAACATATTAAATAAAATTCAGTTTAAATAAAACAATTTACAGAAATAATAAAGTGAGTGTAGCTGAGCCGTTGAAGATTCCTTAAATTTTAATATGTAAATTAGAAAAAATTAAATAATATTTTGACCTTTAAAAGTTGTCTCATAAACAAGACATATAAGATATCAAGGAAATTAACTTGCATGTGACGACACAATTAGTTAATTGAAAATTAGAAATTGTAAATGAAAAATTCAGAAAAGAATAAAACATAATAAAATAAAAATTCAATTTAAATAAAATGATTTATAGAAATAATAAAGTGAGTGTAGTTGAGCCATTGAAGTTTTATTAAATTTAATATGTAAATTAGAAGAAAAAAAATGAAATAATATTATGACCTCCAAAAATTGTCTCATAAACAAGACAGGTATTAGATATCAAGGTTAGGCTCCTTTGTCCTTTGATCCTTCCTTTGTCATGAAAAAGAATAAACAATGTGATAAATGATTATTTTTGTAAAACTTGTTAGAGAGATTAAACATTTTTTCCAAGGTTTGATGCATCTATTTTTTTATGTATGTTTTTCTTTCTAGTGTTGGCGTGAACAACTTACCATTTCAAATGTACTAATTTGAATAAATTTTCTATATCAATGTAAAAAAAAAAAATGGGACAAATGAAGCTAATAATTTAGAATATTTTTGTAAAGATAAGAAATGACTCAAAATAGAAAGATCTCATTAATAGAAGCAATTGAGATATTATCATTTTTTTAATTTCGTAAATAGCAAGGTATTAATTTTTCACAGATCTTAGTAAATATATACAAAGAATCTTAATTAGGGTCAAAGCTTATATAAAGAGGAAAAAAAACATACGAATAAGCAACTGTTCATTAATTGAAAAGTATACGAATAATTATGAGATTTAATGTTTGATATATATAATGTTCATTACATTATTTCAATTTTGAACAATTTAAAATAAGCAACCTCTTTTCAAATTAGTACATTTGTCCCATATAACAACAACAAATTTATTAACTTATTTTTAAATTTACTTTTTGAATTGAGATTATCAAAATTATCTGATAGATCTATTGCCGACATTTTTATTAATATTCATAATTAAATACAAATTATTAATTATATCCAGCTTGGCTGGGTATTTTTAAAAATGCCCAAACAGGCCAAAAAATAGCAGGCCGAGATTAAAATTAAAACTGACCATTTTTTGGCCGGTTGGGAATAAAATTAGAATTGGCCAAAAATGGCAGGTTGAGAAAGTTTTTTTTTCTGTTTCAAACCCTATAAGTACCCCTCTTTCTCTCTCATCTCTCTCACAACTCACTCAAAATCACATAAGAGAAAGAGAGAAAGAGAAGGCGATTTCTGAGGTGAAAAGGGCGATTTTAGGTTTTTTTATTTTTTTTCAGCAACCTATACATTTAAATTAGTAACCTGACAATTGTTTACCATTTACCAAAATGTAGTTTGTTGGCCATGTCAATGATGATTTCATTACACTGTGGTGGGAAGTTTTTGACTAATATATATGGGGTTTATTACTCCAAAGATGTAATTAATTCATTCATGGTTGATGATGATACCTCAATTTGGGACTTGAAGTCTATGATTTACGAATGTACTGGTTATAACCCAGAAAGGTGAAACTTAAAATTGGCAACCCGATGGAACGCTGGAACACCTCCAACCTATACCAGAAATCTGATATTAAGTGATGTTGCATGAAGAGGCTTGTAAAGGTGGTTAAAGACCACTGAAATTTGGTTGCGCCATATTATACATCACAACCAGAACCATACAGTCTCGTGGCTCCTTTATTCATACATAAGCCAGAACCATACAATCTCGTAGCTCCTTTATTCGTACCTGACCCAGTAAACATACAGTCACTTCACCCCACCAGCACTCCAACAACCACCTCATACAAGACCCCAATCTAGACACGTGCATGTGGTGCCTTTATCATTACTTGCACCAGCACCTCACCCCAGACTGGCACTAGTAGACGACGAAACTGGGTCAGATTTTGAAAATGTTAACAAAATTCTGGAGGAAGATCTGCAAACTGGGGATGAATTTGAGGGAGGAAACTGGGACTCTGATCACCTGAAGGGTTGTGATGAAGATGGTCCAATGCCCATTCATAGATAATATGGGAATATGTCGCTTAGTGGTCAGACTGATACGCACCCGTTCGCAGACTTCAATGATATATCTGTTTCTAAAGAAGCAGATATTGGTTATTATGGGGGACGGATTGAGTACAAAGGTGGGTTGCCGCCAGAACAATATTTTAAAAGCAAAGAAGAGCTAATAAAGAAGATTACAGAGTACCATATAGATAAGAATCAGGAGATTAGAATGAAGAAAAGTGATAGGGATCATATTCAGGTGGTGTGCACGACTCCGGGTTGTGATTACGAACTTAGGAGAAAAGCAACGGGTTTTAGAGATGCATGGGTTATAACGAAGCAAGACAAGCCTCACACATGCAGGTCTGAATACTCAAGGGAAGACCATGAATGTCTCACGGTATCAATTATTGCTGATATCATTGAGACCTCCATTAAGGACCTCTGTATGAGCATCCAAGGGGTGGCAAACTGTGTGAGGGTTAAGTATGGCAATGTAAATCCGAAATACAATCGACTATGGAGGGGTCGTGAGCTTGCAATAGCTCGATAATTTGGGAGCTGGAAGGGCTCATACAACTTGCTGGAACCACTACTGATGAAAATCTGCGACAAGAATCCCAGCTCTAAGTACCAATTTCTGACATGTCCTATACGAGATAAACACGGAGAGCTTATTAGGAGTTGTTCAATTCAGGGCGGTAGCCTGGGATTTTGATTCATGCATTGCAGCGGTTCAGTACTTGAGACCAGTGATCAGTATAGATGCATGCTTCTTGTCTGGGAAGTATGAGGGGAGGCTTTTGATAGCTTGCGGCTATGATGCCGAGAACCAATTGATGTCTATAGCATTTGTAATTGTACAAAGGAGGATAGTGAGAATTTGGTTTTTTTCTTGCAATGATTGAGGAATGAAGTGCTTGGATCTAATAGATTCGTCTGTGTTATATCGAACCAGCACAAGGGGATTAAATATGCACTGACAGCAGAATACGGATGGTCTCCAAAACTTTTTGTGCACATGTTTTGTGTGCAGCATGTTGCTGACAACCTAGTCCAGAATTGTGGAAATGACAAGTGGTTCGAATAAGGTTCAAAAAAGGAGCCAGGAAGAAGAAACCAAGAAGGTTGAAAGAGATGTTCGAAGAGTTTGTTGTGGTATGTCTAATTTATAACATTTTGTTTAATTATTTTATAAGTAGATGAGGCAAATGAAGTAACACTTCTTTGTTCTTGTGCATCTAAATCCAAGATGTAATGTATTTTTGAAGAATGTGTGCAAAGTACGTCCCAATAATGTGATGGAGCTGTTCAATTATGAGAAGATTTTTCAAATTTGTAATGGAGGATAGTGATTTGGTATCATGACAATAAACTGCTCTGATCGTTGAACAATATCTTTCAGATGAGCCGGAGAATGCCCGTGGTTGCCATTGTAGAGGATACATTCTATAAGTACAACATATGGTTTGTTGAGCGAGCGGCGGAAGCGAGCCATGAATTTAAAAGATGCAAATCAGTTATTTTTCGAACAGGTGGAGCTCAAGCTCAGAAAATGATGGCTCAAAGTTGTAGAAATGCATTTGGTCCCTTATACGCACTGCGAAGGTTAGTACCAAGTTTCATCCCCAAATGAGTATGTTCCAGTCACCCGCGGCTCCAATAAAAGTATGGACATTATTCATAGAGAGTTCCAGTACATTTCGACACGCAGGCCTGGCAACATAATGGAATGTACATGCAGAGGTACCCAATTAACATCTATTTTGTGCTCTCATGTCTTAGCAGTTTGTCGTGCAAGAAACTGGAGCGAGAACTAATTTGTTGCAGACTAGTATACTGTGAACTATCTTGAAAGTCCTTGGAGTAGGGGTGTTTGTTTCTTATGGCAATATGGGCGAATTTCCAGTTTGTCAGTCTCCTAGAATTCTTCCTAGCAAGGCTTGGATTAGGGTTGGGAGGAGAAAACACACCTGTCATGTAATGACTATGGACAACATGCAAGGTAGGCGAATGGGACATCAGGCTCGTCGTTCCACTACCGACAGGAATAGAAGAGGTATGTAACATTCATCAAAAATTATATTTCAATCTAATTTTGACTAGCTTACTAAGTAATAAATGCAATGCAGAGGCCAGAAACACAACAAATGCAACAGAAAAATGAGCGAGTTATCGCAGAGGCAACTGGGTCACAAGGGTCACGACGTAGCACAGCTACAAGTCGTTTAGATGCATATGTTATGTTTGCAGAAGCAATAAAAGAGGCAGTTGCCATGGGATGAGAGGTGGTTGGGGTGCAAGCAGAGTCATCTGGTACCCAACCAAGGAGGTCAACTGGTAGGCGTACAAGGGCATATAGAAGCCAAGCAGGGGCATATGGAAGCCAAGCAGGGGCATATGGAAGCCAAGCAAAGCCATATGGTAGGCCATCTTTTGGAACTAGTCGGTTTCTCAGAATACTGCATTTAGGCATAGTAATAGGTGATTTAAATTGATGTTTGTATGCAGGTTGTGAACTTGTTTATTTAGATGCAGTTTTGAGAACTATTTTATTTGCAATTTGTGTGGATTTTATTTAGACTAAGTTATGAGTTAGTTGAATGTTATTTTTTATAACATTACTGTTTTTTACTATATTCAAAAATTAATTCTGGGATTTCTACAAAACCAAAAATTTAGTTCTTTTAATGAAACTGTAGAGAAACATCAAGTCTACATGCATGCTAATTTTCGTGATTTATTGATGTACTTAACTGGGTCAGAATCTTGTCCAAAGGCATGGGCAAAATAGATAATTTGCCATTCTAAATAGATAAACTTCAAAAATACATTAAGATTCAATTACAATGTTACATCCAACCTACAACAAAATCACTAAATTGATGAAATAGGACATTATAGTAGATATAGACTTTGTAGAGTAAATTACAACACAACAAGCACTAGTAATCATACTCCTTAGTAGGCGGCTCTGGATCAATGACAACAGACAAAGTGCTAGCCTTACCGGTATAAGTACATGAAACAAACTCATCGTCCGATATTAGAGGCTCAGGATCAACCTTCTTTTTTTTCAAACCGTAGCCATAGGGGTTTTCCACAAAGTCATCGTCTGAAATTTCATACCGAATAGGCCGTCTAAGAAATTCCTCCATCAGACATACTTGACAGTTATTTTTATCACGGCATACTTGACAGTTTTTTTTCACTCATTTTTACCTCAACCACTAATTAACTCTCCTCTCGATATGCCATGATGGGACGATCTACATCGGTTGCTACTGTTCATCCTATTGTCACCCGAAACATCACCTCTGAAATCGCCCTTTTCGCCTTAAAAACCGCATTCTCTTCCTCTCTTTCTCTTCTATGATTTTGAGTGAGTTGTGAGGGAGAGGAGAGAGAAAATGTGGTATTTATAGATTATGAAACACACAAAAAAAATTCCCAACCGGCCAAAAAATAGCCGGTTCTAATTTTAATCCCGGCCAGCCATTTTTTGGCCGGTTTGGGCATTTTTAAAAATACTCAGCTAAGCTGGGTATGGTTAATAATTTGTATTTAATTATGAATATTAATAAAAATGTCGGGATCTATTGACAAGAAATTTATTTACAAATTTTAACATTGATTTTTAATGCTGCTTAGCTGGCCAGATCAATTTCTCCCCACTATTCCTCAGTTTTGAAATACTGATTTGATGTTGATCTATATCATTTGCATATTAAAACTTTGTATTTATGTTAATTGTTTGATAGGGCAATAAATTGTTTGAAAGCGAACCCATAAAGGTAGATTAGATTTTGATATTTTTCCCTTTAGGAAAGGTGGCGAAAGCATTAATTATTTAATTAGTATTGTTTCTTATATTTTTAACAATAGCATGAGTAAATTTCGAAATTCAAATGCAATTCAGTGAGGTATAAAATCCATATTAAAATTCCGATTTAATATGAGGATAATTAAGAAATAACTTATTTTTTTCATAATATAAATTAATAATGCAGCCAATATATTCATAATATTTTAAAAAGAAAAAGAAGAAAATTGCAAATATTTCAGTTATAAATCAGATATTATTTGTACAAGGCAGGGAGAATTAATCTGGTAAGTCCCTACTCCCTATTGATTAGGGGTGGCAAAAAAGCTCGTAGCTCGTGGCTCGATCGTGACTCACACCTGACTTGCTCGCTAACAGCTCACTCGTTACTGGATCGATCTATTAACGAGCCAGCTCGCCACTAGTTCGGTTCAGAATTAACGAGTTCAAGCTGGGGTCTAGCTTGCTCGCGAGCTAGCTCGGTTAGGCATCAATTTGTAAATTTGTATGAATTTGTGTGCATTTTATACTGTCTAGCTCGATCCAGCTCGATTCAAAAACTTTGTAGAATTTATTTTCTTCTTAAAACAAGATCCAGCCAGACCCAGTGAGCCAGCTCGTCAGCTTGCGAGCTAGCTCGGCTCGCTTGTCACAATTTCAAACTGAGATTTTAGCTCAGATGCCCTTGGTCCAGCTCGCTCGGCTGTAGCTCGGTCTAGAATTAATAAACTGAGCTAAGACCTAGCTCGAACCGAGCCAGCTCGTTGCCACCCCTAGTAGGAATCAAATCCTCTGCCCACCGGTGGGCAAGAATTTCCTGCCACCCTTGAAAATTAACCAATCTCCATGTGCCACTTGTTATGAACTCTTAATGAAAGTTTTCACAATAATTAATTACTGAATCCATCATTAATATTTGTAGATTAACTTAGTAACTTTTCTAAATACAGAAACATTAACTCGCATAATAAACAAAAATAGAAACAATTCAGTTTGTCTTTTATGAAATAATTAATAATACCACAAGTTATCTAGAGGATAAATATTATAATTAATATAAATACAAAAATTATAAAAAAAATACCACAAGATATTCTTTTATGAAAAAGTAAAGTTATTTACAGGAGAATTTCAATACCATAAATTTTATGTACAATTTGAGTTATAGATGTTCAAATATAAACAAAAAAAAAGTAAAATTTGGACGTATTTTAATTTCTCTTAAATCAAGATTTAAGATTGATGTTCAAATATAGAGAAGTGTTTTCGAGAAAGGTTCTCATGTTACAAAACTTTCTGCAATAAAATGGTCAATTTTGAGGTTCTAAAGCAATGAAGGTTCTCAAACAATTCAAGAGAAATTACAATAATATGTCCAGATTTAACTTATTTCATTTATATTTGAAAATTTATAAATCAAATTGCACATATATATAATAAAATTTGTGGTATTGTGGCTCTTCTGTAAATAACTTCACTTGTTCATAAAAATAATATCTTGTATTATTAATTATTTCATAAAAGACAAACCGGATTGTTTTTCTTCTATTTTGTTCATTATGCAAGTCAATCTTTCTATCCATAGAAAAATTACTAAGTTAATTTACAAATATTTAATAAACAGATTTAGTAATTAATTATAGCTAGAGAGTCTAAGATACGTGGCTTATGTATATTGGTTAATTTCCAAAGATGGCAGGAAAATTCTGCCCACCGAGGGGCAGAGGATTTGATTCCCCCCTAGTATCGATACATGGCTGAAAAAAATACAATAACAAAAATATAATTCGAAATTTTTGTAAGTCCCTATGTATCAACCCAATAATAAGTGAACCCGAATAAATTTAGCCGCCTAACTTCCAAGTCTTGAATTCAAACTCAAAATTCAAAAACACAGTTCGCATGCATTTCGAGATGGTTCGCTCGCTCCGTCTTCTATATACTCTTCTCTCCACGACGAGCACTCTTTCTTGACCAGGTTGCTCTCTCTCTCTGTTCAATTCCATGGGTGTTTCTCATGTTTTATAGAACACCAATTCATTTTTATTATTTGATAAATTCTCAAATGACTCATCATATATCTTGATTACTTACATCAATGTACTTCTCTTTCTCGTCATCCTTTGAAACCTTAACCCTCTGATCGGAACCATTTCGTTCCCAATAAAACAAGCAAAAGAATTCTGGTGTTCGTAAATTTCATGATTGGAAGAGAAGATCAGAAGATACGGAGTTCAATTCACGCGATTTGAATCGTTGCCATAGATGGCCACCAAATCAAGGCCCAGCGAAGCTCATTCCGCCATTAATGGCGCCTCCTGGAGGCCCAAAACTTTTCGCTGATATAGTGCGGATCGTTCCTCGTGTGTGGCAAGCTACAAACAAATCACTCCCGATTGAATCAAGAGGGCGTCTGATCAAACGAAAACTCGAGGAGATTCGGAGTAAATCGACTGCGCTCCGTCCGATTTGCGTGCGATGCGGAGATACTAGCCACCGAGCTGCGGAGTGCCGAAATGCACAACTTTGCTTTGTGTGTAACAGACTTGGCCACAAAGCTGTTGTGTGCAGAACACCCACCGCTACTGTGCCTTTTACCCCTCCCAAAGCAGACGCACCTGGCGCATCTCGAGCCGACTCTCTTCCAGAAGGCAATCCCTCTTCTTCTCCATCTATCCTACACTCCGACGCGCCAGATCCGATCGATCCAGCACTACCGATGGCACCTGCCCGTCGCACTGGACATCCACCAGCGCGTCGCGATCCCGATCCAGCGCTGGCCCGTCGGGTGCCTCCCATCCAAAACCCGGATCCGATACTCCCCAGACCTCCAGCCCCGTCAAACCTAAGAGTTCCGATTCCGATTTTTACACCATCTGCTGCCTCAGAAGCTCAGGAGCGGGAGTTTGCTCAGAGTTTCATCTTAGACGACATTGTTGGATGGGGCCCTGAGCAACTCGAACAAGCTTTCTACCGCCTTTTTGATAACTTTGAATGGCGTGTGGCAGTTTTTGATGAATTCCGCTACCTTATCAAAGCTCCCTCAATGGCTTGGAAAAACTCTACTGTCTGAAGAGGTTCGATCTTCATAGATGGGATACAGTTCCCGGTAGTTGCTTGGGACCCCAGTCTCAATGCAGGTAAGAGGCTTACCTCTCTGTGGTTGCGAATTAGGGGTTTCCATCGGTCTCTCTGGGATTGGCCCGAGTTTGATAAACTTTTGAACCCGTTTGGAGCGATAGTTCTAGAGATTGACCCAGCTACAAAAAACAGATACGACTGGCGTTTTGCTCGGGTTAGGGTTGGTGCATGTGACCCAGCCTTGTTCACCACACAGCACTGGCAACTATACCGGGATGCCACTGGCTATGTCTCTTCCTTCGATCTGCAAATTGAGGTCGAAAATGAGCAAACCGAGAGTGTCAATGCGTGGCGAGCTAGGGCTCCGGGTCGCCAACCTCCTAGACCTCCTCGTGGTCAGAATCCTTCTAGACCACCTGGTGCGGTTGCAGCCCCACTGCCAGCTGCTCCTCCCATGAATGATATGGATGAAGATCTCCTCGAGGATCCACCTTCTAAAGGATCAGGTAACTCTGGTAGTTGTCAGAATCAATCTGATCCTAGAGATGGTCAATTTACTGATGACGACTCAGATGATGATCATAACCACTTCATCCAGACTATGAATGCTATGCTTCATCAGGGTGATTGCTCCCAGTCCGAAACAAAAAAACAAAGAACTGCTCCTCCTAATTCAGGTGTTTCCAAATCTGGCAAGCAACCAGCTCAAGACTCCTCCGATTCACCCAAAAATCATACCACACGCTCAACAGCCACCTCTCCCTCTAAATCATCCCGATCCAGCACCTCTCCCAATCCTGATAAAGGAAAATCAGCAGCTCCAATCTCTCCAGTTTTCCGTTCTGGTAAGCCAGCGGGTAAAACCATATTCCCCATGTCGAAGACACGACATTCTACTCCACTACCACCGACTCCCTCTTTTTCAGAATGCGAACTCTATTACCCAATTTCTGGTCAGACACCTCCTGCTGGTCCAGGGAAGATACCCCACCAGCCCAAAGCTCGCCTCTCCTCCTCAGCTCTCCGAGTGAGGAACACCAGTAAGTGGAAAAAACCGATTAAGAGGCCCACTACCGCAGCTCAAACATCTTACCCCACCATGGTCGATAAGACTGTTGAGCTCCCTGTCGCTCCCATTGCTGCACCACCACCTCATCGGCGATCAGTCCACCAAGGCATCTCCTTACGGAAGAGCTTGCGCATCCAAGCCCAAGCTGATCCCTCCTCTACTCTCACCAAAGCTAAGAAAAGAGCAATCGCTAAAGATACTGGTAGCAGCAGCCATGCAGGTATGCCTTTGATCCACAATTATCCTTTTCATCGCCTCACCTTAGCACAAGTAGCAGAATTATTTCAGGTCTATAACATACAGTTAGGTCACAGTGCTGATGAAGCCAAACAAATTATCTCTCTTTTACAACATATGAATAGACCTTCTTTTGAGATAATAGTTCATTCCTTATTAAACCGATCAAAACAGCTCTCTACCCCATCTCCTTTAGTACTTGATATGGATATAGTTTCAGCCATGGATGATCATAAACACCATACTAATGAATCCAATCTGGTCCAGGATACCCCTAATATTCAGCTCCTTGAGATAATCAATGCTGAATTTCCTGTGACACCAAGGGAAGATATTGTTTCCTCATGAATTTCTTAAATTGGAATGTTAGAGGTATTAATTCCTCAAAAAAACGTCAAATATTACATGATATTATTATAGATAATCGGATAGATTTGATTGCAATTCAGGAAACTAAAAAAGAAACTTTTACCTTTCGTATTCTTAAGTCCATCTCTTCTAGATTTGATATATGGCATTGGGTCCCTTCGGTGGGGCGTTCGGGGGGCATCTTGTTTGGTTGCGATAGCTCACAATTTAAATATCTTTCTCATTCCATTCATAACTTCTGTTTGAATATTCAGCTAGAAAGTAAACTTGATGGCCACCCTTGGCAGATCACTATAGTTTATGGCCCAGTAGACCGCACAAAGAAAAAAGATTTATGGATTGAACTTGACTCTATTAGAAATAATGATACTTCTTGTTGGATTCTTTGTGGCGATTTCAATGTTATTAGACATCGAAATGAGAAAAATGGTGTGCGTTTTGACCTTACCACTAGTTCCCATTTTAATACATTCATTAATAGGTATCACTTGTTTGAACACAAATTGTCTTCTCGAAAATACACATGGACCAATGGAGGGAAATTTGCCTTACTTGATCGATTTTTTACTAGTCTGAATTGGAATAATTCCTATCCTGCTAGTCATGTTTCAGATTTAGGTCGATATGGCTCTGATCATTGCCCAATTATCTTACACATTTCAGCTCAACTTGATCGTCCCCATCACTTGTTTCGATTTGATCCTGTTTGGTTAGATCAACCTGAATTTGTCCAATTGATACATAAATGGTGGAATCAATTCCCTTTAGATACTACTGAAATTGCTAAGAGCTGGAATGATAAGCTGAAACACATGAGACAGAAAATTCGCGGCTGGACTCGAAATTTTTATAGTCAAAAGAAAAAACTCAAACAACATTTGTTAGCTAGACTCCACCAATTAGAACGCCTTCAGGAACATAGCGATTTAAACGGGGATGAATATAATGAATGGCTTAGATGTAAACATACCTTAGATGACATATACCTTGAAGAGGAAAAACATTGGCAAGCTAGATCAAAACAGAAATGGCTTGAGGAAGGGGACAATAATACTAAATATTTTCATACCATTGCTACTCATCGATCCAAGAAAAATAAAATTTTGTCCTTAGAAATAGATGGTCAACAAACTACCACCAAACCAGCCATTAAAAAACATATCCTTGAATTTTATAAAAATCTGCTAGGTGATCCTGGGGTTAAATGTGCATCTTTAGAACCCTCCTTTTGGGATACCCAAGATAGATTAGAGGAACAGGAAAAAAATTCTTTAGAACTCCCATTTACCTTAGCAGAAATAAAAAATGCAGTATTTGCATGTGAACCCAATGGGGCACCCGGTCCAGATGGGTTCACATTCAAGTTTTACCAAACTTTTTGGGAATTAATTCAGCATGATCTCTTTTCAGTTTGCACCTCCTTTTTCCATCATCAAACCAAGCTGAACAGTTTAAATAAATCAATCATCTGTCTCATTCCCAAAGAGAAAGATGCCACCCTCATTTCCAAATACCGACCTATCAGCTTGGTCAACTGTAGCTTCAAGATAATTTCAAAAATATTGACTTTTAGGCTTGAATCCATTATGCATAGGATCATTGATCGTAGTCAAGCTGCATTCATAAAAAATAGATATATTTTAGACAATGTTATTCTTAGCCGGGAGATAATCCATCACTGTCAACTCACTAAGGAACAAGGGTTAGTGATTAAAGTTGATTTTGAAAAGGCTTACGATAAGATTAATTGGCATTATCTGATAGAAATCCTAATTAGTAGGGGCTTTGGACAGAAATGGATCATTTGGATTAAAGAATGGTTAGATAGTTCCCAATCTTGCATTAATATAAATGGGGAACTCACCAATTATTTCTTTTGTAAACGGGGTGTTCGACAAGGTGATCCCTTGTCTCCCTACTTATACATTTTGGCTGCCGATACGTTAAGTAAAATCTTTCAAAAAGGGAAAGCTGCAAACCTAATTCAGGGTATAGGACCACATGCAATTGATCACCATCCCCATACCAATTGCCATTATGCCGACGATACTATCCTCTTTTTGAAAACTAATGAGACCAATGTCCAAAATGCATGGTGGGCTTTGGTTGCATTTGAGGCATTATCCGGCATTAAAGTTAACTATGCTAAAACTGCCATGTATCCGATTAATACATCAGATCCTCAAAGATTTGCAACTCTTTTTAGATGTAGAGTGACTTCCTTTCCTTTATTATATCTAGGTCTCCCCTTACACACACATAAATTGACTAAAGTAGATTGGGCTTTTCTTATTGATAAAATAGAGAAGAAGCTACAAAATTGGAAGGGTAGTCTCCTCTCTATTGGAGGCCGACTCACCCTTTTGAACTCAGTCTTATCAGCTGTCCCTTTGTACTCCTTTTCAGTTTATAAAATTCCAGCTTTTGTGATCAAACGAATAGACCAAATAAGGTGTCGATTCCTTTGGCAAGGTACAACTACTAATAAGAAAAAATATTCACTTGTTAGCTGGCAAGTTGCTTGCTTCTCTAAAGAATATGGAGGCCTCGGTATCCTTGATCTTAAACAAATGAACATCGCCCTATTGATGAAATGGTGGTGGAAATTTAAGGATCCTACCTACCATAGCCCTTGGAAATTCATGATTCTCACTAAATATTTTACTGCTGCTGCACATATTCCTTATTCAGAATTTTGGCTTACAATCAGTGCATTACAGCATTTAGGAACTCTTAGTGTATCTTATGCCCCTGGAATACATTCTCCCATTTCCTTTTGGCATGATATCTGGTATCAACACTGTGCTATGGCATCTAGATTTTCCTTTTTATACACTATCTGTAGCACTCCTGATATATCCTTTCAAACAGTGATCAATTCTCAAGGACATGCCTTAAAATTCAGACGTAATCTTACTGGAGTCTTATATCTAGAATGGATAGAATTACTTGACATTATCAGCCACATTTCTTATACTCATGCAGAAGATAAACTGAGTTGGAGGTGGGAAAGTTCTGGCCAATTCACTGTCAAATCCCTTTATAAATTGCTCAACTTCCGAGGAATTAAACCGCAACAGGCCATGCTGTGGTGGACCGTCCCTGTCCCTCTGAAAATTAGGGTCTTTATGTGGTTGACTGCCAAAAATAGGATATTAACAAAGAAAAATCTGAGTAAAAAAGGCTGGACTGGTAATTGTAAATGTCAATTCTGCCCTTACACAGAAACTGTTAACCATATGTTTGTTCAATGTAGATTCACTAAACAACTTTGGTTTTGGATGGGTTCTTGTCAAGATATTAGTTTAGCATGGAATTCTTTTTCTGATATTGTACATTTTGCTAACCAACTTCCTACTGTACACAGGACTGCATTGCTTGTAGTCTGTAGCGCACTTTGCTGGACTCTTTGGAAGCATAGAAATGACTTATGCTTTAACACGGGTAAGCCTAAAACTCATAGACAAATCATATTATTGACTATCTCTCTTGTTAAATATTGGGCAGGTTCGATGCGCACTCAGGTGCAGGATTGCCTTGCGCTTTGGCTACCAACAGATCTGGATGTGATCCCTCTAGCTAGTTGGCATCCTGACGACGTTGAGGAGCAGCTGGATATCGCAGCGCTTGATGGGGATACTAATTCTGTCTCATGATGGAAGATGAATACTTGGTAGTTCACTGCTGGCTGGACGTTTCTTTTAGTTCTGTCTTAGATATCACAGCCCCAATATGTGTGGCTTCTTTACTTAAATATACTCAGTACTTTGCCATCTCTATAGATGCTATTATGTCTTGGCTTATGTGGTTGTTTGACATGGTTACCTAGCTTCTATTTTAGGGTGTAAGTTAACTTTTGTTTCAATGAAACGGGCTTAGGCCTTTTTATCAAAAAAAAAAAGAGGGAAAAAGTGACCAGTTGAAATCTGGACAAAAGGGGTAGATTTGGCGAGAAAAGAATTCGTTCAAGTTAAAAGACAAAATTACCCCTTTCTCATCTTCTTCTTCCTATTCTGATAATCGTCGTAAGCAAGCAAAGTTTAGCTTTCAACAATGGCGATAAGTATTGGTTGAAGGGTTTAATTTTATTTCCGGTAAAGGAGAAGAGATATTAGGAAATCGGGCCAATCTCACATTAATCCAGAGGAGTAACTAGAAGATAAAGAACAATTATTGCACATATTACTAAATTTTATTTTACATGTTCTGAATTTGATGTGTAAGATGTGTGCCTGCCCCCTTCTATTTATCTTACTAACTGGAGTGACATTCTAGATCTCAATGGCATACCAGTAAATAAGGTGATAATTAAGCCTTTTTTAATATGCCCCTGAAATCAATTCTTCATTTAGAATAAATCATTCCAATCATCAAAATTCAATTCCAAATAATTTATTTTCTTCTCTATTTTATTGAAATGAATTGAACTTTTGTTCTACTTCTATTCCGATAGAAGCAATTATCCATATCCAGTTGGATTCCTGCAACAAAAATTAAACAATTTATTAATTACACACATGATCATCCGTGCTTTGTACTTTAAATAATGATCATGTCTGATGAAATTACCTGATTAATTCACAGATTGAAGATTAATCTTCCGATGGCAGTGCAATGCTTGCAAAGCCGCTCTCGTGCCAGAATCAAGAGCGTAACACACCACTTTGAATTCGACTACTTAAATTCAAAACATCTCGCATTTGATCATTACATCTCCCTTCCCTTCAGTGTTGGAGGCTATGATTGGGCTCTAGATTTTTACCCGCATGGAAAAAATTCAGACCAAGAAAACGACGGGTCCCATTCATCCCTTTCCCTAACTCTTTTGACTGAAACAAAGGATGTACATGCGGAGTCCTCCTTTGACATACTTGACAACAAAGGGAAGCTTGTGCCATATGGTGAACCTATATCAGGTACCTTTACTACTCGTCCTGACGACTGCGGTAGTTGGGGTTATCGTGAGTTCATATCTAGGGATGAAATAGAAGCTTGCTATTGTAAGGATGGCATGCTTGTTATTTCTTGCAACATTAGGATTCTAAGTGCACCAAGTGAAGTCGATGACTCTTCTGGTGGGTTGTATGAGGATATAGAGAAGATCTGGGAGAAGGGAGAGAAATTTGATGTGACTTTTGAGGTTGAAGGGGAGAGAATCTCTGCTCATAGATTCATGTTGGCTGCTAGATCACCGGTGTTTGAGGCAGAGCTTCACGGCCCCTTTGCAGAATCTAACTCAATCTGTGTCATCAATATCCATGACATGAAAGCTGAGGTGTTCAAGGCTCTACTTTGTTTTATATATACTGACGATTTTGAATCTCCCTCAGATGAATTTGTCCAGGATTTATTTGTAGCTTCTGATCGCTACAATTTACAAATGCTCAAGGCAAAATGTCAACAGAGGTTGTGGGTGGATTTATCTATTGAAAATGTCTTGCCAACTTTGATTTTGGCAGAGCAGCACAGCTCTCCTTGGCTCAAGGAGAAGTGCCTCGAGTTTGCTTCGAAATCAGACAACTTCACACAATTGGCACTCACTGAAGGATATGTGCACATGATGCAATCTTTCCCTTCCCTCTTGGTTGAGTTACGTAAGAAGGTCAACATCTTGTCAGATGTTGTGACAATGCTAAAGAAGCAGAGGACTAGTTAGCTTTTGCTGGTAGATGTACTAAACTGTCAAGTAAAAGGCTAAAAGCAGAGAACATTTTGTGTTGGATTGTGAGAGGAACTTATCTTTAATTTCTCTATTTAAGGTCTTTTAAGGTGATATATAGCTTGTTGACCAGATGTGTGTACTTGATTCAATAGCAAGCTTTAATATATAGTATTTGTGTTGATGGTGTTGAAGTCTGCATTGGTAATTCATACCAGTTCAACTCAGTTTGACTTTTAAATATATTATCTGTGTTGATGGTGTTGAAGTTTGGTAATTCATACCCTTATTATGAAGTTTATAATTTTGGGTGAATTATTTTGAGTCATTGCATTTTGAAGTCTTTAAAGTACCGTTCCATAGCAAATGAAGTACATTCTTTCTTCAAAAAGGTTATCCTTCTTGTAATTAGTAATTAAGACATGCACCAAGCCAAGTTAATAATTCAATTCCAGATGAAATGATACTGATACTGATACAAACAAACAACTACTATAACCACACACATTATTTTTGTAACATGATCTCCACTATGGAGAAGGCCATGCAATTTCAACTACCCTGAATTTCTGATTCCTAGCTAGTTTTTAGAAAAACAACAGAAATATGCCATAACCATCTTACAGCAAACATATAAAAAATTAGTTCAATTGATAAGGCCAATTGCTTCAAGCAATGCAGCAAGTTCGATACGGTCCATGGGTATAATCTGGAAAGCATCAGCCCTAGCTTCCAGAAATTCTTCACGGCAATCGTCAGAACAAATGCCAACAATTTTTATCATAAACCCCATGTTCCTCAAAAGATGAGTTGCCTATCCAAATAAAGAAAGCAAAACTTACAGTTACTAAACAAAACCTGTAGACAGTATACAGGTATGATATTTGAACTGAATTGGTTTTTCTTCTTGAAGAGTCAATTAGGATGAAATTCGTGTGATATGCCACCGTCCTTAAAACATTGTTTTAGATAAAAACCAGAGCAAAGAAATAGAATTTCTGAAAATCTAGAATATTTGTAACTGCAAAAATACTTGTAAAATCTGCCTCTGGCTTAATTATGAACTTTTACCTTTTTTTTAGGTATTTTTTTTGGAAAATTAGGTATTCAATTAGATTAAAAGTATGAAAATTAAAAAGATACCTGCAACCCATTCATGATAGGCATGTACCTATTTATGAACACCACATCATATTTTTCTCCATCATGGAAACGCTTCATGCCAGATAGTCCATTTTCTGAATCCGCAACATCAAATCCAAATTGTTGGAGCAATATTTTGAGTATCGTCCAAGCGTAATTGTTACAACCAACAAGTAGTGCACGCCGAATACCAAACGATACATGAGATCCATTGTTATGTGTTTGCAAACTGGAGGTGATATCTGTCATGAATCTGCTCCTTGTCATACAGATAATTCAAAAGAGGCAAGTTTAATAAAAAGAAAAAGAGTAGAAAAACAAAATTAATATAGGAGTTTCAAGACCTTGGCAAACTACTTAACCTTACTAGGATTGTGCACCACGGCACGTTATTTATTGAAGAATTTAGATGAAATTTTCATCTGCACTGAAATTAATTGTCCGATACAGAAGAAATAAGAAAATCTTAATTAGTTTGGTGAAAAATATCGATCCGAGTAAACGTTACGTCCATATATGCAGATATTTAATAGATAAAGGTCACTGAATCTATCCAATAATCCAGCGCTTTGCTTTCTAGTAATTTACTATGACAAAAATAATTAATGCTATTTATTTTTTCTATCCGTACGTAACAATTAGTTTGGTCATGCCGCGAATACCTAATATTTGTTAAATTAAATCAATGTAAAATTATTTAATTTTGCAAATGTAATTTTTGCATGCAGTTGTTGTCTAAAACATGCATCCTTTTTATGCACCTTTAACAATCATTTCACTGAATTGTGGTCCAATTCTAATACAGACTTTGCTAACTGCAAATAATGCTTGTACCCTTCTATTATAGGAAAGACTGGAGATATAATTTCTTTGGTTGCCAAATCATGACAACGCTAATTGTTGCCTAATAATTTAAATTTAAAACTTTAAATAACAAACATGACCATTGATATTGTTTCATTTCACGAGCAATGCCTATGCATAAAAAATTATAGAATATTTAGTTCATTTAGTACAAGATCAAAGTAAAAAAAATTAATGGTTTATTGTGAATAATTCTCTAGCTACAATGATATTTTGTTTTTGTTTTTTACTTCTTGATCTTGTTGTACCAAATGAAATCTAATTTGTACAATTTTCAGGGAACAATTATTGCCTGTGACATAGAACAAGATCAGGTGTTCGGCTTGGTGGTTTGAAGGTTGATATATGATTTATTAATGTAAATAAAGATATTGTCATGATATGTCACTAAACGAGTTGTCATTTGATCCAGGGCGGATTCATCAGGATTTTTGTCGGGAGGCAAAAAAATATTGAATCGGGTTTAAATTCATTAATTAATTGGGTACTCAATAAAAAGCAATGCTTTAACTTATAATTTCCAATGCTTTGACTTGTAATTTCTAATGCTCTGACTTATAATTCTAATTACCAATCAAAATTTAACAGATTTATTTCAATTTTAACCCTAAATTTAACTCGAATTACAAATTAAACGTCTCGAGGGGAGCAAAAGAAATTTCAGGGGGGACAAAGTAGATTGGAACCGATAAATCTCCACTAAAACTCAAAATTCAGGAGGGCAGCCCTGATTTGATCCCTTTACATTTTAAGTTTGCCTAAAAGATATGAAACCTCGTAAGATCCTATGCGGCTCCGATTACAAACTATGAATATTATTACACATGTTTCCCTCTAAAAAATGGGTCCTTGTCACGAGAACGGAGTAGGTCCGATGTCCATCGGACCTACTTTTAGGTTCAACGAGCACGATGATCGTCCGATCTAATTTAAGATTTGTACGCACGAACATTGAAACAAACACGGATTTTAAAGCATTTCGCACGAATCTTAAAGCAAATCGACGGTGATTAAACCCATCGAACCAGAGTAGGTCTGATGTCGGACCTACTCTCAGGTGCCTTGTCACATGTCAATCGAAACTTTCTTTCTGGGAGTTTTCTTTTTTACTTGAGAGTTAGTATTTTCTCATCCAAACTAAACAACATCTTGTACTTCTCTCGTTCTTTGTTTGTTTTCTTTTAAATGAATTGTACTTTTCTCTTTCTTTATTCAACGATACAAATCTTAATTAAAATTCATTTAAGTTATCTAGTAAAAATTAAATTGAACATGTTTTTTTCTCACTTCCCTAAATCAAGAACAAAACTTAAACTGCATTCCCACTTTGTTCATCCTGAGCAGCTTTGGTCCGATGGGTTTTGGGACCGTTCGATCTACTTTAAGATTTGTGCGCGCAAACTTTAAAGCAGTCGCGAAAGTTGCAGACGCGAATCTTAAAGCATATCGGACGATCATCGAGCCCATCAAACTCACTTTGAGTCTGATAGACATTGGACCCAAATTGACCTCTTGTTCATCACCTCGGTTCACCTCCATTCTCAACACTATACTACATCTCTCTTTAACACATTCTAGCAAAATTTTATATATTTTTTGGTCTTTGTTCCTCATGATATTATATTTCTAATTATTATTTTTTTCATTTTGACGGATAGGGGGCCAGAAAGAGATGTCCATTGGTCAGTCGGTTCAATCTGAACCAAAAGTAATAATCCGAATTACCTTGTTTTTGTGTTTGTAGAAATACAAACTGAACCAACGAATAGAACTTTATTTTTGCCATACACTACTAATAGGTGAAATTATAAACAACTAGGGGGTGTTCATTGGGTCCGGTTTAGTCGGTTTTGAACCGAACCGAATTAGTTCGGACCAAACGGTTCGGTTTGTTCGGTTTAATGGTTCGTTTCGGTTTTCTTTTTAAAACCGAATTATAATTTCGATTCAGTTCGGTTTGAAAATTTTCAAAGCCGAAATAATCGAACCGACCGAACTTTTATATATTATGAATTTGGTCCGGACCGTCCCGGTTTATTTCTTAATACTCCAGTTTATTTCTTAATCAATTGCTTTAAATACTTCGGTTTATCTTAATATCCCGGTTTATTTCTTAATACCCGATTTATTTCTTAATATACTTCGGTTTATTATAAATCAATTGCTTTAAATAAAAAAAAAAAATTTGGTTTGAACCGAACAAACCGAAATAAAACTTTGGTTCGGTTCGGTTCTATTAGAAACCGAATAATTATTTTGGTTTGCCTAGTTTCAACCGAACCGAACCGTTGAACACCCATAAAACAACTGTAAAAGAGAGAAAGAAAATTAATCTATTAAAGGTCATAAAAGAAGCTTCTATAAAATTGCAATCTAATTATTCTCAAAAATAGTTATATAAGAAGAATTGTTATAATTCATCAGCCAAAATACTTACCTTCATTGTAAATCATTTCCAGCTGCTCAATGCTCTTACAATAATGTCAAGTGATGACAACAGATTTGATGATCAAATCATGAACACACCAAACCTGTACGAGGTAAAATTGCACACAAAAAAAGATTAAATAATAACTATTTATAAGTTAACATGAGCAGTAACTGAACTAACAATAAGATTACCAAACTCAAATTCTATATATGTGCTTAATTATGCATTGAAAATGCAGATTCCAACATCAGCGACAGAGAATAGAGATTTTTTTTAGGACACCCTCATATGTACAAATAATATTTAAAGCATTATGTACATTTGATGAAAGGAGAAAATAAGAAAAACAACAAAGATTATTGAGAAAAAGAAACCATTAACTCATAAGTAACGACACTTAATTTATGTTTAACTGAATATACCTTCAGAAATAAAACCCAAACAGAAAAGCTTCTATCATTAGCTTCCTCTTTGGGCTATTAAAAAAATTTACAACAAGAAAAATAAGCTTTTATGGTCAATTTTCCTAATTATTTAAACTTTGAGAATTTAAATGCTGCTATGCATGCATAGCGTATAGCCGTATACCAAATAATTAATCTGAATCGTTCAACATGATCTCCATATAAAAATATATTTGTATATCAAATTTTATATTTTGAATCTTCTTACTATTTTTTTTATTGATAAAATCACTTGATCTATTTTTTAGACTAATCAAAAGTAGTGATTTTTCTATTTATCTAAAAAATATAAAAAGTTTAGTCGGCAAGTACATTTTTATATGGAGATCATGTTGTGTGATTGGAATTGACTATTCGGACCAATATGTGGTATACATAGTACCATAGCCTCACTAAATATATATTCATTATTTTAAAATATTTTGTTTAGTAAAGGTTGGAAATCAAACCATCTTGATATTTACAAGAGATTTTTCCATTTGAATTTTGAACCGGTGATTATTTTAATAAATTTCAGATTGAATTTAAATTATATTAAAATATTTACAATAATATAAGTTACGAATAACATGAATAAATATGTAATAATTTTGTGTTGTGAAAGTACAAATTGAGATTATGATTTCACCTTCGTTTGTCTTTGCAGAAGGTGACATTACTTAAACTTCAAACTACAAAATAAAATTTTAAAAAAAAAAACAAATTTCACGGATTATGCCGAGTTATTATCTTTTGAGAGGCGTCTAGCGCTCCGTTTACTTTATTGCTTTGTAGTTTGTACCGGGAATGAGTGACGCCTCGCACGAATTTTAAAGCACTCCGCACGAATCTTAAAATCAAATTGACGGTGATTAAACCCATCGGACCTACTCTCAAGTGCACATGTCAAAGGATCCGGTCCCTGTTCCGTCCCGAATCATATCCCCTGTGGTAACAGAAATTTTGAGTTTAGATCCGGACCGTCCGATCTGCTTCGGCCCGAATATTAAATGTGAGCCCGTGCATTCAGGCCGAAATGGTCCGGATTATAATCGGACGGTCCGGACTAAACTCAAATATTCTGTTACCTCAGACGATGCGGTTTGATCTGTCCGGCGGATCCTAAACTCACTTCAAGCTTCCTGGAAAACTTGATTGCTGCTTCACATTTCTCTTCTTCAAAATCTCCATTCGAAACTTTGCACGAACAGACAAAGAATCCCAAATAATCCTCACCTGCAATTGTAAGTAGAATAAAACCACCTTTCTTCTTCTTCCTCTTCCAGACTATTCTCCTATAAATGTGGAGCCAAAGAAACCGCTTTCTCCTCTCCAGTCTGTCTCATCTCCGGTACATATCCAGTACCTCGCTCCTCTCTCATCTCCGCCCTCTGAAACCCTCCCCATGCATTTATCCTTACAATTCCTTCCTTCCACCAATCGACTCGCAAGGGAGAAATCACCTCCTTGACTTGCCAGCTGGTACGATTTCACGCAACCTCACTTCATCCAACTCGTGCTCCTCTTGCTGGAATTGTGGCACGGCAGGACCCAAGTCTGGGCCTTTCCTTGCGTGTGGTTCTTGCGGCGCTGTTCAACCAGTGGATACTTCGGTCGATTATTTTCATATTTTTGGAATGTAAGTTAGCTTTTCAATTTGGAGATAGTTGTTTAACAATCGACGGTTGATAAAGTTTGCACTTTTCTATTAACTCATCCATTACCTAGCTTTATTTTGATGTTTTGATGATTGAGGTTCTTACGAATAGAAATTGCATGTTTTGTTACTTTTTTGTGTGAATTTGATTGTATCTGGTGTGTTTCTTTTGCTCTAAATGATAATGACTATTGAGTGCTCGATACAATGCCTACAAGCGCTGTTTTTTTTTTTTTGTACAATAAAATTACAGTATAGACTGTATAGTCAATTTGCTTTCTTGCATTCTAAATGTGTCAGTAAGTGGTAAATGTTATGATTAACTCGTTAAACTGATTGTTAAGAGTTTGGTAAAAAAAAAAAAAGGCTTCCGTTGCTTCATGTGTAAATATTCTTTCACTGATAACGACATATGTTTTCTTTTCAATTACTCAGCAAAAAAATGTATGAAATAAAGGAAGAAGATCTAGAAGGCATCTACAAGAACTGGCAAAAGAAATTACACCCAGATCTAGTCCATTCGAAATCTGAGGTACGTGGCAGTAAAAACTTCTAATGGGAACCAAGAATTAACTAGTACACTACAGTTTTGTTGCCTTACATGGTTAATTTGCAGGTTTCAGATTTTGTAACTTCAAAGAATCCTCAATTCTGGACACTTCATTAAAATAAAATAAATATATCTCTTATTTTCTTACTACATATGACATTATTTTTATACAGAAGGAGAAAGCTTTTGCCGCTGAACAGTCGGCTCGAGTGATAGATGCATATCGCACCCTCAAGAAACCTTTATCAAGAGCTCTTTACCTGGTTTGTTTCCTTTTCAACAAATGTTCTTATTTTTTAAAATATTTATTAAAAACATGCAAGTCAAATTTACCCAACTCAGAGTGCCTCGAACCAATCTGAGGTCCTAGTTCAAGACCTTGCCAGCCTGGTTTAACCCCTTGGCCTAAACCTTGTCTAATTATATATCCATGAATATGCCTATTGCTGTTCGCCTCATTATGCAATGATCCTACGTTCCTCAATTTTACCGATATTTGTCTAATTTACCTCAATTTAGTACATTTGATGAAATGCCTAAATTAGGATATAATTCGCTATTTTCATATCTGGACCTTAATTTCCCTATCAGAAATCTGCCACTGGAATAACTAGACATCAATATTGAGTTCTCTACTGCAGATGCAATTGCAAAGATTCAAAAGCTCTCGCATAATAGAAAAAGAATTTCTTTTTTTTTCTGACTCCTTGCTGTGTTATTTTTGTTGTGACAGCTAAAACTTGAGGGAGTACATGTTGATGAAGAGAAAACAATCTCAGATCCAAATCTACTCATCGAGGTAATTTGGTATAGTGCAACATGCTTTTCATATTATTATGCTCTAAATCTCTAATAGAGTGTATATTTTGTCAAAGTGTGATAATTAATTGAAGCTCCTATATCATGCTCTGTGCAGATGATGGAGATGCGTGAAGCAGTTGAAGATGCCAAGGATTCTAAATCTCTATATGAGATCCAATCTCAGGTTGGTTCAAAACTGTTTAATTTCCTGTAAAACGAGGGAAGTTTTTAGGGTTTTAATTGCGAAGTATCTAACTGTGTTGGCATATATCATGGTACTTGTCTCATTTTGCAACTAAAAGAGGGGACGGGTGCAGCGCACAAAGGTACTTACCTGGACGGAGTCGATGAGTGATCAACAAAACTCATGGCCTGGGTTTAGGGGCCCACATTGCACTTGGTTGGAGCCCTGGCCTACCATCTGCCCAAGTGGCAGAGTGGACGTCATAATTTGTGGTTGAGGGGGTACGCGCGCGGCCCCTGCCATTTCTTAATTTAAACATTCTTTAATTTTAATTTGGTGATGTTTGAAGGAGACCTAAACTGTGAAATATGTGACTTAGGCCTCCTGAAGTCACCAGACGTGATCTAGTTTGGATGTTTGTTAGAATAGCCTAACTCCAACTTTTAGAATAGCCTAACCCAACTTTTTGTTAGAATAGAGAATAGCATGCTATTCTAGCTAACCCCAACATTTTAGTGCCAACCAAACATAGAATAGCCTAACCCCAACTTTTTCGCTATTCTAGCTATTCTCACTTCATCCAAATGTCACCAAACGTGATTTAGGTAGGTTGATTTAACTAGGTGCAAGTTTAAAATTAAGTTAGGCCATAGGCTGCAGGAGGTTGAACATAAGCAACCTAAAGAGGTGGCTTAAGTTTAAATTTAAGTTAGGCCCTATAGGCTACAGGAGGACGAACGTAAGCAACCTAAAGAGGTGGCTTAAGTTTAGTCCGCCTTTAGGTCTAATTTTTCTTTTGATTTTTATTTCCTATTGAGTGATCAAATAATATTTTTATAAATTAATTTTAAATAACATGAATTAATTTTGGTAATATAAATTATCATTTTGTTCATGTCAACTCTATGAAGCTATTTATTGTTATCTGATTTACTGAGCCTTTTTAAAATAAGCAGTTCCATGTGTCTAGGGTTTAGGTGTGACATGTGAAAGCAATACATTCTATGTATCTAATTTTTCTAGTTAATTATTTTTTTTATGAAAAGGCAATATAGCCCAATTTATTATGTAACAAAAGTAATTCTTACAACTGATCACGAAATGTGAAAGAAAGCAAAATCCCTCCTGTATAATAAACCCATGGTCTCAAAGGTCTCAGTACCTTACACTATGGTCATTGACAAAGCATGGTAACTGCTTGCTCGACTGTACCGGTACTGGTACAGGAGCTAGAAGCTGCCAGCTTAAGTCTCACAACAATTTGACATCATTGACCTTTGATTCCTAAAAAACAAATCCTGCCTAGGTAATCCTGTATCTACTTAGCATCTTTTACAACTGTCTCTCAGAGAGCACAACAACCACTAAAAAGCAACTAGTATTAAGTAAAACAAACAGGATTCAAACAACTAATATGACCACAAAAACTATGGCGATTGGCAGCTTGTGCAACAAGCAGAAATGCAGTTAGTCATAGCTTGCTCTACCGCCCGACACAATACCAGTAGTCTGATCTGGTACCATTGTGCCAGTAAGCATTGGTGTATTGGTAGGAGGCACACTTTGAAGAGGTATTTCATCCATGTTTATAGGCATCCAGTCTTGCACATGCTTTGTGTCTCCTCTGTGTTTAAACCTGCCCAATATGACATAAGAGATCTAATAAGCATAATGATATTTCTAACAGTAGACAACTGTCCATTTCTAAAACACATATCGTTTCGCAATTTCCATACACTCCAACAAACAGCATTAAATACTAGTAGAAGGCATTCTGTTGTACATGTTGAAGAGATAGAGCAAAGTCAAATATATCTGTCATCTCGTGCCATTGACATTGCAACTCTTGTCCCATACCTAAAAAGAACCAGATATTTCTAACATAGGGGCAAGATATAAACAAGTGAGTATGAGTTTCCATGGATCCTGTATCACACAACATGTAACTGACATCCCCTTGCCAACCTTTATTTTGCAAATTTTATTTTTACTAAGTAAATAAATAAAAACTTTATTTTTAAGAGGCCGTTTTAAATTCCACCAGATCCCTGAATCCTTGTTAGGAACCCCTCTAAAACTAAGAAAATTATAGGTAACTTCTGTACAAAAATCCCCTTTTGTCCCCATTTCCATTTGACAATGTCAGAATGGTCCTTCATGTGTCAGAATTCTTTCCATTCTTTGTAAAGAACCCTCTGTAGAGCCCCAATGAAAATCAACCCTTGTCCTTTGGATTGGACCACTTCCTGTAAAAGCACATTTTTATTAGTACATAACTTTTTCTAGTTAATTAGATGCACTTTATTGGTAAATAGGTGAAGAAGAAACTGGAAGCATGGTCGAAATCCTTCAAGGAAGCATTTTACAAGCGGGATTTTGACTCTGCCATTAATTGCACACAGAGAATGAGATACTATGACCGTGCACTGGAAGAGATTACTAAGAAGCTATGATGCTGTTTCCTTTTTTTAATTATACTTTCACAATATTAATTTAGAGTAAAATAATGCCACAGAGCAATGTAAAGTACAATTAAATTTATTATAGAGATGTCTAGGTTGCATCGGTTTATTATGTTTTGTCTATCAGCAAGTTTTGAGATGCTGTAAAATTTTGTACCTAATTAATGACAAGTATTATCCATCATTTCTGTTTTTTCATTATGTTTTTCCCTTGAGAATGAGAATTTTGAACGCATCATATAATGGTATCCAAATGGTATACTAAATAACATTATATTATGAAAATATATGATGGAACCCATAGCAAATTTACTAGTGAACGTTAAGTGCAGTGCGTGCATCAGTTGTAAGATGAAACATTATATATGATATAACACCTACATTAAAATTGAGATGATAAAAAAAATTGCATACTTCAATTCATGAATTTACTTTCTCTATTTAGTTTCCAGTTTCTTTTTTTCTAAAAAAAAAATCTGACCACGCCAAATCATGTTGCCATTTAGAAGTAAAAAAGCTGGTAAAAAAATTTACTCCACTTGAAATATTGAAATAATTCCCGTAAGGGTTAATTGTTGGTATACCCATTGAATCATTCAAATTTTCCAAATTTCCCAAATTATTTTCCAATTTAAAATTGGAAGTCTTTCTAATCTCCTCTTTTTTAAATTTAATCTAAATTTTTTTAATTTTAAAAAGCATTACTTTTTATAAATGTCTAATTTGCCCACACTTTAAATAATGACATGTCCGCTATTTCTTATCCTTTTAATGCCTTAACCCTCTCGTGCTTAAAACTGAGACAGAAGAAAATTAAAAAAAAAATGAGAGAACATGCTCAAGCTAAGAATTGCGAGTCTTGGATGAAGAACTGACCAAGTTCAAATGAACACATTTCTATTATACAAGAATTACACCTCAGGCGAAGGGATTATCAGTTTTAAAGCTCTCCTTTCAGAAAAAAAAAAAAAGGCCTGGAAAGGCCCAATTCATTATCTCAAACTATTCATTACAAACTACTACTTAGAGAAATAAAGCCCAACTAAAATAACCCAGGGGACATCCTAAACTAGCTACCGAACACATCTAACTGACCCATCAGAAAATGCAGTACAATAGTAGTTTTAAAGCTATCTATTCAATACAAACTGAAGCAACACAACATTGCTGCAAGGTAAGTAGGCCACAATTGACAGAGGGATTCAAAGCAGCTAGAGTTGCTCGTGAGACAGATGAAGGTGCCCATACATGTCGATTGGAGCGCTTGCAAGGAAACTCAGCATGCTCACCAGTTATTAGCTAACATGAGAAGAACACGCAGTTTCGACGGATGTACTGCAACACAACCTTAAAAAATATGCCTAAGGACCAGCTTCCAAAAAAAGTAATGAAGAAGGCGGAGGGTTTAGGCATCAGTTGCTAGTTGTCTTTCAATGTTTTCTGTCTCAACTAAGAAATATACAAGGGATTTGTTCCTTTTTAGAATAAGGGTAAATAGAAATTTCAACTTTTAATTGAAAGGATATGATGAATTAAATTCACAAAGTTTTTGATTAAATCAACAAATGGGGATATAAAAAGGGCATCTAAGTTTGAATGAATAAATAAGATCTTTTGTTATTTTGATATAAAATTGGTAATTTGGAAAGTTTAAATGGGCATACCAACAATTAGTCTTTACTCGTTGTCATTTCATCAAACACCTGTCATGCATTTTTCACCTTCCCTTTGATACAAAATGCGTTCAACAAACAAACATAACCTTCATCGAACACCTCTTGTCGGTAAATTTTGATAGACAGCCGGTGAGCTTTGTTGGGTTTTTCGGTTGGTATCATTTATGAAGCATTTTGTAGCATCCTAATCTTCATAACCACAAACTCGTCGAATACCCCTCCATTGGTATGACTTGTGAGTGGAAATCGTGTTCATTCAAAAAAAAAAAAATGATAAAAGGAGGGAGGAATTTGTGCAGTAGAAATTTAAGTTCAGGCAGTTGTGCCCATTTACCAGTTGGAGCCAAGAGGAAAACATCAAATTGTCTGACGGTGGTACAGTTGATTTCGACCAAACAGTTACCAGTTTGGCGCGTGGCATTCATGGGGTAAAGATTTTAACATAGCAGTTTTGGCTTCATGCAACGCACGGACTATAGAATCAAAATGGCGCCACAAATGGTTTGTGTGCTGCATGAAATCAAAACTACTCTGTTATAATCTTGACCCGCATTCATACAGCTGAATAATTCAATGAGCATAGATTATTTGAAGTAATTTGCAAGAACTTGTAAGAAATGTTCTACGGGCCAAATAATTGAGTCAAATTAATATATTAAGATATTGAGTTGGATATATTATGAGCCTGATGATCTGATATATGTCTCTGAATAAGTCTCTCTGAATCGGTGCGATTGAAATGATGCATCTGAATTGGAGCATATGTTTTATAAATATGCAGTGATATATTTATTTTCGCACCCCATTCAGTTTACACTATTTTACAAAAAACTGAAGAGAAAAACAAAGAAAGGAAAGAGAGAATTGTCTGTTGGTACTAGCATATCGACTTACAATAGCTTGTCAGCCTGTTCGTGTGAATACTAATAGAAACGCAACTGTTGTTGTTGGTGCGTATATCTGACACGGAGAAGGAAGAGAAGAGACTGACTGCTCCCACATTTATCTTAAAATCAATTCTATACTTAAATAGTAAATAAATCATGAACTAAATCAAATTGCTGCACATATAACCTATCCGAAATCCTACAGAACTTACTGACATGAAAAAAATCATAGAAAAAGAAATTTCAGTTGGACTGAATTTCCTTCTATGAAAATAATAATTTTCTATAAGTTGGCGGGAATTTTCTCAAATAATGCCGGGAAAAATATGTTGAACGGTACTTACAAAAAAAATTTAAAATAGTATGAAAAGGGAAATCCGTCGAGCTATACTGGCAAAATATTTCTCTGTGCTAATTTTTTTATGAATTCCTATATTTCTCTTTGGGCTACATAAAAGACGTCGAATTTACTCAATTGATGGCACAATTTATAACACTGTGGCAAGTTGAATTAGACAATTAATTATAAATTAAAAAAAATCCAATAAATATATCTGAATTCCTGTTTGTTGTACAGTCCCATTCGATTACGATCATTCGGACTTTGATCTGTAATATCAAGTCACACTGATAATTAAACAAATTAATTATCGGGACAGATTTATTGAGTAGATTTTTAAATTTTACAAGGTTGCTAAATTAATTTTGAATGCAGAAGTGAACAATATTCACTAAATTTAATTTTCAGCGATATTTCTCTTTTCCCTCCGACTTTGTTCCTCTCTGGAAATTTCAGCACCCTCTCTCTCTCAAAAGTTCGGCAACCTCATTTCTCTCTCTTTTCTATTGCATATAATTTTCAAGCAACTTTTATTTTACTATAATAATATTTTATTTCAACTCTAGAAAGAGACGCATGTTTAATTCTAGCATAAAATATCTAAAAAATATTAAACCTTCAATAAAAATATAATTATTCCAACGCATTTATCATCTCAAATAATTAATAAATGAAAGAGCCATAGCATTTGACTAGAAAGATATTTGTATCATGTCTGTAAAAGAAGCAAAAAGAAGCTTTTTCCTTTTGGTTTCCTCAAGTTATTGGCTTCTTGAGGGCCTATTCGGTGTCCCCTCAAAATTGGATAATGGGTGTGGGATCAAAAAAAAATTTAACTAAATTTTACTGTTGTTGTGAGAAAAAAAAATTCACTCTGAGTGAATTTTTTTTTTTCCCACAGCAACAGTGGAGCGCCGAACAGGCCCTAAAAGTTCAAAACCCATCGGTCCAAGTTCTAAGGATCTTTCTAACCATTCAATTATTATTTTTTACTAACGCTATTTTTTGTATTTCGCCTCAAAATAAAACAAATATTATCAAATAAAATGTAATGTGAATAAATGTATAAAAAAATTAATAGATTATTTCATAATAAATTATTAATTATGTATATTAAATTAGGTGCACCGACACAAAGATGAATGTTTATTAATTAAAAGTCAAATAATTTTCAGCCACATATGATTAACTTTTATAATAGTTAATGGTTAATCCAATGATTGAAAATGTTTGTGACTTGACATGTCTTGGAGATTTTTTGAAGATTGCTACCTTTATATAATATTTGATTTATTAACGATTTGAATTTATTTTTTTTAGTTTTAATCTATAAATATATGAACGACAACTTGTCTCGAAATATTTTTGGTCTAAGAGAGTAGATCTGGGGTCGTTAGGCAACAAGAGATTAAGAGCGAAGAATTAAGAGCTTAAGAAGTGCTAAAGAATCGATGTTTGATTGTCTTAATCCGTAGGTGAAAGCTAAATAAATTAAAGAAAAGGGTAGAGGTGCCTTAAGGTCCGGACAGAAAATTAAGATTCGGACAAAATGAGGCTAAAGGAGGTGATCTTAATCCGCGCTAAAGAATCAGTGTTCGGCAGAATTAAGCGACTAAAGAAATTAAAGGAAACGGATTAAGTCTAAGGAGAAGGAAACTTAATCTCTTGTTACCGAACAGTCCTCGAATTTAATTCTCATTCACATGTTCGCTTTTTAAGTTTTTAATTTATTTCCTCTCTAGACTTTGTAACTCATAAGTATTGATGATTTAAATGTTTAAAGCACTTTAATAATGCATTAAACGGAAGGAATCTATGGTTACAAACGTTCATAAGTGAAGTGAAGTAATAATAGAACACTAAATCTCTTAATTTTAATATATTATTCCTTAACTTTTAGTATAGTGTATGAGGATATTTCAATTATTTTATTCAATATTATTTTATGTACTTACTTTACTACTAACCATCAATACTTTTAAAAGGATATAATGTCTACTTCACTTATCAAACGCAAGAAAATAGTTTTATAATTGAAATCAGGCGGTCAGCCTCAATTTGAAATAGTAACAATCTAATTAAAGAAAATAGATCGTTTCATTGCTATTTAATATTGTTATTTAATATTTTCTTACTTATCATTGTTGTGGTAGCACAGCCAGTAGTGGCATAATCTTTCCAATTTCCACTAACCTTGTTTGGATGGAGAGTAGAGAAAGGGAAGGGAGGTGAATAATGGAATGGAAATAAATAAAATAGAAAGGAAGGTTAACATATTTAACCTCTTCATGTTTGAATGATTAATGAGAGAAAATAAATTTAATTTTTTTTATTTTATTTCTTGTTTAGTTAATTAAAATTTAGAAGGTTAATGAAAAATTCAGTGAATGTTGTAGGTTTGTAATAAATAAACTTGAATGAGAATTATATAGGTAAGATATAGGGTTGGAAAATATTTGTAACAAAATTTATTTTTATCCGTTACACCTCAAATTGGAAGAGAAATCAATTCCATTGACTATAATCATGCAAAGTTAAACCTTTCACCTCATGTACCCTTCACCTCCAACATAGTGTTGTCAACCAAACACATTCTAGGAAATTTTTTGTTTTCTTTCCATCCCCTCCCTTTCTCTACTATCCATTAAAACAAACAAGGTGTAAAAAGACATAGGATCGAATCCCACTTGTAGAATAGGATCTGGGATGTGTGTTGTGAATATCAGTGGAAAACCTACGGATCTTTATAAAAAAAAATAAAAATAAAAAACATTTCCGTACTTATACATAGTAACAAGTTTCCAAAAACATCCATATCATATATGTATTTATTTTTTGATATATCTCCGAATTATATTTAAATTTGATAGATTGTACAAATAGCACGATATTTCTCTCAGATATTCACAAATCAAATTAAACAATACTTTTATATATTTTATATAAATATCATTATTTTGATATATTACTTATATTACAAAACAACAAAACTTTTTCCAAATTTTATCTGTATTATAATCGACTCGTTAATTTTATTCCCGAATTACAAACTTGCTACTATGTGCAAGCATAAAATGTAGGACACATTGTATTATTTTCGTTCAAGGTTTACATAATTAGCTGTTCATTATAAATAACTTGGTGTTATCCCTGCAATGTAAACCATTCATTTAATTTAATTTTAAACACCAAAAATCTCATACATAAGTAAATCTGAATGGTTATTATAAATATTGTTGAAAGATTCAAGAATAGTGAAGCAAGCAATCCAATTGGTCGGCTATGATTACAAAATACTTTGGATCAATTTCACATGATTTGTGTAACATCACAAATCGAAGTATATTCTTAACTTTTTACAGTCGTTAATTTATTTCCTCCTCGGATGAAGTAGTAAACTCAATTTAAAAGTATATAAAAGTTTTATATTGAAATCATATCGAACGGGCCCTCATATAATAGAATGGAAATTTTTTATTGGTAGTAATTAAGAAAAAATAAGAGAGACAAACAGTAAGAGTACAGTAATATTTATATTAGTAGTAAGATTGGTACGAATTCTAGCGATCTTAACTTTTGTTTTTTTTAATCTGATGTATAGATGGAGAGGATTCTTATATTTGATTTCTAGTCAAATATGAAAAGTTTTTAAAAAAATAGATGGAATGTTTTGATATATCTAAATTTTAAGATACTTTATCTATTTTTGTAAAAATAAATATTTTACTAGAAAAAATTAAAAGAAAAAAAAACTGGTTTAGATCGGTAAAATTCCTACCGATCTTACTACCAATATAAATATTACTGTAATCTTACTGTTTGTCTCTCGTCTTTTCTATTAATTACTGCCAATAAAAAATTTGCTAATAGAAGCCCAGCTCGTGAAAAATGATGTCATGGGCATATACGACACATCAGAAACTAGAAAGGAATTCCAATAGTTATAATTTACCACCAACATAAGGAGTAATATTCTAAGGTCCAGGGGTGTGAATGTGATTATTTTTTTCTTGTAGAAAAAAGTGTTAAAAAATTTGTTTCTGCGATGCAGCGGCAGCTTAAAATATTTGAGAATCCTATTCTTTGGTTATATTTATTTCGTTTGCTATAATGTTGGTAGAGCTCCTCTTTGGAATAATATATTTTTTTATATAAGGATTCGGCCTAATAAAGAGGCCCCTAATAAACAGGATAGAAGTCACATCAATTAATAAAATAAGCTAACCGGGTAACACAATCATCAGATTTTTTTTTTTTTAAAGTTACTTAATCAACCTTTTCAAAACAAGGACATCAAAAATACTGAATTGCAAAAAGAATAAACAACTAACCAACAAAAAAAAACAATTTCGCTATACACCGACAGCCCAATACCAAGAACTCTTGAGTATGAACAACTTTACATTTTCCACCTCTAATTTTTTATTATTACTAGTATATATCTTCCAAAGGCAATTGTCTGCTCTGTTTTTTTTATAAACTTCGCAAAAACTAAGAAGTCGTGAGTGAAGCTCGAACTCTCGACCTTTAAAAGCAATCACATTTCTAAAACTTTTTCTCCTAGCCAACAGTGTTACCCCCATTCGCTGTTTGATTCATCTTCGACGTGTGGCCCCGTTTATCTCTTTTATTATTTTTGTTATTTTTATTGGCAAAAGGACACGCGAGTCATGACACCCAATGTTTGGCAAGCAGCTTCCAATATTCTCCCTGAAATTAAAGTTTAAATATTAATTACTAGTGCTTAAATTGTAATTTATCTGAACTAAAGCAGCAACACAACAACCACATGTTATTTTCTAAATAACTATAATAGTTCCTTGAGCTTTGAAAAGGAGGGCACACTTCATTGTGAGTCTAAGCATGCAATTGAATGAAATGTAAAGTACACATCTTCGTCGCTATAAGAAAACAACATGCAAACGAACTAATATGACATTCCATCAGTTTATTTAATTGGATGCTAAGAGAAAATAACATTTGAACAAATATCCATGACATTTTTTTATATTTTTTTGTTAGGTGAGAGACACCTAGATGCGTAGAATTAATAAAACTATATCATGATGAAATTTTAAAATAGAAAGTTTGCTGGCCCTACGGGATTTGAATACAATAAATAGAAAAAAGAAAGCTCTCTCTGGACTATGGTAGGTAGAAAGCTATTTTCTCTAATAATAATTAACACGAGAAAACAAAAGGAATTGCTTAAGCATTAAGAAAAATAAGAACAATGTGGCACATGTAATATTTCAATTATTTTTGTAGAGAAATGTAATGCTCTGAATCTATACATTATTAACTGGATGGAGATTTCTCACTGACCGGTTACTTGAACTAATCAATAAACAATAAGGTATCACCGAAAAATACAGTATAGTCTCCCTAGCAAAAATTTATAGATCAAATTTCAACATAAGCTGATTTGAAGCTTTAATTAGGAATTATGTGAGTGAAATGCATGCTAGTACTTGTGTAAATGAACACAAAAAGACAAAAAAAATATTCTTAGTTTAGGTTTGTCAATTGAACCAATAATGAAGACAAAATGGTGTGGGTACCAGTAACCAGTTCAGTATGTTCCATTCTTCTTATTTTTTTTAAGAGAAATTGAAATGAAGTGTGTTTCTGCAGAATTTTTTATTTATAGAAATTAATAATATAGAATATTGAAATGAGTACAGTGAGATTTAGATTGTATAGGAGTCGTAAAAAAAATTCGGCCCCCATAAGATTTAGATGGCACAGAAGGAACCCTAAAAATAATTTTCGGATATAACAGCACTGTATTCATTTCCTTCTCTTTTTTCGGATCCTCTGTGATCTAAATATTGCAACGTCTGTGTTGTGTGGTTGATTCAATGGATCCAACAACAAATTTCGGCTCCATCGACTTCGAGTCTAAATATTTTAAGGCACCTTCTATGCATGTATTATTTTATATTAATTTCTACAAATAAAAAATTCTGGTATTCATGCGTGATGCCAGAGTGCAGAGGCCCTGAAACGCTCCCAAATAAAATTTTGGGAAGGTTATAATTGAAGTCTAAGGGAAGGTGACAATAATGGAGGTCTACTGAATGACAGCTAAAACCCAACTAGGAATTGAATAGATAATAAAATAACAAGGCCTACACGCAGAACAAAAGTACAAGTATGTATACCAACCAAGTCGATATGGAAGAAACAAAAAAAATAAACCAGTCTGATTTTGACTTCCCAACTCATAACCCCGCCGACCCAACAACAGCCAGCTAGGTATGAACAGGCATATATATTCTCATCACTTTGCAAACTAAAAAAACAAGAGGTTCATTCTGCTAATATTCAACCCTGAGGCTGATAGTGACAGAGATGAGAGATCCCTCATTGGCTCATTGGACTTCTTAAAAAGTATAAAAAAAAAAATTAAAAGTCTAAAAGCTAACAGAGGAGAATTGTAATCCTAGCTGGAGTGATTTAACTAAATAATAATTCATCAGATATGCCTCCTACATGTGCAATCATAATCCTAATTTAGTTGTGCACATAATTAACAAGTTTTAACAACTACCCAATTTTCTTAAAAACAATTAAAGAAAGGTCGTCAAACGATATTAATTAAAAGCGACAAAATATTAGGTTTAGTTCATTAGTTGTTGCATAATTGCATGTTGATCCCTAATTTGCCCCACAATGTATCAATTTATGTTTTCACAATGTTCAAATGCAAGACATATTTCGTCAAAAAAAAGGTGAATAATAATTAACAATCTATGAAAATGCATGAATCATGATGGTATACGAATCTATCTTCTATGGATGATAAAAAATTGTACTAAAAAATTAAAGAGAACTAACCTCTTTTATGCTTCTTCTTGACAATAACAGGCGGCTTCCTATCGGCCGGCAATACACCCATCGCCGGTGGGACCGCCTCGTCAGGCGGGAATAGCACGGCATCTATCCCCTGCACTGAAATCCTCCCATCAGTGTAAATATCTGGGTCAAACAAATAGGCCGACTTGTCGCCCGTCCCGAATTTCACCGACCCATCAGCCTCCCGGGCCACCACTTTATGCGGCAGCCGTAAGGTATCGTACCGCAACTTCCCAAACCGCCGTACCGCATTGTACATACTCTCCTCAGTCTGATACTCCGGTATCATATGGTAGTACAATATCTGCTCCGGCGCACCCGGTTCGCTCAACTGGTCGGTCGTCAACCTCCCCAAGGCCTCATCGTTCGGGGCTAAAACCGTCAAAACGTAACCCTCCGACACGAGACGGCCCATTTCGGTGGCGAGAGAAGTCAAATTCACCAAAATGTCAGCTAATTCGTTGTAACCACCATACAACACAAGAGTCTGGATGAAATCCTTCACTTGGGCATGCCCGTTAAAATGGTGTTTTCCAGACCCGGGACCCGGTGCAGGTGCGGGAGCAATAGAAGGTCCTGGTGCCATTGCATCGTAAATCGGAAGCACTGGCGGTGCACCGGCTGGGACAGGCGGGGCTGGTTTTTTCAATCTGTGAGTGCGTGGGTCCACCTCCGGTGCGCCAGTTGGCAAAACAGCAGAAATTGCAGCAAGATTCCTCCTCCTATTAAAATCCTCCTGCACCGATTTGGGAATTAACAATGTCTTTATCCCATGTATGACTCCGTCAGGTTTAACAATGGATCTCAGCTCAGTGACGGCCGTCTCAGACAGCGGGACAGCCTCACCAGCGAGAGTGTGGTGTGAATCGGAGGTTTGGAGTGGATCGATGTGGGAATTGGGGATGATGTGGTAGAGAAGAAGAGTTTGGAGGGATTTGAGATTGCGTGGCTGGAGGAGGAATTGCCTGAACTCAGGGTCGAGGTCACGCTCTAGAGCGGAGTTCTGAGGAGCGAGGATGGTGAGGTTGTGGAGGGTTAATGTGGATTCGAGAGTTGGGAGGAGAAGAGCCTTCTCGACCAGTTCGGCTAGCTCGGTGTAGTGGGAGTCGAGCAGTGCGACTAAGACGGAATTGGAGTTGATGGCAGGGGTGGAGGTGGAGGATTGGGAGAATGTAGGGGGAAGGAGGGTTAGAGAGGAGAACAAGAGGAGAAGGAGAGGTAAATGATCCATCTCCATGGTAGAGAGATGGAGGGGAGAGGAGGGGAGGAAGATATTGATCTATGAGCCTTTCTGTGTGGGATTTGTGATGGAGGAGTGGTTTGAGTTGAGACTGTTATTTAGGTGCGATGGGCTTTCCCTTTCTGCTATGAGCTTTTTGGAGGAAGGAAGACAGCAGACCGGGAAGGTTGGTGGGTCAATACTAATAGTAAAAATTAAACATCTTCTTCTCTCCGTTTTGCACGCACTGGACAAAACCCCGTACTGCTCATTTTATTCATCATTCCTATAACCACAGTATATTTCCTAACACTAACAATGACATTTTTTTATTAATAATAAATATAATGGTCGGAATAGAATAAGTAAATCCTTCGTATATAGGACGAATAATGGTTTAGATTTAATTTATTGGTTGCTTAGTATGAATGTTTAAAATGAGACATGATGCTTGGATCAGTCAATATCACAACTAATTTCTCAATGTGATATCACTATGCTCAAATTCTGTAAATTGTCAATTTTTGTATATTTTTAATTATTTTATTTTCTATTATATAGAGAAAATAGTGTTTTCTGACGATCTAGATTTTTATGATCAAGGATTGTTTCATGTAAAAAAAAAATATAAAATGATATAATAATAAAAAGAAATACAAGTTTTGAATGTTCAGATCACATTGATTGACTCATATCAACCATTAGAAATTTCAAATCAAAATTTAAAGTCTCTGTACGTAGTAATCGATTAATGTCACATTGTATCTTTTATTTTTCTAAAAAAAGACAATTTTAGAATATTATTTTACTCATAAGCCTTGGTACTTGGTACGTCGGAAGAATCAGAAATGCCAAAAAAACATTTAGGATCTCAAAACTTTAATTGAAGTTGTTTCTGGTTCTACGGTCTGTTAATTATTCATAAGAAAAAAATATTTTACAGTAATAAACATTCTAAAATTGAGTATCAATATTACAAAAAAATGAGGAGTGTCATTCACTTTTTTTTTATACTTGAACTAATACAGTGTTTCTGTTTATTCGGTCATTTCATTAGGGTTATATATTGTGAGATTGATATTCATTATTACAAAAAATTAATTGATGAACAACTTTACTCTTCAATTAATCCTCCATCTATATGCTATTTATTTTACAATTTAAAAAAAATTATATCAATTTATCCTTCATGCATGTTTTAATACAAAAACATTAATAACGCGTCGATGTTTTATATCCTGGTTAATTACAGCACAAATATATTTATGTTTCAATGCAAAAGCATAAATATTTCTGTAATAAAATGTCAACGTCACATCTTCTTAAATCTGTAAAAGAAAAAAATACATTGTAGCAAGATAACTCAACCTCAACGGTAGAAGTAGTTTTTTTATAAAAAAAGAATTGAGGATATTTGTTTAATTTATTTTTAATTGAGGATATGAATAAAAATTTCGGCGTACATATTGAATGGATCTATGAATATGTTCTGTTTTAGGAACTGGAGAGGTCCATAGGAAACTTCCTGCAGGCAAGATTTATTAGGTTGAGATGAGAGTTTGAGACTGACAACGGAGCTGCACCGATAACGCGTTAGGGGCCTAGCTGTTCAGGGGACCCGCACGCAGGGCAGGTAGAATTTCCAAAGAGCAGCACTGAACAGTGGAGGTCCCATTGTCAGTTAACTTGGTGTCTATGACTACAGCGCACCGCGTTTATGCTGTTTTTTTCCATGTGTCAGCAGTGCTAGCAACCACAGTAACAAATTAATTATTCCGGTTCGAAGGGATGAATTCAAAAATTGTGATTCGGAAATAATTTAAGAATAATTTAGTTCCTCAAGTGAGCAAAAAAAAAAAAATACATGTTTTATTTTATTTTATTTGTGAATAATTTGTAAAATTCGGGAAATTCGTGAATTATTCAGTAAAATTTTGATCAACCGAATAATTCGTCGTTTGGTTCAGAAACACTAAAAAAACGTTTTATTTACGAATAATGTTACTATGCTAGCAAGTAGTAACTTGGCAAGTAGCGGGCTAACGGTCTCATTAGCCGGGATGAAAACGGATCGAATAGTATGTAATCCGTATCCGAACCGTACTTAAATTTTAACAGTACGTTTTCAATTTTTCATATTACATTTTTAGACACATATATTAAGATTTTATACATAATTATACATTTTAGCAAAATTGAGATGGTTAATGGTTTCTCACATCTTTATAAATATATGATAGAAGGCTGAAGTACAGCTTTATGTAGAAAAATGTTGGGTATATCTTGGCGTGAAGTACGGGATATGTGGTTGGTTAAAACTTACCGTGCACACTGCCCTGCACAGATAAAAAAAAAAAAAATCCTGGTTTAGTTTTCCCGCGGCGCGTGAAGCACATCGATGCGTAAAACTTGTTGCTGGTTGTGTGCAACGGCTGATCGAGAGAGGCTCAGGGGTTGGATTTGAAAAAAAAAAATTTATATCTAGTGGTAAATTAAACTTGTGTTTATTTCTGAACACTTGAGAGTAGGTTCGATGGGCATCGCACCTACTCTGGTTCGACGGGTTTAATCACCGTCGATTTACTTTAAGATTCGTGCAAAATGCTTTAAAATTCGTGCGTGTCTGTTTCAATTTTCGTGCGCACAAATCTTAAATTAGATCGGACGGTCATCAGGCTCGTTGAACCTAAAAGTAGGTCCGATGGGCATCGGACCTACTCCGTTCTCATTTCTGAATAGACATGTGTCTACTATTGAATTACGTGTCGTGATGTGATCAAGTCAGATTTTTATGTGTTATGCTGTGTTGTGATTAAATTTGGAAAGATAATCACGGCACGTTAGTCACGTTTTGACCACACATGACTGGTTTGTCACGTTTGATCATGTTTAACTATTTTTTTCATAATTTATATTAGTTTATTCAATATTCACTATTTAATCAAAATTTAACGGTCCTAATTACACGTAACCAAGTGCCGTGTAGCAATTAAATCTTTTGCATGACGTGTCGTGCCAAATTTTTGAAAGATGGTCACGTCACGTGAACAGTCATGGCACGAGACATGCGAGTCGTGCTATGACCAAAACGTACCGTGCCGTGACGTATCCGGTCATGTCATGACTTTTTTAAATTCTTGTCTGCTACTGCAAAAAAATTGCTCTATTGTCAGTAATTTGTGCTACCCCTGACCGAAATTTGTAATAATATGATATTCTTATGCGTGCCTTGTCCATCATTTAGTACGTAGTTGATACTTACCAGAAAGAAAATAAATATTTCAACTCAGACTTTAATACAACTATCAATAAATGTATTATATCGTTCAATATAATGAAAATCAAAATATGAGACGAAATAACTAAACATGTGATCAAGAAATATTTTATATTGGAAGTAAAATATTTTGTCAACTGTACAACTAATACGGTGCAATGCTAAACATAATTTAATTAAAAATTATATTACAAGGATCTTCTTTGCGGTTCAAATAAGAATGTATCAAATTTGATGCAATTTGAATGTCCATTAATCATCCATCGAGTGTTAAAAAAAACTAATGACGTAGCTTCATTAATATTTTAAATGATAGAAATCATATCTGTAATTTAAATTTAAAATTTAAAAAAAAATATAATATAGCTTTTCATAATTGTTAAATAAAATTGAATTTTCTAAATATCTTTTTTCTGGATGTCAAATCTTCAACTTTGTTTTATTCAGATATCAGTATATCACTGAACAGGCCAGCTCACAATTGCCTATTTAACAAAAATACATCAATTACAACCTGAAGTACCGTTTCAGACTGACAACTCTGATGGTACATTCACATGCAAATTATTTTATTTTTTCATTAAGAGCACTCCTTTTGCATTGCTCATCAAAAGAAGTTGGCCTATTATCAAAAATCTACATTGCTCATCATTTCGAGCAAATACCACACAACACAAGATTTTAGATCTCTACTTTGTTAGCTCAAATCACCCAGAGTGCCGAAATTTTCAAAGTTACCCTTCTCTGAAATAAAATAAACAAAAAAACTACGGAATCTGAATATTTCTGGATCTACCACAGCCGCAAAACACCAGTGTGGCCCCATTTAACAGAGACCGCAAATACCGGTGCGGCCCCAAATATTTCCTTTCTTTTTTTTAACCAAAATTTGAGATATTTCAGTCGCCGCAAATTCCAAGAGGAAATGCGGCACGAATGTCAAACTTTGTGATATATCTCTGTTTGTTTGAGATGGGGAACGAATGTCAACGCAAATTTTATTAAACAAAAAAATAAAAAAATGACATGGGGCCGCAGAATGCCTGTGCGTACCTCAGGCTAGGGCCACAGAATACCTGTGCGGTTCTCAGTATTTGAGACCGCACCGGTGTTCTGCGACCGTGGTAGATTTCGAAATACTCGAAATCTTTTTTTCTTTTTTTTCTTTTTTGAGACAATGGTAACTTTAAAAATTTCAGCCCAAAGTGCAACAAATATTTCTCATTCCAATTTTCATTTCGTGAAGAGAGATAGAGCTGATTTTTTTAAAATATCCAACATTAAATAAAAAATAATAGAAATATTTAAGTTTTTTGAAAATTTTAAAAAATGCCTAGGCCGCCGGCATTTCGGCGGCCGAAAAAAGAATTGGGCCGTTGAATTTTTGAGTGGCCGAGCATTTTTTTTCTGTGATATAGGCTATATAAGGGATGTTTCTCTCTCCTTCCACTCACAACTCATTCAAACTCAACAGAAGATAAAAAAGAAGAGAAAAATGAAGAAAAGAGGCGATTTCGGAGGCAAAAATATTTTCATTCCCGTTTAACCGCCCGTTTCACCTCAAAATAAATAAATAAAAAATTATAAAAAAATCGCCTTAAAATCACCTACTTTCGCCTCCGCAATAGCCACTTCTCTTCCTCTTTCTCTTCTTCCTTTTCTCTTTTGTTGGATTTGAGTGAGTTGTGAGTGGGAGGAGAGAGAAACACTCTATATAGTCCATTTCACTGGAAAAAAAATTGCTCGGCCGCTCAAAATCTCGACGGCCCTTTTCTTTTCTCGGCCACCAAAATCCTGAGTAGCCTGAGCATTTTTAAAAATATTCAAAAAACTTGAATATTTTTATTTTTTTTATTTAATATTGGATATTAAAAAAAATCGGGGGATAGAGAGGCGAAATATATTCTCGGAAAAAAGTTTTTAAGTCCATTAATGTTGTTGTAATATTGTGTAAGATTTACTTTAACTGGACTTCATTCAATGACTGCAGTTATTCTAATTTTTCCAATCTAAGATTTACTTTATATTCCCAAATCCCAAACCTCTTGGGAATTTAAAAAAAAATTCTTTTCATACCGGTATTTCCAAAAACATTTTTATAGTAAAAGGTAAGGACTTTGACCCGTAAATGATAAAGAAATATTTTATGCAAAAAATATTTTGATACACGAGTAGCGTTAAAATGCAATATTAGTTTTATGCTCCAATCATATTTTACATTCTTATTTCTGTTTGTAAAATCAGCCGAAATTTTTATTTTTAACATTTTAATAAAATAAATTAATAAATTGACCATCGTTTCTGGTCAATTCTAAATCTAACACGGCAGCAGAATGCCGGAGCGGACCCATTTGAGCGGGGCCGCAGAATACCGCTGCGGACCCCCATATGGGTCCGCTCCGGCATTCTGCGGACCCTTTTTTTTTTTTTAAAACAGTTTTTTTTAAACCAGAATTGTTCTGCACGCATCCCTATAAACTAAATTTAATTTTCAGCGGGAGGGCTTTGACCCCTTGGTTTCCTCGGTAAAACAACAGAAAAAAAAGAGGGTCCGCAGAATGCCGGAGCGGACCCATATGGGGGTTCGCTCTGGCATTCTGCGGCCTCCCCCATATGGGTCCGCTCCGGCATTCTGCGGCCGTGTTAGATTTAGAATTGACCAGAAACGATGGTTATTTTATTAATTTATTTTATTAAAATGTTAAAAATAAAAATTTCGGTAAAGTCAGAGTAGTCAATTCGAACTGCTCAATATAACGTTCATATTAAAATATGTTTGAGATTAAATTTTCTATTTTTTGAAAAAAGATAGATAGATACAAAATCATTGTTTTAAGATGATTCCGAACCCATCCAAATCAATGATTTTGTACATATCTAAAAAAAGTAAATATATATATATATATATATATATATATATATATATATATATATGAGAGTGGCTAATATATCTAAAAAAAAGTAAAAAAGGTAAAATATATATATAGAGATGAGCTATGGTGAGACGTGGAGTAAAATAAGTTTGTACTCCACGCCATATTTTCATTTTGAAAATTCAAACAACCGATCCGAACCGTTCAACATTTTCTCTATATTGAAATGTGATTGGAAACCAAATTTTACATTTTTTAGAATTTTTTTACTATTTATTAAGCCACTTTGAAAATCGCTGATCCAATGTGAACAGTAAAAAACAGTAAAATTTTCTGGACCACCTGATTAGCGATTTTCAAAGTGTCTTAATAAATAGTAAAAAAATTCTAAAAAATGTAAAATTTGGTCTCCAATCACATTTCAATATAGAGAATATGTTGAACGGTTCGGATCGGTTGTTTGGATTTTCAAAATGGAAATATAGTGCCATGAAGTACAAACTTGTTTTACTCCACGTCTCACCATAGCTCAATTATATATATATATATATATATGACAGTGCTACGCGTATATAAGGGCCCTCCGTGCTACGGCTCACTTTTTGAGTTTTCAAAATTCTAACAGTCGATCCGAACCGTTCAACATGATCTCCATATGAATATGTACTTGCAAACCAAAGTTTACATTTTTTAGAATTTTTTTACTATTTATTAAGCCACTTTGAAAAAACACTAATTTGTACACAACAGTAAACTTTTCTGGACCATTGGATCAGCGATTTTCAAAGTGGCTTAATAAATAGTAAAAAAATTCTAAAAAATGTAAAATTTGGTTTGCGAGTACATATTCATATGGAGATCATGTTGAACGGTTCGGATCGACCGTTAGAATTTTGAAAACTCAAAAAGTAAGCCGTAGCACGGAGGGGCCCTTATATACGCGTAGCATATTAGCCAGATTATATATGAGAGTGGCTAATATCAAAACGTTTGCACCAAGGTCCTCGTGCAACCAAGTTGTTTTCGGATTTTCAAAGTCCAAACAGTCGATCCAAACCGTTAGATGTTCAATCTATATTAAAATCTGCTTGGAGACCAAATTTTACATTTTTTGGAATTGTTTTACTATTTATTAAGCTACTTTGAAAATTGCTGATCCGGGTGAACAGTAAAAACAGTGTAACCAAATTCTAGACCATGTGATCAGCAATTTTCAAAGTGGCTTAATAAATAGTATAAAAATTCCAAAAAATGTAAAATTTGGTCTCCAAGCAGATTTTAATATAGAGATCACATCTAACGGTTTAGATCGACCGTTTGGACTTTGAAAATCCAAAAATGACTTGGTTGCACGAGAGCCTTGGTGCAAACGTTTTGATATTAGCCACTCTCTCTCTATATATATATATATAGAGAGAGAATGGCTAATATACAAACGTTTGTTCCTGGACTTAGGAACAAATGATTCGGTTCTCCGATTTTCAAAGTCCAAACAGTCGATCCAAACCGTTAGATATTCAATCTATATTAAAATGTGCTTGGAGATCAAATTTTATATTTTTTGGAACTTTTTTACTATTTATTAAGATAGTTTGAAAACTGCTGTTTTTATTAAATTTCTGCAACATTGAAAACCCGCGTATATTGATATTTAAGGATAAATAATTAAGGCTCCGATATATTGATATTTATTTTTTTATGTCCGGTGCAGAAACAAAAATATTATTTCTTCGTAAAAGACAAAGTTCATCATGATTCGTGCAAACTTATAAATATTAATCTCAAATAATTTGGTATTAGCCCTGACCATTTCAGAGGAAAGAAAGTGACTCGTTAGCGGCCACAACCAAAAATGCACAACTTAAATGCGCTCATTAGCCAATAAGTCATATATGATTTGAGTAGTTTTGGCCTTACGCCTAGTGGTGCAAACGGATCGGATAGTGGTAAAATCATATCCGTATCTGTTATTATTTTTCGGATACAGATACGGATTGGATATTTGACGGATATGTACGGATACGGATCGGATATTGGATATCCGTACATATATACATAAATATTTTCATAATATATATTAAATTATATGGTATATATCTACTATTTGAATACGGATAATAAAATTTCAAAACCATATCCGTATTTGTATCCGCACGAATATTCGAATATCGAATATCTATATCTAATTTTTGGATACGGGTTCAAATATCCGATCCATTTGCACCCCTATTTACGCCTCCTCACCTTGTATCTTTCCAGTTTTTAAATCCCTCAATTAGTCAAAGTCCATGGTACAGTTTTTCTTATTTAATTCTCTTATCGAATAATTAAGCCAACAATGATGAATGCAGCAGAGTAATGAAGAATAAATAAAATATGGTTGTAGGAGGGACAGCAAGAAAAATATGTATTGTTGATTTTATTTATTTTAAGATAGGAGAAGGAGAAGGAGACATTCGGCCCAACGGGAAATAAGTGGTCATTTGTCACACATTGAGAACAAGGGAAGTCAGTTCCTGGTTGGTGCTATGTCACAAGCTCCCAAATCCTTGTCTTTTACACAAGAAGTTTCTCTTTCCTTAGTCGGTGATCATTTTTCATTTTAAAATATCCATATAAAAGTTTTGAGTGAAAGTTTGAACCGACGATTTTTTATAATTATTTAGTCATTACATCAAACAATAATTCTTTTGTCGGTGTTGATAAAAATAAGAATGATACAGTATTCGCGAAGGTAAAAAACTACTATTGTCAGGGTATACTAACAGAAACGTGCTATTTCTGAGCATATCAGTATTACCGATAGAAATACTGTCGGCAAAAAGTACTTTTGTTCTCACGGATACTGTCCCATTCTTGTTATATCGATGTTGTAGTTTAGAAATATTTTGTTGATTGAGAAATTTGAAATATTTATAATCGTTCATAATATATTTATTCTAAAAGTCAATATAACGGAAATAGATAGAAAATCAATATCAATATAACGGAAATAGATAGAAAGGACTGTACATCCTCTCTTACAAATAAATATCAATATAACGGAAATCAATATAACGGAAATAGATAGAAAATTACTTGTTTTAAAAGTTGTAGTTTTAAGTGATTTTTTTGCAAAGGTTTAAATAGTGTTTATACTTTATATCATTATAGCGGAACGGCTAAAAACACGGCGTTATACACATATTACACTATATAGCGTCAATAGCGCCATAGCTTTTATAGTTCGCCCTATCTAAAAAATTAGTAAAATTTTCAGAAATATAAAATTTAATTTGCAAATACATTTATATAAAAATTATGTTGAACGGTTTAGATTGACTATTAAAACTTAAAAAATTATAATATCGTAGCATGCACCAATATGTGCCATAGTATAATAACCTCACTCAATTTATTTTATATTATTCGTGATGTTTATGAAATTCTGTTTGTTCTATAGTAGTATATAAGTACGTGGTACACGATTCTCCTTTGGAAAAAAAAAGGAATTATTCTATTTTAAAAACTTATTATATCGGAATTATGAATCGTAAACATTTGATGAACTAGCAAAGGGCTCTGATGCCAGGTGCTAAATTGATGCTAATGAAAATTATAATTATTTAGCGTGGTGTGTATGAGTGAGGCTACGGTACTATGCATAGCACGGTTGGGTCCGTGCTATGGCTCAATATTTGAGTTTTCAAAATTCTAACGGTCGATCCGAACCGTTCAACATGATTATAAAATGAATATGTACTTGCAAACTAAATTTTACATTTTTTTCAAATTTTTTTACTATTTTTTTAGATAAGGTAGAAAATCACTTGATCTGAAAATTCTGGACCATCCAAAAACAGTGATTTTCTACCTATCTAAAAAAATAGTAAAAAACCGGAAAAATGTAAAATTTGGTTTGCAAGTACATATTCATTTTATAATCATGTTGAACGGTTCGGATCGACCGTTAGGATTTTAAAAACTCAAATATTGAGTCGTAGCACGGACCCAACCGTGCTATGCATAGTACCGTAGCCTCACTCGTGTTTCAATACAATAAGTATTAGATTTATGTCAAAATAGCACTAGATGAAAATCAAAAACATATTCAACAATTATTATATCAAAGCATACTAAATACATGAACATTGAAGAGCACCGTAGCCTCACTTGAAATAAAAAAAACTAACTAATTCGATTATAGTATACATATCATATTCTATGCACTTGCAAAAAAAAAAAAAATTACAATTTAACCCTAATTTTGATATACATCGAAAGCTAAACAAATTAACTGTATAACTTTTTTACAATTTAATCCTCTTTCTTGATAAATAGCCAAGCAAGATCAAAATCCCACAACTTTTTTACACAAGTGCAATTTAGATGATCTAAAACAAAATCTAACAATTAAAATTTATTAATTAAAATATAAAAAAAAATTGAATTGTTAGACACTAATAACTATTGATCGTTCAGACCCAGAATCCAAACCAAACAGGCTTTTCACACCCCCAAAAGCCGAAAAGCAAAAATCGTACATGGGCTTTTATAGGCCCGTATTAATTTAGCAGGCCTAGTGGTTTTAAACATGCTGACTTGTAAATAATAGGCACATTTCTGTGCACGACTAGTCTTTTCGTTTCCCTGGTTGACCTTGTTAAAGACCAGATATTTTACAAAATCTCAAATCATAGAAGAGCTCAGAATAATTTAGGGGTGTAAACGGATCGGATATTATTTGATTTCGTCCGGATCCGAATCTGAAAAATTACTTAAATTATCGTATTCGAAACTATCCGTATTCATATATGTATCCGAAAAATTATAACGGATATTAAATATCTGTATCCAACCGTTTACACCCCTAAATCACAATAAATGTACTTATGTTCTTAAATTAATTTATTAAATTGCATAATTATACCAATAATTTATTAAACTGCATATACATATATATTCTGATGAATAATATAACACCATGTAGGACTGTAAATGAGTCGAGTTTGAGCAAGTTACCCCCAACTCGAACTCAGCTCATTAAATAAATGAGCGAGTCAACTCGAGTTGGGATGGTAATAACGAGTTGTAGAGCCAACTCGAACTCAGCTCGTTATCAACTCGAGTTGGCTCACAACTCGTTTAACCAGTTAAATCAATACAACACAAGTTATAAACGAGTTTGAGCCGAGTTTGAGCTGAGGTTAGGTTTGGTTTTGGTTATTCTGGAATTTTTTGTGTCCAAGACTGTGTAACTTTATGTAACTCGAGTTATAAATTAGCGAGTTGGGGTCAGCTCAAACTCAGCTCATTTATTAAACAAGTCAGCCAACTCGAGTTGGAACTAACTTAAGTTGTAAATGAGCGAGTTAAAGCGAGCTGTAAATGAGCGAGTTACGAGTTCGAGCAATTTTGCCCAGCCCTAACACCATGACATGGTTAGTAACTAATACTTTGATAATATGATATATATTTTGTAACTAACAAACTTATTATGAAAAATATTAGATCTAATTTATAAATGAAAAATTATATTTAGATGTTATTCTTTATTAGAATGTACATTAGTAATTTATTTGTAATTATTCGAATTATATTCATATCCGTCTGATATTCAATCCGTACCCGTATTCGTTTAATATCCAATCCGTATCCGTATCTGAAACTATTCATTTTCGTATTCGTATTTAAAAAATTATAACATATAAAGATATGATTTGACCAGATCTATATCCGACCGTTTGCACGCCTAGTTCAGATGCCGTCATCATTTAAAAATAGTTACCGATTAAATAATATTACGTGTCGTGTTACATGAATCGAACATTACAAATATTATTATAGATAAGCAAGGTTGGTATGAACTTAACCTTATTATGTAAGTTTAACTATATATCAATATAATAGGCTTTTTTTAAAGAGTGAATTACTCATGTACCCATTAAATTAAACTTCTCTTATTGCCAATTTCCCCATCAAACTCTCAATATATCTTAGTTCCCCATCTAAATTTGAAATTTTTTCCTATTTTCCCTCTTCTTAATTTAATTCAAATAATCGTAACTAATTAATCATTAATTTCTGATTAGTAAATTAAAACGACTCTTTAACTCTGTTAACTCTCTCTCTCTCTCTCCCTGTTCATATATTAACTCTCTTTCCTCGTCTCTCTTTCTCTGTGCACCCCTCCATAGTTGACATCTTCCCAAATATTTAAGATCTACATCCAGTTGTACCATGCAGACTCTAACAATAGTAAATTTAATTAAGTTAAAAGATCGGTAAAACCACGAGCCCAAAGGGCACATATGAGACAGGCGTTGAATATGAACCAAACGATGCCTGACAATTCAAGCATCGTTCATGGATTGATTGACCAATCTATCAATATTTCATTATATGTTGAATTTACAAATCGTTATTCACTTAAATTTTGGGTTACAACTAACTACAGGAAAAATATCTAGAAATAAAATCACTAATATCTAGAAATAATTGACAAAAGTAACCGTGGATTAGTTACATCAATATCTCAGCAATGTGCAGAGCTTCATTGATGGCAGTGAAGAGATTAACTAGCTTCCCAGTTCCCATCCCTTGAGCTGGACGGCTCCAGTTCGTCTGTACAGGAGAAACTTCGCCTCCTCCTACTTGAATAACATAGTTAATCAACTCCTCTCTCTCGAGATCAAAATCTCTGTCGATCAGATCTGTGGGGTTAGGTTAGCAATGGCGATTTATAAGATTCCCATAGTCTTCCCTTTTAATGAGTATTTTTCTTTATTCGATAGTTCAGAGAAAGAAAATAAAAAGATTCCAAAAAAAAAAAAAAAAACCTGGAGCAAGGAGCATTGACCTCACAGACACCAATAATGGAAAAATATCTACGAATATTTGGTGCCATGGCCATCTCCTTTCCCCACAACCACAATGCACCGGGAAAGAGAGAGAGAGAGAGAGAGTTAAATAACACAGAAAAAGATAACTTAACAGAGTTAATAAAGTTAAAGGATGACTTTAATTTTCTAATTAGAAGTTAATGATTAATTAGGTAAGATCATTTTAGTAAAACTAAAAGGAGGAGCAATATGAAAGAATTTGGAATTTAAATGGGGAAATAAGATATAATGAGATTTTGATGGTGAAATTGGCAATAAGAGAAGTTCTAATGGGTATATGAGCAATTCTCCCTTTTTTAAATATCTTTCGTAGTAAAGAAAGGCCTTAAGCCTTACCTTTTGCATAAATCTCAGCCGGTATTAAATCTTAAATTTCAGCACGGACATTGTCCCAGGCTCCCAGCCAACTGACTTGATTCTCTATTTTTTTCAACCCTTCTACCAAAAAAAATGCGAACTCAAATATAGCTCAGTATTTTTTTTTTTGATATATTTGTTATTACAACAAATGATTTTTCTCATTCGGATATATCTTTGTCACCGTAATAAAGACTAGTAATATTGTTTCGAATCAAATTCAATATGATATATTTGAACTCTGAAACTACTATATTTGCCGCACCTACGGTGCTCCAGAGAATTTTATTGCATTTTTATGATACCTGTTTCACAAATAATCAAACACAAAAGTTTCTCCGATCTCCGTCCAATAAAATTAAAAGAAGAAAAAGTTACATATTTAGAAGAAAAAATGGTCGGTCATCTCGTTGTAGTAAAAAGGTTGGGGTGAATCAAGTCTTGTATTTTGGACTAAATGGGCTGAAATATGACCAATAATAATCAAACAAAGCAAATACATGACCTAATAATATAGTTTAAGAGTAAGGCCGAGTCTATCAGGCACTTATAATTTAATTGTGCAATATTGGGCTTATTATAATCAAAGAAAAACGAAAGAGGACAATTTGATAAATAAAGGTCTTGATGGCGATGTATACACTATGACCACGCGTATGCGTGATGTGTGCAAATGTGACTGGTCATGTTTGCCACGTTTAGTGATATTTAATTATATTTTCATAATTTAAGATAGTTTATTCGAGATTCACTATCTAATGACCTTAGTGTAAATAATTAATTTATACTAATAGTCACGGCAGGAAACACGCGAGTCACGGCATGTGCCGAGACGGATTCAATTACCGCGTGACTTTTTGACATCCCTGGTGGTTGGTACTAACTCTATTACAATTATGTTGCATATTTTTTTAGTAATCTTAAATATTTTTGTGTATCTCCATTCTTATATTAAGCACATAGGTGTTCTGACTGCCAACGGCTTTGATTAAAAAATAAAATTTCATATTGAATATCAGCTCTCCGATCAAATATTCTTATTCTATGCATCTTTTTATGTTGTTTTACATGTAGAAGTCTAAATTTATTTAGACACGTACTCATCATATACAAATTGTATCATCTTTCTAATTGTCCTGATTTCTTTATATTTTTTTTTTATGTTTTGAATATCATTTAAGGAATGTTATTTGTCATTTAACATGTCAAAAGATCAAAAAAATGTATGCCATGTAATATGTTATTCAATGTATTTAAGGAATGTCATTTACGTGTAAATGTCATTTAAAAAATATTATGTGTTATTTAGTCTAAATTGTTTTACGAAATATGTCTCAAAATGATATTCTTTTTGTTCTTTTATAATATGTCTCGTCGCAATGTACGGTACTATACTAGTAATTATAATGATATTGTGCAATGCTTATAAGTAAAAATAAACTAATTCTTATAATTCGTCCATTGTATCCTTTCTTGTACTTAAATATATTTTTCTTGTACAAGCATTTAATATTTTCAAGCTTATCATGATATTAAATATTGTCATCATGTCCATCGGCACAGATGGAGGTAGGAGAAACGGAGGGCTAAGTCTTCTTATAAATTAGATTTATTTTATTTTTGTATTATTCGTCATCTTCATGAAAAAAAAACTATGTCACTTATTTATTCAGTACCTTAATTTCAATATTCTGACTTGGCTTCTACCGTTGAGCACGCCATCTTTAAATATTTAAGCTACCATCTCTTAATTCTCGTTGCCATGCATGTCTGCGTAATTAATTAATTTCCATTTATTTTACAAATAAAAAGTTATGCTATATGCTTCGTTTCAATCAGGTCACGACGGGTAGGACAAATATATCTCAATATTCTCAAACTCATGAAAATTGCTGATATTTACATAACAAGTTTCTTTTTGACACAACGCACCTATTAATTTATTATCCGATGGATAACTTTAGAGCCATGTTTAAAAAGAATGAAGTTACTTGCTCCATAATTTAATATAGAGAGGAAAGATGAAAGATATTACTTCTCTACCTCTTAAATTTTTATTATTTTTGTCATCTCCAAATTGGAGAGTAAAGACGTGCTCTCTTCGTTCTAACTAAACAAATCTAACGAGCTCGATCTCTCTCCATTTAATTAGAACGAAGAGAGCGCATCTTTTGTTACTGTGAAATTAGACCCGAATTATTTCCTGAATCAAAAAAGTTTCTAGTATATTTTTTTTTTACTCTTTTGTGTGAATAATTAAAATTACAGATTCGGACTCAATATATAATTATGAATTATTTCTGAATTAAATCTTAATTATTTTTGAATTACAAATTTTTGTCTGGATCAAATCTTTTTCGAATCATTAAGTTGTCATTATTACGATAGGTTGTGGGATGAGATGACAAGAGATGCACTGAACAAAATTTTACGGTACTTCCGGTGTGTACCAAATCAAATATGCGATCTTTGTTATTTATTGAGTAAAAAGATAATCAATTTATTTGCTGACAAATTAATTTTTATTTCCTAAAAATAAAAAAATTACCCATTCCATCCCGTTACAAGTCACGTTACATGTCCCAACTCCCAAGGCAGAGCAATCAAACAGAAGTGTTTAGAAACAGAGAAAATAGAACCGGTACACCAGCATAGGGCTGTACAAAAAGCTCGTGGCTTGTGAGCCGCTCGAGCTCAGCTCGGTAATGAACTCGCTAATAACTCGTTCGTTAAAAATTTGAGTTACTCTGACTCGAGTTGAGTAACTCGTTTAACTCACGAGTTGAGTTCGAGTTGGACTCAGCTCGCTAATTTCAACTCGGACTCGGTTGAGTTCAGTACCTACATCCCATATCTCACTTTTTGAACAAATAAACAGTATTTCAAGAATGCCTTTTCTTACCGGTAAGCAAAAATAACTATGACATACATGAATATTTATAAAAATTTCTACTAAGCCTGCTGCTTTTTGAACAAATGAACCTTCTTGAAAATAGTTATTACATAACAACAGTTCAACATCTTCAAATTTAAAGTGCTAGACTACTAGTAGGTAATTAGGATCACTGATCACAAGTTAATTCATGAGTCACGAGTCAACTCGAGTTACTCGTGAGTTGAGTTCGAGTCAGCAATGTTGGATTTAGAGACGTCTAAATACAATAAATTAAGTTGGACATGCGTGTATTATAATTATATGTCTAATATTGTCACGAATATTAATGTCAAAATAAGTGATTAATTAAGGAATGGCATTATACGTATTTCAATTAGGATTTGGAACCGAAAATGTATAGAAATAAATTTGATTAATTATAATTGTTAATGGACCGATTATAATTAGTCTAACTAATATACATGTGATAATTTCGGCACAAACTTGAAATTAGTGTAAACTAATTTCAGCACTAAGCTGGAATTATTTTTGGCTATGGTTATTTTGGCATGTTCTTTTTTGCTATGGTTATTTTGGCATGTTACGCCAATTTTAGGCTATGGTTATGCTAAATTGAGGACCTGGCACTTGTATTTAAAGGCTGAGTCTCCAAGGCTTGCAATGACGATCACAATTGTCTGCTCCATTAAAGACGAGATACTCTGTCATATTTTTCGGATAGCCAGAGAAAAGAAAGAGAGAATTGCAAGTTCTTGGAAGGACTCGAGAGCCAACAACTCAAGTCAAGACCAGGAGCTTATCAACCTAGAGCCTTGGAAGTTGTCTGATTGATAGCATACGGAGGCTTTTGAAGATGGAAAGTAAGTTCCGCTGTGCATTAAGTTTAATTTTCTTGCATAGGATCCTAGGGTTTTAGGTTTTCAAGTAATTAGGAAAACCCGTAAATATAACAAGTGGTATCAGAGCCATCTATGCAGGAATTTAAGGTAATTATGATCTAGAGAAAAGGTTATGCCATCTTCAATTGTTAGTAAATTATTTTCTGTTTTTCGAATCGAATTTATTGTTGCAAATAGTTGTTAAAATTCGCTTTAATCGATTTTTATGCGTATTTTAATCGAATATTCGAATTGTGCCAATCCTTGCGCTTCGTGCGATCTTGGAGAGGTTTTGTTTGATGGTTTTGATTTTGATTCGCATAATTTATCATATTTTGGTGAAATATACGAAGGTGGGCTGATTTTTCTTTCGAAAGGTTTAATTATGCAACAAACTAGAATTTTTCGTTTCTGAAATTTGGAAAAATAAGCAATTGGCGCAATAAAGGCTGTTTTTTCAGTTTTTCGTTTTTTTTTTCAGATCTGAAAATTTAGTTATCTCTAGATCAATACCGGTTAGAGACCTTAGGAATAAATGTAAGTAATTGTAATTTAGGTTATGTTAATTATAATTACTATAGTTATTAAGTTATTAAGTTATTAAGTAAAGTATGCTATTATTAGCCTAATTAGTTATAGAATTTAGCCATTATCTATAATTAGTATTTAACGCTAATTAAGGGTGGGATAAAAAAATACATAAATAAAAAAATATATATACTAAATTCTTGTCATGATTATAGCTAATTTGAGCATAACGTTATTTAGTAAATTCTAAATAAAATTATTTGGTTATTTCCAAATATAAGCACAAAGTTTTAGTTGTCTCTAAATAGAAGCATAAAGTTATTTGGATATTTCTGAATAAAATTATTTCGCTATTTCTAAATAAAAGCATAAAGCTAAAATTATATTTTGGAGAATACTAAAGTGTTTTTTAAAGCCTAGTATTTATTTTTGATGAATATAGTTAACATATGAAAATTAGTTTATTCTAATTAATTAAAGCTCCCATTAGTTACTATATTCTATTTAGGACGAGTAGTCATTTTAGGATACGTCCTAGAATAGGCTTTAGACATAGTTTTAGGATCTATTTAAAGGCAATTAGGATTTACGTGTGTCATTTTGTACAAGTTGAGCACTGATTGTTCGCAAACGAACCTCTCTGTGTGAGACAAGTGCAGGGTGGCACATGACAAGTTTAAAATGACGTGCTAGAAATGGATGTGAGTGTTAGCTTTCCCAAAGGAGGGTTAGCGCTTGCTGAAATTGTTTAGTGCATAAGGGTAGTGTACAAAAATAAGTTGCAACACACATGGACTAGCGATGTCTAGAAAAGCATCGGGGGCTTGGATCTTAAGCGATCCGTCTGTGATCCTCCTCCCCCCGTTGACTGGCATGGTCGTTAGTTCATGGATATGTTAATTTGACCCAAAGGTTGATTGACAAAAAGGTTACATGTTTGTACTTTATTCACTACACCAGAGTGCCTGAAGGTAATGATTGCACCCAAAGGTGTTTCATTAGTGAATGGTGCTTTGGCTAAAGATTTAATGGAGCAAATAGTTTTACACAGGCCTTTAGATAGATTTTAGAATTATGATTAAGGATCAAATCGTGACGCATCGTATCTAAATTATTTCCTTGTTATTGAATTTTTAGATCTAAACATAATGTCAAATCTAAGTCAGATTAATCCCCTCATGGGGAACAATTTCAAACAGTGGGAGGAAAAGCTGAAATTAGTCTTAGGGATCATGCAATTGGACACAGCACTGAGATTTGATCGCCCCAAGCCTAATAAAGAGGGTGAGGAAACTCCCCAAGAGAAGGCTGATATTACGAAATGGGAGCATTCAGATCGCATGTGCATAATGGTGATGAAGCAAACGATCCATGAGACTTTTCGAGGCATAATACCTGATACAGAGACCGGCGCTATTAAATACCTTAAGGCCCTTGAAGAGAAATTCACAAAGAGTAAAAAGACTGAAGTTAGTACACTCTTTGTGAAGTTGGCAACAATAAAATACAAGGGAAAAGAAGGGGTTAGAGAGCATGTTATTGAGATGACAAGACTGCAACGTGCCTTGAAAGGGCATAATTATGACATCTCTGATGAGGTTCTCATTGAGTTCATTTTTTTTGTCTCTCCCGTCTAACTTTAGTCAATTCAAGTTGACTTATAATTGTCAAAGAGAGACGTGGACACTACCTGAGTTTGAGGCTCAGTTGGTGCAGGAGGAAGAGAGACAGAGAATGACTAAGGGAGAAAGTGCTCATGTAGTAACATCTAATCCTAAGGGTAAAGGCAAGAAGCACAAGTCTACTGCCAAGGAAAAAGGACCCACCAAAGAAGCTGCAAACAATGTCGCAAAGAAAAGCAAGAAGGAAGATACTTCTGCGGAAGCAGAGGAAAAGAAATGTTTTTTCTGCAAAGCGTCAGGATATACGAAGAAATTCTGCACCAACTATCATGCATGGTTGGCAAAGAAAGGTATGTCTCTCGCTTTAGTTTGTTCTGAAGTTAATTTAAGTTCTGTATCTAGATATACTTGGTGGATAGATTCAGGTGCAACGTCTAACATCAGTATATCGATGCAGGGTTGCCTAAGCCATCGCAAGCCAAGTGAGGCGGAGCGCTACGTTTACGTAGGAAATGGAAACAAAGTAGAAGTGAAAAGCATAGGAAAATTTAGATTATTATGTAGGACAGGATTTTATTTAAGTTTTGATGCTTTAGTGGTTCCATCCTTCAGAAGGAACCTAATTTCTGTATCTTATTTGGACAAAAATGGTTATGTATGTTCATTTAGTAATGGAAATTTCAGTTTGTGTCAAAATTCTAAGCTTCTTGCTTCTGGTATCCTGTCTTCTTATGATAATCTTTATTTTCTAGATATAGACACTTCACATTCAGAGGCACTGCATATAGATAATAGAAAACGTAAATTAACTTGTGAGAAATCAGCAACATTATGGCACAAGCGATTATGACATATCTCTATGAAAAGGATAGAACGTCTTGTGTCTAATGATATTCTCCAACCTTTAGATTTTACAAACTTAAGTGATTGTGTAAATTGTATAAAGGGAAAACAAACTAATAAACGTAAGTATGATGCAAAAGGATGTAATGATGTCTTAGAATTGATTCATACGGATATCTGTGGTCCTTTTCCAAAGGCTACAAGAAATGGTCACCGTTACTTTATCACATTCATAGATGATTATTCAATATATGGTCATATTTACTTAATAAAAGAAAAGGCAGAAGCATTAGACGTGTTCATAAAGTTCAAAACGGAAGTTGAGTTACAACTTAACAAACGTATAAAGTCCATTCGTTCTGATCGTGGTGGTGAATACTACGGTCGTTATGATGGATCAGGAGAACAGCGTCAAGGTACTCTACCTGAGAATTTGTGGGGAGAAGCCTTAAAGACTGCAGCATACATACTTAATAGAGTGCCTACTAAAGCAACTAACAAGACCCCTTACGAGTTATGGGTTGGGCGCAAGCCTAGCTTGAATCATTTGAGAGTTTGGGGATGTCCATGTGAAGCTAGGCCTTATAAGCCAAGTGAAAAGAAACTGGACGAAAGGACCATTAGTTGTTACTTTATAGGCTATTCTGAACGATCTAGGGGGTATAAATTCTATAATTCAACAGAACATATAGTTTTCGAGTCAGGAAATGCAAAATTTTTTGAGGATAATGAGTTTGTGGGGGGAGATATGACAAAAGATAGTATTTTTGAAGAAGAAGAGACGAATGAGAATGAGACTATGGACCAAAGTCCTGGTTTTGTTCAAATTTCGATTGCGTTTAGAAATACATCTTTTGACAATGTGCAAACTTCATCATCCCAAACAACTCAGTTAGAAACTCAACATGGAATAGAGAACACAAATGGACCTGAATCCAACCCAAACCCTGACATTGCCATGACCAATGTAGATGGCCTAGGGCCTGTGGGAGATTCAGAAGTTGGTAATGATGTTCCTCCTCCTGTTGAAGATCAAGTTGTAATTGAACCTCAAGAAAATCTAGAGCCTGTGCCAATTAGGAGATCTACTAGAGAGAAAAGATCTACACAATCGAAGGATTATGCATATCTTCAAGAACATGAGTTTGACATTGGCATGTTTGAAAATGATCCTGTTAATATCAAACAAGCTGTGGAAAGCTCTAACTCTCAAATGTGGATTAATGCCATGAATGAAGAGATGAAATCTATGTACGACAATGACGTTTGGGATATCGTTCTGTTGCCTAAAGGCAAGAAACCCGTTGGTTGCAAATGGATATTTAAGACTAAGCGGGATTCTAAAGGCAATGTTGAAAAATACAAGGCACGTCTTGTTGCAAAAGGTTTCACACAGAAAGAAGGCATTGATTATAAAAAGACTTTCTCTCCAGTTTCATCGAAAGACTCTTTAAGGATTATATTGGCGCTTGTAGCACATTATGATTTAGAACTTCATCAGATGGATGTAAAGACGGCATTTCTCAATGGTGACATTGATGAAACAATCTATATGAAGCAGCCAGAAAACTTTGTATCAGGTGATGCAGGGTCTATGTTTTGTAGACTTAAGAAATCTATCTATGGTCTAAAACAAGCATCTCGACAATGGTATCATAAGTTTCACAAAGTTGTTAGCTCATTTGGTTTTGAGTCTAACATAGTAGATGAATGTATATACCTTAAGTTTTGTGGAAGTAAATTTATTTTCTTGGTTTTATATGTAGATGATATATTGCTTGCCAGTAACGATAAGGACATGTTGCATCAAACTAAGAATTTTTTATTTAGGAACTTTGAAATGAAAGATCTTGGTGATGCATCATTTGTTCTAGGGATTGAAATACTTAGAGATAGATCTCAAGGTATTCTAAGGTTATCCCAGAGGAACTATATCGATAAGATTCTAACAAGATTTGGCATGCAAAACAGTAAACCAGGAGATACCCCTGTATCAAAAGGAGATAAGTTTAGTCTAAAACAATATCCCCAAACTGACTTAGATAAAAACATCATGAAAGATATTCCCTATGCCTCAGCCGTAGGTAGCATCATGTATGCACAAGTATGCACGCGTCCGGATATTGCGTTCATTACTGGAATGGAACACTGGAAGGCAGCCAAGCGAGTGTTGAGATACCTAAAGAGAACTAGGGACTATATGCTCACGTATCGGAGATCGGAACAGCTCGAGGTCATTGGATATACCGATTCTGATTTTGGAGGATGTGTCGACAGCATGAAGTCAACATCAGGATACATCTTTATGATGACAGGCGGTGCCGTGTCATGGAAGAGCGCTAAGCAGTCATTGATAGCCTCCTCCACTATGGCAGCTGAATTTGTCGCATGCTATGAAGCATCTAATCATGGCGTATGGCTGAAGAACTTCGTCACAAGGCTGAAAATTGTGGATTCTATTCAGAAACCACTCAAATTATTATGTGACAACAATTCAGCAGTGTTATACGCAACCAACAACCGAAGTTCATCAAAGTCGAAGCACATCGACATTAAGTTTTTGGTTGTAAAAGAGAGAGTACAGAATAATGAATTATGTATAGAACACATAGGTACAAACTCCATGATTGCGGACCCTCTTACTAAAGGATTACCACCCAAGCAGTTTCACGAACATGTTGCTCGTATGGGTGTAATATCTGTTTAGGATAGTTAGAAAATGTGGGAGTCTGAATATGTTTTAAGTTTTGATGTTCTATGTAATGTAATTGTAAACAGTTTTGTTGATATATACAAGTTGCATTCAATTTCAGTTTCATTATTTCTTTCTTTAAAGTTTAAAGTATTTGACCTCACTAAAGTTTAAAGTTTAAGGTGACTCAATTAGAAATAGGCACATCTAATCACATTTGCGTGTAATTTCTAAACTATACATCCAAATCAGATTCATGTCATTCAATTATGTTGACAATGTGATCTATGTCGGTTTAGTTATGCATAAATATAAAAGTAACTACTGCCGCTTAGGTTCTTTGTTAGGATAGTTGATGGACGGAATTGTTCGGGAAATACGATAAGTAAAGACAGAAAAGTTGCGCAATAAGGATAAGAACATATAATTAAAATGTTACACTTGTCCAAGTGGGAGATTGTTGGATTTAGAGACGTCTAAATACAATAAATTAAGTTGGACATGCGTGTATTATAATTATATGTCTAATACTGTCACGAATATTAATGTCAAAATAAGTGATTAATTAAGGAATGGCATTATACGTATTTCAATTAGGATTTGGAACCGAAAATGTATAGAAATAAATTTGATTAATTATAATTGTTAATGGACCGATTATAATTAGTCTAACTAATATACATGTGATAATTTCGGCACAAACTTGAAATTAGTGTAAACTAATTTCAGCACTAAGCTGGAATTATTTTTGGCTATGGTTATTTTGGCATGTTCTTTTTTGCTATGGTTATTTTGGCATGTTACGCCAATTTTAGGCTATGGTTATGCTAAATTGAGGATCTGGCACTTGTATTTAAAGGCTGAGTCTCCAAGGCTTGCAATGACGATCACAATTGTCTGCTCCATTAAAGACGAGATACTCTGTCATATTTTTCGGATAGCCAGAGAAAAGAAAGAGAGAATTGCAAGTTCTTGGAAGGACTCGAGAGCCAACAACTCAAGTCAAGACCAGGAGCTTATCAACCTAGAGCCTTGGAAGCTGTCTGATTGATAGCATACGGAGGCTTTTGAAGATGGAAAGTAAGTTCCGCTGTGCATTAAGTTTAATTTTCTTGCATAGGATCCTAGGGTTTTAGGTTTTCAAGTAATTAGGAAAACCCGTAAATATAACAAGCAAGCCAGCTCAGTTCGGATTCTCAACTCGAGTCAACTCGGCTGACTATTTTTCCGAGTTGAATTCGAGCTAACTCGACTCATTAGCAGCCCTACACCAGCAGCATCACCATTTCATTGACATTCCATCCTTTTGTGAAGAGAACTCACTCAAATGTAACAATTTATATACTTACAGACCTCAATCATCAATCATCAAGTAAATGTAAATCTTCTTATTAGTTTAGTCATGTTTAGATGTTAACAAATTTGAACAACAAACGTATCCACAAAACAATTTCTCAACATCACCATCATCGCTCATCCTTTTGCGACGGGCTGCGCCAGAAACCCGCGCCATAAAACGGTGCCCACACCTCCATCTCCATCTTTGCCACTTCCTCCGGCGATGCTCTCTCCACCGCCGCCACCTGCGCCACCTCCAACTCCATTCTCTCCTTCCCCTCCTCCGACGCCCCCATCTCCTTCTTCCTCTTCGCTGCTATCTTCCTCCTCCGAGCACGCATCGCTCTCTTGCATAGCCCTGTCGGTACCTTCACCACCGCCAGAACAACGAAATCCAGAACAGTACAAGGGCAACAACAGCAAACAGCCGCACAGCCCGCCGCAGTGCCACCTACCATCTCTGCCACGCGTGCACTGGGTTTTACTGGCGCCGGTTCCCTCAGCACCATCGGCTGGCGCAGAGGTGACGGCGCCGTTCTCGCCGGGCTCGTCGTAACCTGTGCCTCCTTGCGTGCCATGAATGCGACAGGTGTCTGTTGTGCGCGCAATCGCCTGATCACTCCATCAGGCGGCTGGGGTTGGCGGAGGAAGCAAGATGAGGCGGCGAGAAACAAGGGAGGTGCGGCCCTCGCTCTGGCCACCGCACTCGAGAGAAACGAAACGTTTGGCTCTTCTTTTTTTTGTTTTGCTTTGAATTTGACTGTTTCTTATTCTTCCCGGCCTAGACAAAAGAAAAATATTTTTCTATTGAAGATTAATTTGTGAGGTAAGAATAACAATTGGTCTTAAAAAAGAAAATTCGAAGATTTTTGAAGGTAAGTTGCACCCGCGGAGAACCGTAGAGATGCCGTTTTGCAACCGTGTGACTAATCCGCTGAGATGGCAAAACTTCCCAATGTCGATTGTTTAAAATTTAATAATAATTGTAATCCGTGTGTCGGAATATAAACAGAGAGTCATTCACGGATTTCCGACCCGCTGCACGTTTTGTATGTGCAAACCAAATTTAGAAATTTTAGATTATACAATGGAGTGTTGTTTGAGATCGGATGGTGAGACAACAGCGGGCGGAAATATGGGAATTCACATCCTCCCCGGTACCTAACAGGGAATCTTTTATAATTATTGGATCTGGATCGTTCTTTTTAACTTGGCACGAATCTCAAAGGCAAATATTACTGCCCCGCGTTAGCCCAAATCTCAAAGTGGGTAAGAGTTAATCTCAAACCGTAAAGTGAAGGGTAGCGTAATGGAGAGGATACTTGTTCGAAATATGGAGGGTCAGGGCCGAGACAGCCTTGACCAATAGTGGGACCCAGATTCGCAGGCACGAAGTGCTGACGCATCGTGATGCTTCGGTGATATTTTGACTAGACACGGATCGACATTTTAGAGTTTTCGAGATAAACATCCGTACGCGGTGTATGGTTCCGGTTTCGGATAGGCTGGTACGCCGCTACCGAATCTCTGAGAACAGGCTGGGCCGCTGGGTTAATATTCATATCTTCAAACGAAGGACGCTAACCTCGTGTTTATGTTATCTACATTACCGTGCCCGTGCTGCTTTTGTTTTCAGTTTTCTTTTTCACTAAAAATGTTTGCAATATATTTTTTAGAAAGATTGCATATTTTTAATTTTTTTGCCTCTATTGTAATATTAGGATTATTCTTGAGATTTCATGTACGAACTAATGGGAAAAAAGTTAATTTTTAAATTAAAATAGAAACTAAAAAAAATATAATATTAAAAATGAAAGTAAATTAAGAGAGAACTTCTGATAAATCCTGATCAAGAAAATCTAATTAGGGGATTGATCAAGAAAATCTAATTAGGTTAGAAATATAATTCGGCTGGTATGACCCCACGATTAGGCGTTGCAAATATAGAGTGAGACTATGATACTACGCATAGTGCATATTGATTTGTGTTGTGGATTAAAATATTCGGTTTGAAAGTTAAAATGATCGATCCGAACCATTCAACATTGTCTCCATATAAATATGTACTTATAACTAAATTTTATATATTTTTTAATTTTTTTACTATTTTTGTAGTTGGATTGAAAATTACTTGATCTGAAAATTCTGAACCATCCAAAAACAATGATTAAACATGATCTAATCACTTGTGATGTTTTCAGAATTAAACAAAAACATCATGTATGTATGCAATTTGCTTTAAATGCATTACAATAGCTTTTGTTTGCGTCAGTGTTCTAAATAGCGCGCTATAGCGGCGCCATAGCCCAGCTATAGCGTTTTTGGACCCCAAACGCTAAGCTATTGCATCAAAATGCGCTAATTGAGCTACGGCCGCTATAGCGGTAATAGCGGTCCGCTATAGCGCATAGCGTGTAGCGCAAATAGCGCGCGCTATGCATAATGGGCTTTTTTAGGCAATTTATATGGGCTTTAAATAAAGACCCAAAAAAGTTAAATAGCCCAAACCGAAATCAATGATGTCTAGGTTATTTTGAAATTTGAATAGAAAAAAAAGTAGATTATGTCATGAATCATGATGCTTAAGATATTTTGAATACAAAAAGATCGATAGTTTATAATATTACTATGGATATTTTGAACCGCAATTTGGACTTTGTACTGGTTCAATATGAATATTATAATTTCTTAATTAATTTGGTATTATTTATTGTTCTATGAGACTTTAGATAGTGTTGATATTTAGTACAAATATATAATATAATTTTTGTAAAAAAAATGCTATGTAGCATAGCTTCCGCTATAGCTACGCTATTCACTATAGCTTTTTCTGTAGCCTTCCCGCTATGATGCTATAAACGCTATTTAAAACATTGGTTTGCGTAAACATTGGTCTATTATTTTGAAATTGCTCTAATAATTTATGCACTTGTACGATGATATTTCAAGTATATAGGATAGTGCTACGGTGCTACGCGTAGCATATAGCCCCTCCGTGCAACGGCTTAATTTTTGAGTTCTCAAAATCCTAAAGGTCGATCCGAACCGTTTAACATGATCTCCATATGAATATCTACTTGCAAACCAAATTTTACATTTTTTAGAATTTTTTTACTATTTATTAAGTCACTTTGAAAAAACACTAATTTGTACACAACAGTAAATTTTTCTGGACCATTGGATCAGCGATTTTCAAAGTGGCTTAATAAATAGTAAAAAAATTCTAAAAAATGTAAAATTTGGTTTGCAAGTACATATTCATATGGAGATCATGTTGAACAGTTCGGATCGACCGTTAAGATTTTGAAAACTCAAAAATTGAGCCGTAGCACGGAGGGGCTCTATGCTACGCGTAGCATATTAGCAAAATCCCAAGTATATATATCAATTTTGGTGCTTTGATTTCTTTAAACGACTCCGAATTTATCAAAAAAAAATATATATTGTGCATGGAAATTACTTAAAAAGCAATACTACAACTATTTTTCGTAAAGCAATACTACAACTATTTTTCGTAAAAAATGATATAGGCTTTTCAAATTGCTCTAAAAATAATCTGTGCTAGTTTTAAATATTATTTGGACCACAACTCACAGTTTTGTTGATCTAATTGTTTTAAACGTGTTCATAATTAAACTAAAACATCTAATATGCTTGTGATTTGTTTTAAATGCATTACAATATCTTTTGATCGCGTAAAAATTGATATATTCTTTCTAAATCCCTCTAATAATATTTGTGCAAGTATTAGATAATTTTGTATTATAACCATGAAATTCGGTGGTTTAATTTATTGAAATGACTTCATAATTAATCACAAATATTCATTATGCATGCAAAATATTGCAAAAGCATAATTGAATTACTTTTGCGTAAAACTGATGTAGATTTCAAAATTGATCTAATAATAATTTGTGCAAGTTTTGGATATTATTTGAAACATAACTGTCAATTTTATTGATGTGGAGTAACTTTAATTATGTCCAAAATTATACCAAAAAAATATAATATGAAAGCGATTTGTTTTAAATGCATTAGACCTTTTGCTTGCATAAAAAATGATGTATTCTTTATAAAATGTTGTAATAATTATTTTGTAATTATTAATAATATTTGATATATAACTGTAAATTAATTTTGATTGTTTAATATTTTGAATGATTCCACAATTAAACGATGGAAAACATATACAATGAATGCAAATTGCTCCAAAAAGTTTACTACAACTACTTTTACTTAAAACTTGATATATATTTTCGAAATGAGTAGAGTTAATACTTCATTGGTTTTATCCCATCATGTCTCAACATCATTATCTCTATTTGCAAAGTCTAAATAATCAGATCTGAACTGTTCAACATGATCTTCATATTAAAATGTGTTTAGATAACAAATTTTAGAATTTTTAGAATTTGTTTGTTATTTTTTAAGATAGGTACAAAATCACTGTTTTTGAATGGTTTAGAATCTTCTCAAAACAGTGATATTGTACCTATCATAAAAAATAACAAAAAAAAATTCAAAAAATATAAAATTTTGTATGCAAACATATTTTAATATGAAGATCATATTGAGCAGTTTGGATCGACTGTTTAAACTTTGAAAATAGAGATAACGATGTTAGGGAATGATGAGGCACAAAACCAATGGGGCATTTTAATCCTACTCTTTTGAAATTATCTAATAATAATTGATATAATTTTTAAATATTATTTGAACACAAATTTGAGCTCTAATCATATGAACACAAGTTTTTGAGTGGAAGTTTGAGTCCATCAAAGTATAATTTGGATGGTTTTCTTCCATTACGCCCCTTCCGAATTTTAATAGTTGACACTCCAGTTCTCAAGGTCTGGTAGCATGTTTGATTGTGATTATTATTCCGTGAACTACAATTTTACAGAATGTGCATCCCATTCCCATACCATGCAGTGCACTTCTTTAGTAAGTTTCGAGGAAATTTCATATAGAAACCGGTCCAAAGCGGAAACTGAACCAACTGCTCTCAGGGGAGTAACAGGGTAGCGCAAAATTTTGGTATATTTTTTGGTATATTTTTATATATTTTTTTAAAAATAAAATAAAAATAGAAGTATATTTTGAAAAAAAAAATTAAGAGTAACAAATTTTATATTTTTTTAAATCTCAAGTATAATTTTTTAATTATTTTAAAACGGCACAAAAATAGAAATATATTTTTAAAACATTTTTTTTGAAGCGGAGACCAACAATCCGAATTTTTTTTAGTTGACACTCTGAAAAAACGAAATTAAATGATTACCACTCGTTTGGGCCTAATTTCAATCCTACCACCCACGCCAATTGAGTTCGCGCACCAAATTGGCGGGTTGGCGCACTGGGTATAATATTAAGCAACTGTTAGAATTGATGTTGCAGGTTGAAATTCAAATATTTTTATATAAATTGATTGAATATTTTAATATTAAAATACGGAATGTGTATAATATTTTAATAGAAGAAAACAAAAATGTCAAATACAATTTGAGTCAAACCGTAGAATCCTCCATTCATTTATAATATTTTAATATTTGCAGTTTGGAAATTTCGGTCTAAAATAAAAAGCAATTGTTAGTATCCTCCTTTCATTTATAATATTTTAATAAAACATGTATAATATTTTAATAAAACATGTATAATATTTTAATATTAAGCAACTGTTAGAATTGATGTTGCAGGTTGAAATTCAAATATTTTTATATAAATTGATTGAATATTTTAATATTCTAATATTTGTAACATATTTTATACGGAATGTGTATAATATTTTATACGGAATGTGTATAATATTATAATATTTGTAACATATTTTAATTTTTACAGTTCCAACTCGAGTTGGCTAACTCGTTTAATAAATGAGCTTAGTTTGAGCTGACCCCAACTCGCTCATTTATAACTCGAGTTACATAAAATTACACAGTCTTGGACACAAAAAATCCCAGAATAACCAAACTCGGCTCAAACTCAGCTCAAACTTGTTTATAATTTGTGTTGTATTGATTTAACTGGTTAAACGAGTTGTGAGCCAACTCGAGTTGATAACGAGCTGAGTTCGAGTTGGCTCTACAACTCGTTATTACTATCCTAATTCGAGTTGGCTCGCTCATTTATTTAATGAGCTGAGTTCGAGTTGGAAGTAACTCGGCTCATTTACAGTCCTACCTGGGAGTGATATTTATTTAATTTGATTTTTTTGAAGTGTCAACAATAAAAATTTCGGCCGACACGTGTCCACCCAACTCCAATTGCTCCGCTCACCGCTGTTATTATTTACTTTTGGAAATTTGCACAAGGGACTTACATGACAACCCCCAAGAGAAAACACAGAATAAAAATTGCTAGTTCCTAAAATATAAACACTGCCCTCCCACCACCAAATTTACCATCATTTTTTGTTTTTATTTTTGGTGGTACTGCTCCTAGACTATCAATACAGGTTATAGCAGCACTCTAAAAAGGGCTTCTTAACCTTCTCTACAGGCACTTTAGTTTTCATATTTTTTTAAAGTGCTTCAAATTAATTGCGCAATCAGTGAACCTGACCGAAAGCGGCCACATGGCGCCTCCGATACTCCTTATTGTTCGTTGATGGTTCGATCACATCGGGCGCAAACCTCACTTTCTTTTTCGTCGGTGGCTTTTGATCATAACCTAAATATTTCGAAAAAAAAAAAAGATGCAAAAGAATGAGTAACATTGTGTAGTTTAACTAATTGATTGGAACAATTTAATCATTAGAGGCTCAAACATGTAGTGGCTTAAACATACTTCTCAAACAAGTTTCTTCATTGGTAGGAGAACCCCACAAGAAAAGCCAACCAATTGATTTGATTTCACCCCTACAACCACCAAGATTTTCAAATTCAAGATTCAAGATATAAAAATGCAACGATCCTCTATTCCTCTCCATGACGTCATCATCATGTTTTATTTTCATTCCTTTTTGAGTCATGATGGCTCTTTAACAAAAGGACCAACTTTTTTTGGTATAAGCTGTAAATTTAAATTTTATCTGAACCCTTGGATCTAAAATGAATAGTTCAGATCTTAGAGAAAATAGATATTTCCAAACAATTAAAGAGGAACCAGACCCCAAAATTAGAAGGGATGTATCTTTCTTTCTAACATGAGAGTGTTCTAAAACAATTAAAGAACATGTTTTTTTTTTTTCCGACTTACCAAAATGGCAAGGGTTCAAGTTCTTTTGACAATTTGACCGTTCCAAGAAAATAAAAATAAATAAAACATTCAATTTTTAAAGTTTGAATAATGGTCATCATTATAGAACATGGAGAATTATTACCGTAAATCAATTCAATCTTTTTCATGTAATCGGTGGCGAGGCGTCGGTGAAGCTGGTGCGCGAGGAACACGACGCTGCTTGAGACCGCCACAACGGCCATGAAACCGACACAAGTCTCACTTGACATCTTTCTAGCTGAATTGAAGAGCTTTGTTTTGAGTTTGTTTTTTGTTTCTCGTTGTTTTTTGTGTTCGTTTTGGTTTGGGAATTAGTTGCATGAGAGTTGGTGGGAGCGGGTGAAAGAGGGCGAGAGGGAAAGACAAGAGAGACCAACGCTGTTTTTAGAAGTAACAGTGGGGATCCGTTTCATTTAAGATTTGACTTTATCTGGAAGGGGAGGAAGCTTCGGATGGAGTCGGTGCACCACTTCTCTTATTTAAACCTTCCATTTTTAAAGTTTGGTCTGGTTCTGAAAGGTTGAAATTTTTATGTACAATGTATCTAAATTTATAAGTTTTTCAAAAAGAAAGAAAACCGTAAAGAAGTATGTTTGTTTTGATATACTTTGAGATCTAAAAAATTATATTAATAGTATTTTTTTTTTTCAAAGAAACTACTTTAATGATAACATAATGCTATATTTAATAAAGTAATATTGCAAATACGTTACATATATTGAATTATACATATCGTTATTATTTAATATTTTTATTGTTAAATAGATAATTTAATAATAAAATATGCGACAATTATATCTGAATTAGCTCAACACATAAATATTGCATAATTTAAAACTTACAAAAATATCAAAACGTTTTAAATTAATATTTTGTCACGACGTAATGTCATTGAATGACATTGTAGTTTTTTCACTATAGAAAATGACTTAGAGAGTAAAAACGAGATGACGTTTATCTTGAAAACTTTATATATCTTGCGTATTTATTGTTTAATAGACTCCACATATTGTTTCGACAACTGTTGATCGCTACATATTATAACTGATATAGAGTACATGAATCTTATTTATTTTATTTTATAAAAAATTGAGAACATCTTGAATTGAAAACAACTTTTTTTTATCATATAGTCTGTTTGCATATTTCAATTGTTGTTTGCACATGTTTGTGTGCAAACGTATTTTTGTATCAATTAATTTGTGAAATTATATTTTTGCATAATTCCATTCTGTACGGTTCATGACAGTTGTACCTTAACACCTTGTTTGGATGGAGAGTAGAGGAAGAAAAGGGACGTGAGGAATAAAAAGGGAATGGAATGGAATAGAAAGGAAGATTAACATATTTAATTTCTTTGTGTTTGGATGATTAATGAAGGAAAATAAATTTAACTTTTCTTTCCGTCTTATTTCTTGTTTGGTTGATTAAAATTTAGAAGGTTAATGAGAAATTCGGTGGTTGTTGTAGGTTTGTGACAAAAAATTTGTATAAAAATTATATAGGTAAGATATAGAATTTGACATTTGTGTTTTTTGTTCTAAAAGTATTTGCAACAAAATTTCTTTCCATCCATTACACCTCAAATCGGGAGGAAAACCGATTCTATTGATTATAATGATACAAGATTAAATCTGTCACCTCCTGTACCCTTCACCTCCGACATAATTTTGTCAACCAAACACGATTCGACGGAAAATTTTCTTTTCTTTCCATTCCCTCCCTTCCTCTACTCTCCATCCAAACAAGGTGTAAAAACAGTTTTTAAAACCGTGTTTTCTTAATGTAATCATTAAACCGTATTGTTAACTATGTTTTTCCTACATTTGGTGAACCAAGAGCATTAACGATTTGGCGGAGACCAATCTTAGATTTGTCCCCTCTATGTGTGGTTAGACATGGTCCTTTACTAACATCATTGTCAACTTGATAGTGGACCCCACTTTTCATCGAGCACAGGATAATACGGCAATCTGTACAATAGGTTTAGGCAAATATTTATAGACTTCGTTTCGTTGACTCCGTTTTTAGAAGGACTTTCCAATCAACTCTGTTTTTACATCGGGCCCCTCCTAGAAAACTATATTAAGAAAAAAGACCAGAGAAACTTTCTCTCTCTGTTTTTTTTGTAAAACAAGTTAATAATTCTTTCTAAATTAATTCAAGGTGTTATACTTAGTTATGGATGTGCATCCGCTGCTTTTCTTGATAGAAAAGAAGGGAGCTGCTCGTCTCTTTCTCTCTGTATCTCTCTAAAAAAAAGAGAAGAGAGAGAGAGAGTCACGTGGGAGAGAGAGGACGAGGAGAGAGATAGAGAGGCAAGCAGGGGAAGAGCAGGGATTTGGCAAGCACCGGATCTCGTTCCGTTATACTTATCACTATATCAGAGCTGTCTGGTTATGACCTTGCACCGGATTTATGGGACATTTGACCCATTGTTGTTGTTTAAGGCACATGGGCCAAAATGTGAAAGATTAATACTGGCTAATCGATTTAAAATTTTATCCATAGATAATAGAGCATCTCTATTTCTAAAATTTTATGAATTTCTAAATAACGATTAAATATTTTTTAAAAATTAAAGCCTCTATAATTTCTAAACTTTTACATTCTTAAAACTAATTTTAGAATTTCTATTTAGCTACGTCAGCAATAAATTAAAAAGGAGAAATATTTTGAGCGAATTGTTTGATCAGCGAAGCGTTTAGAAACAGTTTCTTAATAAAAAAAAACTTTGGTCAGTAGTTTTTAAATAAAAAACTGAAATACATCTCTAAAATAAAAATAAAAATTACCACGTTATAAATCCATAAAATTTCAGATACAGAGATACTTCTAATTTGATTTGGTAAATGCTATAGGAATTGTTCAATAGCTTCGCCTCTTATCTTAAATATAAAATAATGCAAGTCATTTAATTTAAAAGAAGAAGGTGAAGACTAAGTCTTATTTACTAATTAATAAAGCACACGATCAACATGATGTCATCCATTTTTTTTATAGTCAGTCAAATATGATTTTTTTTTTCAAGTGAAATGCTTGTAACCCCATAAAAAATCATCATTAAGTTCTACTACTATATTCTATTATCTATCAAACTGCATTTTTCATTTATAATTGTGTACATTACAATAGGATAGGTCATCGTTCTATGGTTTGATTTAGCGTGTATATTTGTATATACTTATTCTTTAGGTAAGTTTCTATGTAATTTAAAGAGTGAGGCTATGGTGCTATGCATAGCACGGATGGGGTCCGTGCTACGGCAAAAAATATGACTTTTTAAAATTCTAATGGTCGATCCAACCGTTCAATGTGATAATCATATGAATATGTACTTGCAAACTAAATTTTATATTTTTTTCGAATTTTTTTACTATTTTTTTAGATAGGTAGAAAAATCAGTGTTTTCTGAAAATTCTGGACCATCAAAATTCTACCTATCTAAAAAAATAGTAAAAAAATTCGAAAAAATATAAAATTTAGTTTGCAAGTACATATTCATATGGTTATCACATTGAACGGTTGGATCGACCATTAGGATTTTAAAAAGTCAAATTTTTGGCCGTAGCACGGACCCCATCCGTGCTATGCATAGCACCATAGCCTCACTCTAATTTAAATTATGATTGTTGGAACTATAATTCATGACATCTATTGTAATAAAAATAAGAGGTCTGGTAATTAATAAAAACTGTACTTTAATCATGCATCCTGAAATGTCTTCCTAAAAAAACCGGAAAGAAAATATGATTTGCATTCTTAAAAATGTGCAGCGCCTATGCCACGTGCCACATGCCACATGCTACATGACAAAAAGGCACAGCACACTCCCAACGTGATGTAAAAGCTGTTTTGTACTTGCTGTAAAATTTTGTACTATTAAAATTGGTGGTTATACTAATTAAACTGTATGACATAAATATTTTTTTTTTAAAGTAAATGAAGGAAAATGTTATTATTGAAGTTTAGTGTTTATATTGTTAAAAGGAGTTGGACTACGGTGCTTCGCGAAGTAAAACGAGTGTTTTACTTCACGTCTATATTATCAATTTAAAACTTCAAAACGTCGATCCGAACTGTTCAAGTTGATCTCCATATTAAATTGTGCTTGGAGATCAAATTTTATATTTTTTGGAAATTATTTACTATTTTCTTAGAATTTTTGAAAATCGCTGTTTTTCAAAAAATTCTGGACCATCAAAAACAACAATTTTCAAAAATTCTAAAGAAATAGTAAAAAATTTCCAAAAAATGTAAAATTTGGTCTCCAAGCACAATTTAATATGGAGATCAATTTGAACGGTTCGGATCGACATTTTCGACTTTGCAATCACAAAATATAAGTGTGAAGTAAAACACTCGCTTTACTTAGCGAACCACCGTAGCCCAACTCTGCTAAAAGTAGTGGTGGAAGGTAAGTGTCTCCGGGGGTGGCTGAGCCCCTCAAGATTTTCTAAATTATTTATTGAGTATATAGAAATTGAAATAAAACTTATATTTTGTGTGTATTAGCCCCATTTAGGATAATACAAAAAAATTGAGGGCTTGAATGTAAAGATGGCATGACTCTTCATTCGCTGATTTGTACACAACACTTCGGATACCGTGTGAAACAAAAATCAAAGCCGACATTTTTATTAATATCCAAAGTTAATTACAAATTAATAATTATACCCAAAACCGATGGGTTTTTCCAAAAATATCCAAACCGGCCACAAAATAGCCGGTTTTCTTATCCCAGAAGCCGGCCATTTTGTGGCTAATTTCCTATTTTTTATAATTTATTTATTAACTTCATATTAAAATAGAAACTTTCATATTAAAATAATCTATTCAACCTTTCAAATACGAATTTTCTGATAAAAAAAATGTCAGGATAAAATTTTATATTAAAATATTAATTCAACATCTCAAACCATAAACTTTTTATTATTTTAATATAAAAAGCAAAAAGGTCAAACGAAATTGGTGAATTGGTGAATTGTTTTCTAATATTTCAACATTTTTCATATTAAAATAATCTATTCAACCTTTCAAAGAAGAATTTTCTGATAAAAAACAAAATGTCATTATGAAATTTTATATTAAATATTAATTCAACATCTCAAACCATAAACTTTCTATTATTTTAATATAAAAAGCAAAAAGGTCAAGCGAAATTGTTGAATTGCTAATCGTTTTCTAATATTTTAACATTTTTCATATTAAAATAATCTATTCAATCTTTCAAATAAGAACTCATCTTGTAAAAAAACAAAATGTCATGATGAAATTTTATATTAAAATATTAATTCAACATCACAAACCATAAACTTTCTATTATTTTAATATAAAAAACAAAAAGGTCAAACGAAATTGGTGAATTGGTGAATCGTTTTCTAATACTTCAACATTTTTCATATTAAAATAATCTATTCAACCTTTTAAAGAAGAATTTTCTGATAAAAAACAAAATGTCATGATGGAATTCTATATTAAAATATTAATTCAACACTCAAACCATAAACTTTCTATTATTTTAATATAAAAAGAAAAAAAAGTCAAGCGAAATTGTTGAATTGCTAATCGTTTTCTAATATTTAAACATTTTTCATATTAAAATAATCTATTCAATCTTTCAAATAAGAACTCATATTGTAAAAAAACAAAATGTCATAATGAAATTTTATATTAAAATATTAATTCAACATCTCAAACCATAAACTTTATATTATTTTAATATTAAAAACAAAAAGGTCAAACAAAATTGTTGAATTGCTGAATCGTTTTATAATATTTTAACATTTATTATATTAAAATAATATATTCAACCTTTTAAATAAGAACTCTTCTTGTAAAAAACAAAATGTCATGATGAAATTTTATGTTAAAATATTAATTCAACATCTCAAACCATAAACTTTCTAGGGTTAATACGGGTAAAAAAAAAAAAATTGGAAACCGGCCACAAAATGGCCGGCTAGAGGAAACTGGCCGTTTTGTGGCCGGTTTGGACATTTTTGGAAAAATCCAGCGGTTCTGAGTATAATTATTAATTTGTAATTAACTTTGGATATTAATAAAAATGTAGGAAATAAAAGCAACCTTTGACCATTGAAATATGTATGGAAAGGAGAAATAGCGGACAGAAAAAAAAAATATGAGATGCAGTTACCGATAACAAAATATGGAAAGGTGAAAGTAAAAAAAGAAATATTGTCTATTTTAGTATTGCTTTCATTAAGTATGTTGGAGAGGTGATCACCTTAATCATTTTAGAAGATATTGTTACTGAAAAAATAAAATTATTAGTGAGAAAAAGAAGAATTAAAGTGATTAAAAAGTTTTTTGAAGATAGAAAAAACAAATTCATATAGGTGAAATTTAAATTGATGTGAAGACATGATATATTTTTACTTTCAAATTGAGGTTTGTTTTTTAATCATTGATAAACATGTCATTTTATTAGTATTAGTCTTTATAGTATTTTTTATTATGAAATCAAACAGTGAAGAAGAGCAGAACTAGGGTGTTTTTAAGTTCACCAACCCTCTTTATGAACTCAACTTTAAAACCTATCAGATTGACTTTAAATAATAAATTTGAACCGTTGAAACCTGTCTATCTTACGAGTGATGCGTCTATGCAAAAATTTTAAATTTTCGAATTAATTTAGTATAAAGTCAAGCGGTCAAAATTAGAAGGTTTATAATTAATTTTAATGCATTTATTTTTTGAACGTTTTTTGACCATTTAACTCTATACATAATTAATTCGAAAATTTAAAAATGTTGCATGTAGATGCATCACTCGTAAGGTAGACGGTTTCAACGGTTAGAATTGTCATTTAAAGTCAATTCGATAGGCTTTAGAGTTGAGTTCACAAAAGAGGGTTGGTAAACTTAGAAACACCCTAGTTCTACTCCAATGAAGAATCATATTATCCTGTGTTATATAGATTTTACTTTTATTAAAATATTTTTTAAATATGATTTTTATTCGGTTAGCCTCCTCATACTCAAAGTCGAGTTTCGCCCGTGGTTAAAACTGATATTTATACTGATGAAGTTGCATGATGCAGAAATTGTTTTCTTAAAATTATTAAAATTGGTATTGATACATTTCAATTTGGTGTTTATATTGTTAAATCTAACATTTATACTAAGTTGTACAACAAAGGAATTATTGTTTAAAGTAATTTAAACTGGTGTTATATTGTTGAAACTAGTTTTATTCCAATTGATTTGTATAACGATGATCATCACTAAAACGGCAACAGCATCAATTCTGCAAAATTGACAAAAATAAAATTTAAAAAGAAAACAGATACTCAATCATCCACAGGCAACAAAAAATATTACATGCAAAGGAGAATTTTTTTTTTTATCCAATTGTTAGACTATTTAATTTTATCGAACACTCTATACATTTAATTATTTAAACAATGGCAGGCCCTATTGTCATCTCCTCTTTTTCCTCAACTTGAGAAATATTAATTTAAAATAATAAAGTCATTATTATTTTTAGTTTTTGCAACGACCAGTGCATCTAGACCGAAATTTTTATTTTTAACATTTTAATAAAATTCATTAATAAATTAACCATTGTTTTCGGTCAATTCGAAATTTAACACGGCCGTAGAATGCCGGAGCGGACCCATATGGGGGGTACCGCAGAATGCCGGAGCGGACCCCCATATGGGTCCGCATAATGCCGAAGCGGCCCCAGGGCCGCATAATGCCGGAGCGGTCCCCGGCCTATATATAGGGCCGCAGAATTCCGATTTCATTACATCTCTTTTGAAGTTTGAATCCCTTCGACCTCGGGTAAGTTTTCTTCTTCTTCTCTTGTTTTAATTTTTAGTGTAGAGTAGTAATTAGGTGTAGGTTTAGGGTTTAGAATTAGGATTTAGGTTTAGAGTTTAGATTTAGGATTTAGAATTAGAATTGTACCAAAATTTAATTCGATTGTACCCAAATTTAAATAGAATTGTACCTAAATTTAATTCGATTGTACCCAAATTTAATTAGAATTGTACCCAAATTTAATTAGATTGTACCCAAATTTAATTCGATTGTAACCAAATTTAATTAGAATTGTACCTAAATTTAATTAGATTGTACCCAAATTTAATTCGGTTGTAACCAAATTTAATTAGAATTGTATCCAAATTTAATTAGAATTGTACCCAAAGTTAAACCGGACTTTTACCAAACTCTCATATTTGACCAAATATTATCCAATACAGCATGAGTACCAGTAGAGATATACCATCCTCCAGTAGGGGTACACAGCATGCTCCTACAGCCACGCCATACGAGATGTCTCAGTACATCGAGACAGCGTTGGCGGATGTTCCGGGTATCCGGAGTCGCACCGACAGGGTCAGCGACTTCTTGTGGTACCCGAATGCGGAGCATCGGATATTAGAGGCTGCCACTGGGGTAAGTAAATTTGTCATATTTATAAATTTGTCATCTCGAATTTTCGATGAATGAACTTGATCTGATTATTTACTTAAATGCAGGGTTTGGATGCGGTTACGGTTCGTCACAACCGCCAGCATCTACGGTACCAGTCGGCGTACGGGGGGGTTTTACGCTCGATGGGATTGTACCAGATATCCCAGATGGCCGAGGAGAATGCTGACGAGGGCTTATCTTCTGGCCTCGTTGAGCGATGGCGTCCGGAGACGCACAGCTTTCATCTCCCCCATGCTGAGATGACAGTCACCCTACAGGACGTCAGTTGCCTGTGGGGTATGACTATTATTGGGGAGCCGGTCACGGGCGTCGAGTACGGAGATTTTCGTGCATTGTGCTTAGAGCTATTGGGTATCCCGCACGAGGATCTCCAGAAAGCGAAGAAGAGAGGTGATAAGACTGTGGTCTCGCCCAGCTGCATCAGCTTGGTAAAGCTGCGGGCGAGATTTCAGGTCTTTCCGGATCGAGCAGATCAGGTATTTGCTTGTACAAGATTTAATTTAAATAGTATTATATTTATTTTCTTGTAAGTAATGTTCTAATTTAAATCTTTAACAGGTGGTTATTGATCGATATCTGCGCGCCTATATTTTGGAGATGATCACCTGTCGGTTGTTTCCGGATTCGCATGGAGATCAGGTGCGGCTGTGTTACCTCGAGCTTCTGCGCGACCTGTCCACTGCGGGCAGGTTCAACTGGGGAGGTGCCACGCTGGCATGCCTATATAGGTAAGAAACACCTTATAAATATTTTCAAATAGTATACATCGTAGTGTAGTAACAATGACTTTGTTTTCTTGTAAAGGGGTCTTAACACAGCCTGCCTGAAGAAGAACAAGACCTTCATAGGACCGTGCATGTTACTACAGCACTGGTCCTATGCACATCTGATTGTTGGCCGTCCAGTCCTGGCTAGCAAGACAGATGTGCCGCAGTGGGGCAAGCCCGAGCCGGACAACTGCCCTGCATTTGCTGCCAAGTACTGCTATCCCAAGATTTGGATAGGTGCGGGGCATGGCGCGTCTCTCGGCATCACGCAGGCTGGCGTTTTTATTCACGCAGGCAGACATGCGTTTTTATTCACGCAGCCCGAGCCGGACAACTGCCCTGCATTTCCCTTCTCGATGACCCTATTGCCAGACAGGCGTTTTTATTCACGCAGGCTGAGTCTGGACAGACCACAGTTTTTGGTCCTGGGGTCCAGCAGACATCCGAGATTGAGGAGGTTCTCCAGGAGCCGGTTCAGTCTACGGATGTCCAGGCATCCAGCTCAGCATCCTCCGAAGATACAGACGAGACGCCACTATGCAGGCGGGGTCGGGGGTTTAGGAAGAAGAAGGCGAGGACGGTGTTTAGTCCAGAGCCGTAGATTGTTAGATGTTTTGTTAGATTGGTAGATTCTTATTTGGAGTATTGGTAGATGTTTTGTCAGATACTTATTTATTTCGTTGATTAGTTTCTTGTTTGTTTGATTTTGTTGTTATTTATTTATTTTGTTGATTTTATTTTCTCAGAGTACACAAAAGAATTTCAAAGAAACCACATATCTAAAATATCTAAAATATTTCAAACGAACGACCAAAAATACGATACGACCAAAAATCAATTTAAACTGCATTCGAAACTAAATAACACTTAACATATATACAATTTCGTATTTCTAAAATAAAAAATAAAGGGACCGCTCCGGCATTATGCGGCCCTGGGGCCGCTTCGGCATTGTGCGGACCCATATGGGGGTCCGCTCCGGTATTCTGCGGTACCCCCCATATTGGTCCGCTTCGGCATTCTGCGGCCGTGTTAGATTTGAAATTGACCGAAAACGATGGTTAATTTATTAATGAATTTTATTAAAATGTTAAAAATAAAAATTTCGGCATCTAGATGGTCATGGTCTCTGGAGAAATCAAGTCGTCAACAACTTAATTTGACCCAAATGGCAAATTTGAAATATATATTTATTGAGGTTGTTGTCACTTGTCACACATGCACTGCTGCACGCACTCAATCGGCATGATTGCTTCGTTTGTTATAAAAACAGCAAAAACCGAATCCGGAATTCAGTTAAGCTATTTTTTTTCGCTTCACCGAATACGCGATTCGGTTAAAGCATATTTTCACAAAACAGATCCCGAAAACTATGTAAACTCCGTGTAACACCCACCATTAACCGAATTCCCAATTCAGTTAAGATTTTTTTTTAATATTTTATTATAAACCGAATAGGGGATTCGGTTTACATTATTTTTTTTATTTTTTATTCTACACCGAATAGGGGATTCGGTTAGATAATTTTTTTATTTTTTATTATTAACCGAAATTATAATATTAAAATGCATGATGTAAACATGAAAGTTCTGTAATCAAAATTTGTTTTGAAGTAAGATGTTTGAATGGTAATTTTCATTTATTATTTTATTATTTTATTAAATGGTAATTTTTCACCGATAACCCTAGAAATTTATTCACCGATAACCCTAAAGTTATTTTTATTACAAAGAATTATATTATAAAAACTTATATTTTTATTACAAAGAATTTTATTATAATTCTTTGTAATATAATTCTTTGTGATAAAAATAACTTTAGGGTTATCGGTGAATAAATTTCTAGAGTTATTGGTGAAAAATTACCATTTATATTAATAGTCTAGATGAAATTTTCATTATTGATTGTTTATCGGTGTATATTAACAAAATCTTCATAATAGTCTAGATGTACAAGGCAGTCTACAAGTGACACGCCAGCTTTCGTTAGTATTTTGAATGAAAGAGATAACGAAACGATTAAATTTGAATTTTTTTTTATCAAAATTCTGTGACAAAATCGGACAATGGAAATTAAGTTCATTGATAAAATATAAATTATATATTAAGTTCAATGACATGCGACAAATTTTACCCTATTTTGTTCAATGTCTTTTCAAACGAATTAAAAGAATTGGACTGACATTTTCAAAATTTACAGATAATATATTTACTAAATTTATAACTTTTCTATTATTTGTTATCTATATTGTAGCATATTATTTACATTGTGAAAAATGAATATGTTTCAAAATAATTAAAATCTGAAAGCCGTACGAACTGTCACATAACGATTGGACAAGATCTGAAGCCAGTTCAATATATATTCCCATTCCTATTGTAGAAGTAGATATTCTCCAAGCTACGCCAGGTTGTGCTCCAAAAGTTGAAAATAGAAAGGTATCCATTCCCTAAATCCCGCCAAAAAAACCTTATCTTCGTAATTTCCATGTCGTCATTCCCCAAAACTATTCCGCAAGTAATTCCCAACGCTCCAACTTCTCCCCCACGTTTTGGGAACAACACGTCCCATGTTCTCAATTGCCATCTAGAGTGGGAAAAATAGCAAGGCGGAGCGGCTCCGTCACGGAAAGGCACAGCACGTGTGACTGTTACGTATCGTGACTCGCGTATTGTGTACTGTGACTATTTGCATTCTGTGGTCATTTTTTGAAAATTTGGCATGGCATGTAAATGATCTGGTCACGGCACGGTACGGACGTGGTCACGCGAGTCACGTATAATTAGGACCGTTAGATCTTGATCAAATGATGAATCTTGAATAAACTAACTTAAATTATATAAAAATAGTTAACGTAACCAGTCACGTTTGGACACGGCACGTTTAGACACGGCATGACCCGTGTGCCGTGATCACCTTCGACATTTTGATTACGGCACGACACAACACGTGTGACTGTTCACTTTGTCACGGGACTAAAATGTTACAAAATGGCAAGGCACAGCATGACACGTTTTTACGACTTTGGTGCCATTTGTATAGGACATTTAAATATGAGTGAGGCTATGGTGCTATGCATAGCACGGATGGCTAGTGTACTACGGCTCAATATGGTACTTTTTAAAATCCTAACGGTCGATCCGAACAGTTCAATGTGATATCCATATGAATATGTACTTGCAAACTAAATTTTATATTTTTTTGAATTTTTTTAGTATTTTTTGAGATAGGTAGAAAAATCAATGTTTTCTGAAAATTCTGGACCATCAAAATTCTACCTATCTAAAAAAATAGTAAAAAAATTCAAAAAAATATAAAATTTAGTTTGCAAGTACATATGAATATGGATATCACATTGAACGGTTCGGATCGACCGTTAGGATTTTAAAAAGTACCATATTGAGCCGTAGTACACTAGCCATCCGTGCTATGCATAGCACCATAGCCTCACTCTTTAAATATTACAAAATCAGATGTTTAAAATTCAAATAAGAATGACATTTAAATGTTAAACAGTTTAATAATTTGACCATCAAATTTTACTCAAAAAGTTTTTAAAAGATCTTTTACATCTAAATACACTTCCGGAACCTATATAAACTGCTCAAATTTGAGACTGGAGAAGATAGTTTTAAGTAGAGAAGCACGAGACACGTGTCGATCCAAAAGTTTTAAATGTAATATCTTTATTTCCCGCGCACAAAAATTGATAAAGAATTAAAAGTTGGAACTTGGAAGCCGCCCTTTTCTCTCTGACTACAACACGCTCGTTTACACGTGTCAGTAGTCTACTTATCGGTTTCTTTCCTTTCTCCTCAAGGACCTTTGTAATAACCTCCCGGTAATCATAACTCACTATCTGCCCAAACAAAAACTAAAGAGTAATGATATCTCTAAATGTCCTCTAATTAGTCTTTATCTCCAAATTATTGATCTCCTCCGCTTTCGATCTTCAAATTTCTCTGCATTCTCCTCAGCCGAGGAGGCTGCTGTCAAACACTGTCGTTGTAAGCGCCGTCTCCGCATCAAACCACCTCTCCACGCTCTCTGATCTCCTTCCTATCCACCAAAGCCTTGTAACCCCCGCTCTCATTGGCCCTCACCTCTCCCTCCACAACCGCGTTCAGTCCCTCCTCCCTCCTCCCTCCTCCGCTCCGGCGATCTCGACTCCGCCTCCTTCCAACTTTGCCCCGCTCCACTGTTTTCACTTGCAATGCCGTGTCGACCTCATTCCACTGGAATGGCCGCCTCGTCTCGACGACTCCATTGCTCTCTTCCACTTCTTCTTTAGCCAGAACAAGATCATCCCCAATGTCGTCTCCTACAACATCTTGATCAATACCTTTTGTGATTCCATTTGGTTTGATGAGGATCTGGAGATTTACAAAGAGATCTTAGAATCAGCTTCATTTTCATTCTCTCCAATCACTTACAAGCATTTAACAACTAAACGAGATTTGATCTTGTTGTTTTATGAATCGATGAAGGAAAACCAATCAATGGATGAAGGAAAGTCAATCAATCAATCGACGCCAAGTGAGTTTTATGAATTTTAATTCTTATTGTTTGATTTGATTCGTTTTGTTTCGTATGGATCTGAGATCACATCAAATAGTTAGTGTTTGAATTGATTTTTATTTTTTCTTTGTTTGTTGTTTACTCATGCACATATCCTGTTCGATGAAATGTCTAAGCGAAACTTTACTACATCATTTACACTTCTACTTAATTGCCTAATTTCCACCTTCATAGTTGTTTACTATTTCTTAATGAAGAAAACATTTGTATTTGTATAGTATGGTTTTCTCTATTTCTTAATAAAGCATGCTATTTACTCGGCCGGGTTATTCAACACAAGATGGAACCTGCTGTAAGTGCAAGTCCCAGTGCTGTGTAACTCTACTTCCAGCAACTCGGTACAGCTTGTGACAAGCATAGCTTGTAAAAGAATAATAGCAAGCTAAGGATATATTCTTACTTACCTTAAAAGGTGTTTATCGGATTGTATTTTTTTATTTTGGAGAATGACATGTTCTCAACATATTTTTGCATCAACACTTGGAGATGTAGTTATCAACATTTTAAGTATATATGATGGAGTTGGTTCATAAATATCAACACTTTTCAATTGTGATTAAATGTGTTTAGTATATGTATGAATACTTTCTGAATTATATGTTAATACCATCAATCTCCTGTGTATTTTTCTATTTTGGAGAATGACATGTTCTCCAGTTATATTATGATATTGTACGAAAGATAGAATATTTAATTAAAATTCTGAATGAAATGAAATGTCTACGGGTCATTTACAACAGAAATATTCATACTTCAATGTATAGTTATGAATACTTCCCTATTACATGTTAATACCATCAATCTCTGAATTACATATTCGCACATCAATACACATGTGTCAAGACTTTCCATATTACATATTAATACAATCAAGCGACAACCACATACTTTACAACATAACAATTCATACTTCAGTTATAAGTATGAATACTTTCTTGAGTACCTATCAATACGTTCAAGCACCAAACAGATTAACTGATTTAAGTTATTTTATACCATAACAATTCACACTTCAGTGTGCAAGTATGAATACTTAAAATCTTAGATATTAATATTTTTACTAAAACTACAGATTGTGCGAAGGTTACGCATGCGCTTTTGCGCTTGTGGTCCCCGTAGCTGTCGCTTTCAAGGGGCCTGCACCCCCCCATGTAGGTAGTGGTCACCCCAGGTAGTTAATGCATGAAGCACATTTAGGAGTTTCTCAGGATTTTACAACATAAAAATTCATACTTCAATGCGTAAGTATGAATACTTGATATTTTAGAAATGAACGTTTACAACAATTACAACGCTGACACTTGCGATGGTCGTTATGCATCCTCTTGTCCTTGGTTTTCTACGTGTGGTCCCTATCGTGGTCGCTTTCGAGCGACGTTTGCAGTCCTCCCAGGTCAATAGTGGTCCCCCAGGTAGTTAATGCTCAAGACACACATGTGGATTTCTCATAAATACTTTACAATATAAATATTCACACTTTTTATAGTAATAATGAATACTCGACATTTTAGAGAAGAATACTTGACATTTTAGAGATGAATACTTGACAAGGTATGAATACTTGCTCGACGAGATATGAATACTTACACGTCGAGGTATGAATACTTGCTCGACGAGATATGAATACTTACACGTCGAGGTATGAATACTTGAACGACAAAGAACCCGAAAGTACTTCATCATGGATCTCATTTGAAAGAAAAAATTACGTAAAAGACATCCGTAGTTTTAGATTCGCAAAATTTCTCACAAATCCTCAGAAATATTGACGAGATTAAACGGAGAAAAAAAAACCACTTCTAAAAACGTGTAAAAGATGGGTGTGTGATTAAAGAAGAAAGAAAGTTGATGTCCAGTTTTTTTTTTAAATACTTGATGTCTTAAGTATGAATATTTAATATATTATATAGTAGTATTTGTGCGCATAAGTATCCATACATGCGCGCGCCAGCTGCAATAATTTTTCAAATATAAGTGGTCCCTCCAGATAGTTAGTGGTCTCCGTTGTACTTTACGTATCAGTTAATCAGGAGAACATTTAGAGAATAAAATGGAGGAGATTGTTAGTCGCTCCCAAAACTAAAACCCTCTTTATAGTAAAAATGAAAAAAAAAAACGTAGATATATATATATATATATATATATACTTGGGGAGGAGATATTATCATTAAATTTCTCTATAGTAAGGAAGAAATATAATAGATATGGATATTTTATTACTAAATTAAGTTGTAATATATGCGAAAGGACGGTCATTGTTTAAATTATAAATGTTAATTTTACGTGATTCAAAATGACAGTAACTAATTATTGATCCAAATGTTTGATTTGTAATTATGTATAATTGTTTATATAAAAAGGTCTACTACTAATTGTAGAAGGAATTTTTCTTTAATATAAAAAGTTTGTGGTATAATTATGTTTAGGATGAGAAAATTTCTTATAACTTGTGACTCGTTTATAATTCGATCGCTAATAACTCGCTTATTATCAACTCGCTTGTTAATTTAATGAACCAGCAGATCTCAACTCGCTCACTATCAACCCAAGTTACATAAAGTCATGCCACATCTAATTCTAACCGGATCCAAACCACCATTTAGTTGTTTGACATTTATTGTTTGATTGTTAAATGATGTTAAATTCAAAAATTTAGTGTTTTTGGTTAAATTTGTTTTCTATTATGTATTATTTATGACTTTCGACTTTAAGAAATTCAAATTGCTTAAAATTCAAAAAATCAATTGGTCTTAAGTCTTAACGAGTTACAAGTCAACTCAAGTTGTTAACGAGTACAATTGTCAACTCGGTATTGTCTTCTCAACTCGAGTTGACTCACTCATTAACTTAATGAACCGAGCACGAGCATACCCAACTCGCTCGAACTCGGTTCATTAACGGCCCTAATTATGTTTGAGAATTTTGAAAAGTTTCTTAAATATGTTAAACAATATTCTGAAAATAAATGTTAAGTTTATGGAAATTTTGTTGGTTAAATCAATATATACAATTTCATATATATATTTGGTATTGTCTAATATTGTTTGTAAATAATTCATATCATGAAGTACAAATAGTTCACTTATAGTAGCAAAACTAACATAATACATGTGCGTTGCTCCGGATGATATTCATTTGTTTTTTTGGAAACAATGCTTTGAATTTAAATAATTCCTCGTATCAAAATGATAGATTCTGTAATACAATAGAATAGATTAATTCGAATGAAGAAGAATTTTACAAGTAAAAACCCGATATTTCAACAAAATAATTTATAATTTTTGTCCCTAATGAGAGAAAAATAATAATTGAACTCTAATTTTTTTAATATTTTTTCGAAAATCGAATATGCAACTTCTGGTATGCGTTTCGACATATAATTTTAGTTATTTCATGAATCTTGAGGGGAGCATAATAGGATTAGTCAAGGTTGTTAGAGATAGTCAAAGCATAATAGGTTTAGTCAAGGTTGTTAGAGATAGTCAAAGCTGTTAAGCTTGGTAGTTGGGAATTATGTAGCTTCTTCTACAAGATTCTACAAGGCTATATAAAGCCCTCTATTGTAATTGTAAAGATCAATACAATGAAATCATTCAATCATTCTCTCTCTTGTAATATGGTATCAGAGCTCTAGGTAGAGCTGGAATTAGGCTAACGCCTATTCCAGGAATTATGTCTCTATTCCCATTCTATTCCACCTAAAAAAAAAAAATCCAAAAATAAACCTTTCTATTCCAGTCTAAACCTCTCTATTCTTTCCTATACTGCGAATAACTCTCCCTATTCCTCATATATTCCCTATTCTCTTTATCCAAATCTCTCTCCACATATATACTCCTTATCTACTCTATTCCCCCAATCCTTAATCCCTCCCTACTCCCCTCTATTCTACATAACTCTCCTCTGAAGAAAAAGGAAACACCACCTCTGTCACGGCAGAGAAGCCGTCGCCGACGTGCCGGCCAACAGATTAGCCATATCCACCGCATCACTCGTCCCAGGCTTACACCAGCCCGCCTCACCAAGTACCCGACCAAATCGAGAGGTGACGAAAAGATCGACGACTGGAGCACTTCTCGAAACTCTCCACCCAAGGGTGTGCCTCATCGCCTGAGACGAAGCTTTGCGAGCTGGCTTGACGACTTTCCGATTCTGACCAGATCGCTCTCCAAAATCAGAAATTGGGCAGTTGTTAGTGAGCTTGAGAGGATCACCCATCTCGACGAGAGTCTCTGATCTCCGCCGTGCTCCTTTGTTCCGCCACATCTCTGCCGCCGAGAAGGCGAGCAAGGTTTCAGCGCACCAAGAGAAGGTTGTTTTCGAGCTTGAGCTGTTTTCGAAGGTAACCGCGAAGAAGAACCTAACAATGGTCGCAGCGGAGCGTGCTGAGGTCGATGTTCAGATCTACCACCGCCATTGCTGAATTTTACGAGTGCTGTTGATTGCGTTTGTGAAGGTCGCGAAGAAGATGAAATACGAAGGGAGACTGGTTGATTTCAATCCCGCACGGATCTCTTTTTCTTTTTTCAGAGATTTCATTTCTTTCATTTTCCTCTGGGCCAAGATATAAAGCCCAATGCAGAATTTTTTATTTCTCATATTTTCCTACCTACCGAACCCAGTTTTTTTTTTTAAAAGCTTGCACAGACCTCCAGTTTTTCAACTTACCAAGCCCAAACCAGCAGCATAAAAGAAAAACAATAGTCTACTACTCCATGTCTTCCTCCTTTAAATCAAATTCTCTTAAACCCCTCAAATTCCTCAAATCAAATTGCCATCAAAGCCGAACCAATGCCGGGCTCCTTTTCTCTTCTCTTCTTCTCTATCTCCAAAATGCTTCTCACAAAAATGAGACAAGAGAGCTAAAAAGCCTCTTGAACCCATGTACTCAAAGCCATGAGCTATTCAATTTTCTTTTCTATCTTTTGTTTTTTATTTTTCAAAGAGGACTCAAACGAGCCTCTCGAGTACATGGAAGCATTCTTGAGCCGAAAGAGCTCATTTTTCTCTCCCTACCTACTTCTTTCTTCAAGGAGACCCAAACTTGACGATTCACATCGCACGAACAATGGCATTGAGATATTGGCATCATTCTTCTTCTTTTCGGAGCAAGCTCAACATTGCTACCGAGCACCATGTTTCGCTTGAGGGGGCGTAATAGGATTAGTCAAGGTTGTTAGAGATAGTCAAAGCATAATAGGTTTAGTCAAGGTTGTTAGAGATAGTCAAAGCTGTTAAGCTTGATAGTTAGGAATTATGTAGCTTCTTCTACAAGATTCTACAAGGCTATATAAAGCCCTCTATTGTAATTGTAAAGATCAATACAATGAAATCATTCAATCATTCTCTCTCTTGTAATAGAGCATATTGTAATTTGTCTGACAAAAAAATTAGAACGAAAGACGGTGGGTATAAGGCGAGTGAGCAGAACCCGAGCGGTCGATAAATAAGCAAGCAAAAGAATCTCTGACTTGGTTTCGTTCTTATCCACCAACAACAAAATCAATAAAGACGATAACCAGGAACAAAACTATTAAACTTGACAATTACAAAAGGAGGTGATACAATGGTTGTGAGAGTTGTGTATGGAGTGGTGTTTCTCTCCGTCTCCTGCACCTGTTTTATGCTGCTTCACCTTCTTCTCAGCCCTGTTTTCTACTTCACCTTTTAATTACACCAATTCATCGCTGAGCTAGTTCTCGAGTCTCGACTCGACACCGTGAGGTTGGAACTATGTTAGGTTTTCAAGTATGTTTTTTTTTTTTTTTTTTTACTACTTGGTTGTATTGAATGCTTGAAAGTTGAAATATACTTTAGGGAACTTTTGTAAGATACTACTAATAGAAAAATATGTCGACTCATTTCAAAATGGGTCCATAGCTCAGTGGTAGAGCAATTGACTGCAGATCAATAGGTCACCGGTTCGAACCCGGTTGGGCCCTTCTCTTTTTTATTTTTCCCTTTGAATTAAAAATGCCCGTTTCTTTAATGTTTCCAATTCTCCTTCTGACAAAATACGATTGATGCTAATTTGGCTCAGCCTCCTTTGAATTAAAAAATGTTATCCAAAATTATATTTTATTTTAGATTTCGTAGTCTGATCTAGAAAAAGAATTAACGAGCAATTCAGGTTATACTTTTTTTTAATATAAAATTCTAGAGAATATCTGGTTAAACTGGTGCCGAACCTTCAATCAAAATCACAATATCCAAAATTCAGCAGGAAATTTAAGAGACGCCTCCATTTCAAATAAAACGATAAAATTATCAATTCAATTTTTAAAATAACTAAATAAAAGGTTAAATTAATAAAAGGAAATAAAAGAAAAGTTAAGTTCTTATATATTGAATATTATGGTGTTTTGATGGAGACATTGGCTATTTTGAATATTTAGATTGATACACTAGAAATTCTCCCTATGCAACTAATTCACAGGTGATTTATGTTCCATCTATAATTTAGGTTCCTCTATAAATTTAGTATTAAAATAAGTTTCTAATTAGTTTTTTTCCCATATATGGATTACAGTTACATTAATCATTTATCGAATTATAATCAAGGCTAAAAGTTAAAATTAATTACAAAAATCAATGGAAATTTAAGTCCAATTGGTTTAGTTAACTTGAAGATAATTAAGGCTAGACCCACTGATTAAAAAAAAATGTTTAAGAAAAGGAGAAGTGAGGTGTGAGGACTTGTACAATACAGTATACAAGCCTGACAGCAGTATAGCACAGTGGTAGAGGTGTAGGAGAAGAGTTTCCCTTGCTTCAAATGTAGGGAGGTTAACTGGTAAAGGCTCAGCGAAGGCCCTTGTACCTCGCCCACAAATGAATATGACTGAGTTTCATGGGCTTCGGACAGTAAAACTGTAAAAGACATTACTGTTAAATCTTTATTATAATTTCATGCATTTTGGCGGGTCAAGGATAAAAGATCTGAAAAGTTCAATTACCACAAAACCAAGATCTTCTTGTGGTTGATTTTGCACTCACCTGGAGATTTCTGGTTTGTATGAAAGAACTGTATTGGAGAGATTCTTCAGCAATAAAGGCGAATTGGCTATGAATTACTTTCATCCTATAGAATCTCTTTTACCCTATTTTGACTTATTCTATTTAATTATGAATTGTACCTTATATATAGTCGTTGTTCTATCCAGGTGTCAATTTGGGCCTTGGTATTTTGCTCAATTAAAAGAAGCTTTTTTCTTTCTTCTGATATGTGTGCATTTGTGGAATATGGTGAGGAGTAATGATAAAAAAAATTCCTTTACTATAGCGAGCGGAGCAATTCTCTCTCTTCTATAGCTTGCTTGCATTTGGAAGAATGCTGGTATTTGGTTGTAATTTTCAATTGCTTTCAAAAAAAGGGTGGCACCCTCTTTACATAACAGTAGGGTATCAAGATATTTTCACCCCACAATGTACAATCTGTTTAACTTGGAAAATTTTGCAATGACAACACATACTGATAATGTGCAGAAATCAGAAATTGGGTAGCTTGGTTAAGAAAAAAAGAATCATATGAAGCACGTGTAGCACATGCCCAACTGAGAGTTCCAAATGTATCCAGATTTACACTTCGTATTTTTCCAACTGAGAGTTCCAACATTTTCATGCAGGAATGGCATTTAGACATCATTATTAAATTTATTGTTCAGCAGGGGCAGATTTGGCCAGCAAAGCGAAGGATTCTTTCTCAGTTTTATGAACATGCAAAAAAGGTTTAGCTGAACTCAACTTCGGTTAAGAATGTAGTAAAATCAACTCAATGACAACATCATTATGCTCTCAATGTAACATCAAAATGCATTTGCCACATACTGTAGCTATCCGAGTTCTTTCAAATAGAAAGTTGAAGCTCCAAACTACCGCCACAAAATAACAAATTTGGTAACAGAATTTACAAAACATATTGATTCAAGAGCAACAAACATAGCTATCTTGCTCTCAAAAATGAAAAATCAATACAAATGACAGCATCATGAACAAAGTACTATTTCTAACCTTAGCTAAGAAATGTACAACCGAGTTGCTCAGTCTTGGTACCGAGGAAAAATCTTATAGAATTGCTAATATTGCAATCAGCTTCAGTCGCAAAATTCTAGTAGGCTTCATGGTATATTCGGCCACTTGGTACACATTTCAGAATACAGGGACTTCGGGCTTTGGGCCTTCAATGTGACCGGTATACTATTGCATGGCTGTTGTTGACCCACTGTTGAAAGCAACTTTTTCTATATGAAGTATGAACTGATATTTACATCTGACAAATAAAATGAACAGTGCAAGATAAGTTACTGCTGCCTTAATTTTCTACAAGATCATAATATTACGTACTTCTTTGTATTTAACTTAACCATTCTTGTTAGGCTGTCAAGTAATTAATACCAACACCTACTTTTTAGTATTTCAAAATGCTATTTTTGAACTGTACCAATCATAGGGATACAAAGTGTACCTACCTAAATTTGCGGCCTTCATCCAAGCTTGAGAGCCTCTCTGAGACCAAAGCTGTAGTTCTTACCACCCTTCTTGTTGCCAATAGCTGTATTCCCTTTGTGCATCATTGACACAAATTCACTATAGTCTATCCTTCCATCCTAAATAAATAAACAAATAAGAGTGGCTGTTACACGATGATTAATAATTCTATATCCGTGGGATAGGACAAAATGGTTAATATTTCACACAAGTATGAAATAGTAAGATTTATGGGTATACAGGCAAAATCCCACAAAATGTTATATAAAGAGAAAAACTGGCATCTAACATTATCCTGGTCAATTTCCCGAATGGTCTCCTCGAGACGGGCATCATTTATCCCAAAGTCCTCACATGCTTTTTGAAGCTCGTCCAGAGTAATATACCCGCTCCCGTCTTTATCAAAGTATGAGAAAGCTGCAAAGAGGTTGTCTTCCCTCTCTATTTTGTTGAAGTTTATTGTCGCTGCTAAAAACTCGGAGTAGTCTATTGTGCCACTGTTGTCTATATCTGCCTAATAATATTAAATTTGAAATAAAATAAAAAATTATAACTTGTGCAAGGCTGAAAAGATCAAAATCCTCAAATTCCTCGAATAGTAACATACCAAAGGCAAATCTGAAGGTATAATATTTCACACTTACTGCTTCCATGAGAGCTGCAATTTCAGACTCTTTGAGATTTGCACCGACACGTTCCAATCCGGCCTTCAATTCCTCGAATGTGATCTGGCCACTGTTGTCAGTGTCTATCATCTTGAACATTTCCTTCAAACCCGCCAGCTCTTCCTCTGACAAGCTCTCCGCAATTACCTGCAATTATACAGTTTCTCAGTTTTACAGGCAATTATCTGCAATTATACAGTTTCAACCTAAATTGTAAGATAAGTGTTACTAAGCATAACACATGCATAACAAAAGGAGCATAGGGATGTAACTAAGAAAAAAAGAGCAAATAACTTACTCTAAGTGCCATTTTCTTGAGCTTATTCATAGCTGAGAATTGTTTAAGCCGAGTTAGAACAGCCGAATCCAGAGGTTTATCAGGTGCTACTCCATCTATTCTCATCCAAGGATGACCTGTGCCATACAGAGACATTTTATGAGCACTAACTACACAGAGAAAAGCTAGTGCCACCAATACTAAGTAAAATAGAACTCACATAGAACTTCATGGGCGGTTAAGCGCTTTTTGGGCTCTCTGACAAGCATCTTTCTGATGAGATCTTTTGCATCCTCAGTAATGGCGGGCCACGGATCTGACGAGAAATCAAGCTGGCCCTTCAATACTTGCTCAAATATCCCCTGCTCACTTTCTGCATTTGCACATTGAAAAGAATAAATCATATAATGACAACAAATATTGAATAATACGTGACAACCAATAATAGTAGTATTAATAATACTGCTAAAGTAAAAGGCTATTAAGTATAAATGTGTAATTCGGCGCATCCCTACTATTGTATAAGAACATCTCTCTATTTAACAAAATTTCAGGATAATGCAACATATAGGTAAACTAAGCAAGTAAAAACTTGTTGTTAAGAAACAAGTAAAAACTTGTTGTTTAGAAACAAGTATAAACTACATGAAAAGAAATGTACCAACCATCCCAAAAAGGTGGTACGCCGCTTAATAATATATAAATCATTACACCAGCACTCCATACATCTGCCTCGGGGCCATAATGTTTCAATAATACTTCTGGTGCCACATAATATGGGCTTCCGACAACATCAGTCAGTACTTCACCTAAAAAGTAAAAGAGATAAGTTCTCAGCAAAATAATACATTCACATGAATGGCAGTTTAGCACATTGTTTCTTAACCTTTGATACAGAAGTCAAGATCGAGATCTAGAGAAAGAGAAAGAGGAAAAATAGGAACCAATCCAGTTGAACTTGTACCATTCAAAATTTAAAAGAGAACTCATTTCAAAAGTCAAAAACTCAAGCTGGCTAAATCTGTCTATCACAACCATGGTTCAGCTAAATACTATTGATTACAACAGAACACAGCTAAATAGTATTGATTAAAACCAATCCAGTTAATCTGGGTAACCCATGTTTCGTCTTTGTTATTTGAACCAAAAGTTATAGATGTTACTATATGGTGTAAACCCTTAATATGGAGATGCATTTGACAACCAACATCAAGACTTGTAACGATTGAAAAATTAGAACAGGGACGGAGCCAGACTTTCAAACTATGGGGGTCAATCATATAAAATTTTCATGTTGAGAATGGGGTCAATTTATTGTATCCATGACATTTTACTCTAAATTATATAGAAAATCATACATATATATATTTAATTTCAAGTAATAGGCAAAACAATTTCAAAATTGATTGGTTCAATTATACCAGCTTTTGGTCGACAACCAAACAATATTCAAATTGTACCAACTTGTTTGGGAATAAAGGCTTGGTTGTTGTTGTTGTTGTGCATTGGTGAATACATACTTTCACCTAGTAGAAACCACGAATCTCAATCTAAAGTAATTTCTGCTGCATGTGTCAAAGAGCAACTAAAAAACATCAGTTACCTGGCTTAAAGAAAATTGACAGCCCAAAATCTATCGTCTTAAGAGCTGAATTCTCATCCTGATTAACAAACAAAAAGTTCTCTGGCTTCAAATCTCTGTGCATCACTCCGAGTGAATGACATGCCTCAATAACACTGACAATAACCCTTGCCAGCTCAGCAGCCGCCTTCTCTGAGTAATGTCCCTTCTGAATTATCCTATCAAACAACTCACCGCCGGCACAGAGCTCCATGACCAAATGCACAGCCACGGCATCTTCAAACGCACCAACAATAGAAATAACATTCGGGTGGCCAGCTAAATGGTGCATGATTCGTATCTCCCGTCTGACGTCTTCAACATCCTCGTCCGACGTGAGTTTCCTCTTTGCAATTGACTTGCATGCGAATTCCTTCCCTGTAGATTTCTCGACACACAAGTAGGTGGTGCCAAACTGTCCCTGGCCGAGTTTCCGGCCAATGCTGTACAAGTCCTTTAATTTCTCTGTTTTTCTCCCTAACACAGTGTCAACCATTAACCCGGCGCTTGCAACCCGTTTGATTTGGGGCGGGGACTTGTTTTGCGGGTTGGGGTTAGATCCAGCCGGGGTCGGAATGGATTTAGGGTTGCATTTAGGCGAGTTGGAATGCTCTGAAGGAGGGATTGTGATTGGATTTGGGGCCTGGGAAGGTGAGGGAGAAGAGGTGGAAGGAGACGGGTCAGACGGGTTGGAGCTGCTACTGGGTAATTCACGCGACCGGGTGGTTACAAAACGCGACAAATCAAGGAAACCAAATCTAATGGTGCCCGGTGGGCCACCACAGGTGTTGCCCATGGAGAATCAATACAACTTCTCCTTTGAATCAATATCGACCGATAGAGAAATCAGTGGTTCGCATGTTCCCCCGGGTCAAATCAGGTACGGCGCCTATCAGAACTATAGATGGCGCCTAATTGGGGATGACTGTGAGGGGAAGATTTGAGCTTGGATCAGGTTGAGGCTGGTTAACTTCTCCGGAGTCGGCGGAGGAGGATTCTCCGATGGATCTCTCCGGCGGGGGAAGAGGCGGAGAGAGAAAGAGAGATATCCCTGGAGAAGACGTAGAATTTTACTATTTTAGAGGTGACAGTAAACTGAATTTGAGAATTACCGCGAAAAAAAGTGCGAGGGAGGGAGAAGATCTGGGATAGTAATTACGAGAACCGGAGGAGATGAGCAAAAAGGGGTTGTATCCAGCTAAGACATACTTTGTTTTCTGAACATGAAGAAGGGAATTCATATCACCTAAAGTAACTCAAATTTTTCATTTTACATCCGGACCGTCAGATCTGTTTTGGCACGAATTTTAAAGGGTCCGTTCATTCCATTTCGTGCCGGTTTGGCTCGGATTATGATCAGACGGTCCGGATGTAAGCACAAATTTTGAGTTACTTCAGAGGATCTGGACAACATTAAACGGGGATCATTTGCAGCAACGAGTAACCTGACCGGCTAGCCGGTTAAACCGGAACCGGAGTCTGTCCGATTTGGTTCATTAAAATAGGACCGGATGCGCGTTTTAAATAAAAATACTCAGTCAATACGGACAACTTTATTTGAAAGGTAAAAAACCAGCAGGTCATAAATAATAAATACTGTCTAATTAGTCATTTTAGCATTTTTTTTTTCTTTTCTTCAGACACCTTTTATATTTGCAGCAACTTAACAATGTTAAATCAAGAAATTATATAGAATCTGTAATTACAATTTTTTTTTTATTAAAGAGTCATTACACCTCAACATTTTTTAGAATGTTAGAAACTAAAATTTGTGTCACTACACTAAATTAACGGTCTTTGTAAGAGAAGGATTCAATTGCCTCCGTTTTTAGAACTACAATAATTTAATTTAAATGTCAAAATAAAACCGTTAGATATGATATATATCATTTTCTGTATGCACACGTAAAAGATCACAACATTCTCATATTGTTTTGATTAGCATTAATATTGTTAAAATAAGATAATGTAATGATAAAAAAATATGTGAATGTTGTGATATTTACGTGTGCATAGAGAAAATGATATATATCATATTTAACGGTTTTATTTTGACATTTAAATTTTAAATTTTATGTTATTATGGTTTTAAAAACGGAGGCACAAAATAAAGGCATTTGAATCTTCATAAAGAAAAAATATATATCACATCTAACGATTTTATCTTGACAAATAAATTTTAGAATTTTTATTATTAGAAAATTTAAAATAAAAGCATAACAGAGACAAAAAAAAATAGAGGTGTTTGAACTCTCCTCCCTTCCTAAAGGAAGATTACCATTTAATTAATGTTTTTTATTTACTTCAACTATATTCTATATGGCCTTTGAAATTTCATGGTCACATTTTAAACTGAAAAAATAAGGGTAGAAGGTCGGCATCGGTGAGAAAGAAGAGACTATGAAATTATGACCTTGTGTCCTTTTTTATTGACAAAATTCTAAAATTGTAGTCTTATTTTTTACTCATTTGAGAGACTAGTATTTTGAATAAATTATTATGATAACATTTTTTCTTTAATTTCAAGATCAATTGTTGTCCATTTGATCTGTTCAAGAGAATAGATTCAAACTTGTAAGATCTTTTTTTATTGAGATAATTATAAAAAGACGCATCACTAGATACAAATCTTCCATACATAAGGGTATAAGATCATATTATGACACAAGCTTAAATTATAGTAGATAAGTCACCTGAAATATTTTTCTCAATGAGATTTTAATTTTTTTCTGAAGTCCAAAAAATAACTTCAATATTAAAAACATGAGAATTTTTTTTATTGTAAAAATTAGAGATTGAGCCGCCTAGCTATTTAATATCCGCACTAAATTTTCACTAGAGTTTTGAACCTGTAATCTTTCACTTGCATTTATTACTGGATCAAATATTGATTCTAAAAAAAATTACTGTCATGGGTGATTCTCAATTGAACAATGTCATTTAGTTAGATAATATGTAACCAACTTGATAGATACAATGAAGAGTAGAACTAGGGTGCTCTCGAGTTCACCAAGCTCTTGGTGAACTCAAGTCCAAAACTCATCGGATCGGCTTCAAACGACGAATCAGACCGTTGAAACCCGTCTACCTTACGAGTGATGCGTCTACATGCAAAAAATTTAAATTTTGAAATTAATTTTGCATAGAGTCAAGTGGTCAAAAAACGTCAAAAAATGAATGCATTAAAATTAATTTATTAACCTTTTAATTTTGACCACTTGACTCTATGCAAAATTAATTTCAAAATTTAAATTTTTTGCATGTAGACGCATCACTCGTAAGGTAGACGGGTTTCAACGGTCTGATTCGTCGTTTGAAGCCGATCCGATGAGTTTTGGACTTGAGTTCACCAAGGGCTTGGTGAACTCGAGAGCACTCTAGTTCTACTCCTACAATGAATCCATTAGTCTAACAATAAAATTGATTTTGTGCATTTTTTTTTCTCAATCTATGTGTTTCTCCAATATTGCGGTTTTACTAAATTGGCATTAGTCCTTTGACCCTTTTATTTAATTGTGTGTTAATTTTTCATATGTCCAGCAGCTAGCATTAATAGATTATTATTATGCCTCCACATATATTAACACATCGACTTTTTTCTTCTCCAATTGATAATTTTTCTGCTCAAGTATTATCAAAATGAAACTCCAATCCAATTTATCTGCTAAATTTGATTATTAATCTTTACACATAAACTTTTGCTGGTCAGAGTGTGTTCGTCAAAGTTTTGCCTGTAAAGAGAAAGTTGACATGTGTCTTTCTTTGCTTGTCAAATAATAATTAGTATAAAGATGAGAATCATTGATTTAGTGACGAAATATAATATCTTTCGGTATGAAAGGTGGTAAGTTTGAAATTCGGCTAAATTTTTTTTTTTTGTAAATATTAAATGATGTTAGATAACAGGACTTTCAATCATTAATGTTTTATTTTTTTTAAGTAAAAGTTTGAGGTCAAACTTCTCAACTAATATCCATAAGAGATTCTCTCATCCGGGTTTCGAACCTATGATCTTTCACACCGAGGGTATTAGACTGCTTGTCCTTTGAATCACTAATTTAAAAAAAAAAAAATAGCGCGACGATGTTTCTACATTAGATCAATTTAATGAAGTCTTCAACTATTTTAAAACATGGGGCACGGAGTCTACAAGCAAGCATAAGCATAGTTTAAATTCCTATTTTAGATGAACTATATCATAATCAAGACAAGTTGTATAAATTTTCATAAATTATAAATCATAAATTTTTAAAAGAACTTATGATACTAAATAATGTATTGCTATTAATACTATTATCCTTTTCTTTTACGATAGGTTAAGATTGCATCAAAAGTATTTCCTTTTATATTTTCAAATTTGTCAAAATTAAATCACTGAATAGAAATTTATTATTTTTGGTGTCAATGTATATTGTTTAGAGTTAATATATGATTCACAAACATGTGAATTATGTATTAATAAGTGGCAACTAAATTTGTGAAGTGTATGTTGTTGTAAGCAATTTTCTGTGTTGTTTGACTAATCTGCAAAACATATAAATATTGAATTTTACAATTTCTTTATTTGAGATGTATGCAGGTTTAGTTGTTATGTCCGAATGTCAAAGCAAGTCAAAGATACATATCATGACAAGTTGACGTGATAAGTTGTACAAGATAATCAGATACATGATCTACTCGAGCTATAAGGAATAATTTGATACATGATGATCTGATGGATGATTCACGAGCCATTTGGAATGTCAGATATTGACGAGATGTTGAACCATGAAAATTATGAAAGATCATGGAGATCAAGATAATGAAGATTATGAAGATCATACTTTATCATTTTGTTTTATCAGTTTTAATTTATACAAAAGTATGGTCAAGTAGATCTGAGGTTGTGACCGCCTGAGTCTAGCTGTTACATGGCTGAAAGTCCAATTCAAAATTCAAATTAACCAGACCGATCAATACTTGAAACTAGGCACAAGCAAAATATGCTAATCTTTTATTCTGTATATCTTGTAATTTGCATAGAGCTGTTGGCAAACCTTTTGAATCTCATTATAAATAGTGGGCTTTGTCGTATGTCTAAGAAAGACAAGGAATACCCTCACAAATACAACCTTTGAAATCCTTTGAGAGGTTTAGCCTAGTCCATTGTTGCTCATGCCTAAACTTCAATTATCTTTCCAGCAACCTCAAATATACTTCACCTAAATTGATCATTGTGAGATTAGAGTGAAAGATAGTGATTGTCTGAACTTAGAGCCTTTTGTTACTCGCCTACTCCAAGCCGTTGTGCTTGCTTCTGAGCCGTGTGTGCTCACTTCTTTGCTCGAGCCTGTAGTGCTCACTTCTCTGTTCTCTGAACCGTTGGAATGTTATCTCACTGGTTCCAACTTGTATTTCTTTCTGCATTGGGTAATAGAAAGGCGCACCTAGTTTTGGTTGCGTTCCCCCGGAGATGTAAGTCTTTTAGTTGGTCGAACTCCGTTATCAACTCCTGTGTCACTTTCTCTAATTCTATCTATTTACTTTACCGCACTTTATTTATTTAAATACTTAAGTTCTTGATTCCGCCAAGAACTATACGTAGATAGATATACTTATACACAAGAACGACTTTTAGATTTGAATATTCAACCGATATGGTTTAAATTTCTAAACAACCCCATATTCACCCCCTTCTAGATGTCGTTGAAGACAACAGTGTAAATATTTATTAATATCATATAACTTTGCAAAGTAACCATATATTCACAAGAACTAATAAAGTGTGAATTACGTGTTGAATGATACTAACCAAATTTGTGAAAAAGTGCGAATCATGTATTAAAAAGCGAATGAAGTATGTATCCTATATTGAATCCCTAATAAAAGTTAATCTTGAATAATTAATAAAATGCGACTACAAAAGCTTATGAAGTGTCAACCCCATTAAAAGTATGAAAAAAATATGTACTATATAATAAGTACCAATAAATTATATACAAGTACGAATCATATATTAACAAGTGCAAATAAAATTGGAATAAAATCTTTATGATTAAAGACATAACCTCGGTTCCTTAATTGGCTCTATTATTTTATTTTATTTTCCGAAGTTTTTAATATTTTGTGGAGGAATTTGATTTGACGTGTGGCTTTTTATGTGGTGCATGATCTCCCTCTTCGCTTTTAGTCTTAACTTAATTTGAAAATATATTAAACACTGAATTTTAATACGCACAAAATTTTATTTAACAATTAATATAATTATATATATGGCAGCTCCTGCCAACATTACTAAAAAAACAATTAAGATAATTATACTTGGATTTATTATTTTTAAGTTTACACTTTATTGTAGTTCAATTTTGATAGAGGTGCCAACAAAGGCAGATCCATGTTGAACGAATGGGGTCAATTTACCTCCATTCATTTTTAAACAAATTCTATTTATACATAATTTTTCATATAATTTAGAGTAAAATTGATCTTGTATGCAACATAAAAAATTTATATGATTGGCTCTATTCACGTTTGATTCTTATAACTTGAAAGTCTGACTCCGTTCCTAAACACCAGCAATATACAATATATACTTAGACTGTTTTTTGGAGCAAGACAAATTGATGATGAGTTTTGAATAAATTTGTTGTTTGTCAAATATGGTAATAATTTGGGTAAAGATTTTAACTGAACAATTTTGACTTGATGCAACGCACATATTATAGAATTAAAACAACGCTGGATATATTTCGCGTGCTGCACGAAGTCAGAACTACTTTGACAAAGCCTCATCCAAAGAATGTACTAAACCGTATGATCCATGCTAAAATTCACGCGAACGGTGTAGATTTACGAGTCTATTTCAATTTATTATGTTTTAAAAATGTTAACATGAATTTTAAAATAAATCAAACGATTTAGATTTAACTTTAAATATAACTTTGTCCAAAACCTTAGGACAAAATCCGATTCCTGGTTTTATTTACAAGTTATTTCCTTGTAAAGACATTGAATGGCACTTAAAACTTGAAAGTATATTTATTAAATCTTGTGAGTGAGTCTATGGTACTATGCATAGCACGGATTAGTCTGTACTACAGAGTCATATTTTTATTTTGAAAATCCTAATGGTTGATCCGGACCGTTCAACGTGATCCCCACATGAATATGTACTTGCAGACTAAATTTTATATTTTTTTCGAATTTTTTACTATATTTTAAGATAGGTAGAAAATCATTTGATCTGAAAATTCTAGACTATCCAAAAACAGTAATTTTCTACCTATCTAAAAAAATAGTAAAAAAATTCTAAAAAATAGAAAATTTAGCCCACAAATATATTCTCATATGGAAATCATGTTGAATGGTTCGGATCGACCGTTAGAATTTTGAAAACGAAAATATTAATCCGTAGTACGGACCAATCCATGCTATGCATAGTACCATAGACTCACTCAAATCTTTTTACCACCGTTCACAATATACTTAAAGAGTGAGGCTACGGTGCTATGCATAGCACGGATTGGTTCGTGCTACGGCTCAATATTTGAGTTTTTAAAATTCTAACGGTCGATCCAAACCATTCAACATGATTATAAAATGAATATGTACTTGCAAACCAAATTTTATATTTTTTTAGATAGATAGAAAATCACTATTTTTGGATGGTCCAGAATTTCCATATCAAGTGATTTTCTACCTATCTAAAAAAATAGTAAATAAATTCTAAAAAATGTAAAATTTGGTTAGCAAGTACATATTCATTTTATAATAATGTTGAACGGTTTGAATCGACCGTTAGAATTTTAAAAACTCAAATATTAACCCATAGCACGGATCAAACCGTGCTCTGCATGGTACCGTAGCCTCACTCATAATTAGAAGTCTCGAAGACAATTTCTCTTAAAAAGAGTATTTACTGCATATTTTCCTTTTGAAATTAAAGATATGACATGCTACCAAATACCAATATCAATCAGATCGCCCACTGAATTCACATGTCTACCTCTCTTCTAAAATTATTCATATTTGAACCAACCTGTTATTCACGTTTGACAAATTAAATTATAAAGGTCACCTACCGCATTGTAATTAATATTTTAGCACTGTTTCTTTGACCCGCTAGGCTGCTACTTAGTTATATTATCTAATATATTCCATAATTTTCCAAAAAAAAAAAAAAAAGACAACGAATCCACAGTTCAATAATTATGTACTTCAATTTCAATACCAGAAACATTAAATATTGAAGGACTATATATTAGTTTAATCGATTAAGATGCTTGCCGAATGCAAATTGATCCATCCTACTTAATTTTTACATTGGCAATGACGCAATGTGATTACATATTAAATTATTGATCCATCGCTTTCAGGTTTCAGCCTTTCAGGTACACGGCCAGTTCTTTTGACTGGAGAGCACGTGTTTTCTAAAGTATTTACCTTCGGATCATATAAAACATACAAAACCATATCACGTTGTGTGGTGAGTGGTCACAGCACAGTATCCGGGACCCATTTGGAAGCTAACATACACTATTATTATAATAATTATTATTATTTTTAAAGACTTTGCTTTCAGCAAAGTACGGATTTATTCTAGAAATAATATATAGATTTTTGTGACCACGGAAAAAGCGTTCTCGTGCATATTTTAGTAACGAAATAAGTCTAATTGAAACTTGGTCAGTTATTAACTTCAATGCTTTATTGAAAACAATCCAATTGAAAATTTAAATCAAAAGAACATTATTAATTAAATTGAAATTAGTCAATTATGTTGAACACCAAATTCCAATCCTAAAGATATAATACCGTTGAAAAACAATTCATACCGGGTATTTGGATTTCATAAGATCCAGGCAATAGAAAAGTGGGCACCTATGGGCCCCACAACTTTGAACCAATATACAACCTAACCTATTATTATGATTTGTGGAGTTTTCCAATTTTCCATTTTTTATATATAAAAGTCAAACAGTCATCAAACTAATTCTAACCTCTGACCTTTGACTTTTTGATAAATAAACCTCACTTCCCCAATCCAAATAAGCGCACACAACAAATTCAAACCCTCTTTCTATCTCTATTTAAAACCTCCCCCATGGAATAACTGTCCCTTATGTCACCCCAAAATCAATGCCTTCCTCAAAGAAAGGGATCCAAGGACCAAGGCCAAACCCCCTTAGAATAACAAAAGATTTACACAAGACCAAAAATCCGGCCGAGACGCCCGATCGACCGCCGACGGTTGTTTACGAGCCTACGCCGAAGGTCATACATACGAGCCCGCAAGAGTTCATGGGAGTTGTTCAGCAGTTGACAGGTCGATCTTCGACGCCTGACAGCAGTAAAGGGTTTTTCGAGGATCAAGATCGGACGGCTCGAAGTGATGACGTTACCGATGCCGCGGAAGATCCGATGCTTCTTCTTACTTTGGGGAGGTGCCACAATTTAGAGAAAACCAGTTCTTCAAGTGTTTCTCCTAGCCTTCAATTTTCTTCTCCTGTTGTGGTTCGTTATAGTTTCCAGAAGCCATAGCTAGCTTTTAATTTTTTTCTTTTTTGTTTGTTTTTATGTGTATAGCATGTGTAGGAAGATATCTGGAACGAGTCAATTTTTTTTATGTGTATATGCACAATTGTGAAGCAATGCTTGTATAGTTGTATGTATGATTAATCATTCATATGCAAGTGTACTCATTTAAAATACATGCTACTAATTTATGCTGATAATTTTGATGGAGCTTCTTTTATTGTTTTGATTGTACAACGGTAATTACTACTTGTGCCTGAAAAGTGAACACTCAATTCAATAATTCGGTAACAAGGAGAAATGAGCTTCATGACTTAATATTGCCAAAACTGTATCAATCAGAGAAGAAATTCCGGGTAAATATACTAACAGAGTAATTTTTGCTTCGTGCAGCACAAAGTCATGTTTAGACTCTATTGCTCTTGCGCTGCAGAAAGCAAAAGATACTCTGTCAATATATTACCCTAAATTTCCTTGCAATTTTTTTTTTTTTTTTTGTGAACAACCGAGAGGGAGCAGGAAATATGACTCAGTCAACTTGGGCTGTCTACATCATGGTGCTTTTACGTGCGGATAATTACGCATTTACTTCTAGATATTAATTGTTAATTGACTTGGTCATAAATGGATAATTGTACTTTAATCTGGTAGTGGTTGATTAGCAAATTAACTTGTACCTTTTTCTTTCGAGAACAAAGTAGGTCCGATGCCTATCGGAGCTATTTTAGGTTCAACGAGCATTATGACCGTCCGTTCTAATTTAAGATTTGTGCGCATGAAAATTGAAATATAAACGCACGAAGTTTAAAGCGTTCTGCACGAATCTTAAAGCAAATTGAAAAACCTACTCTCAAGTGTTTTCTTTTTGGTCGTTGTCTCCGGTCTATTGGCTGATATTTTTCTGATAACGCTGTCCACTAGTTAGTCTTTTCTCCGTGGTTTTTTATTTTGTGTTTTGCTTTTCTTCTAGATAATTAATATTTCTATGTTATTTTTAACTATCAAAACAACCAATAATTAAATTTATTAAAATTGTAAAATAAAATTATCTCATATTTTTGTTTAAAATAATTAAAATAATATTTAATCGTCAATCATAAGTCAATTATAATATTAAACTGCTATGCTATTTTCAATTTAGCCAATACATTACTAACGTGACATTAAATTGTGTAAAATTTGGTACATATTCTATATGAGTGAGTAAAATATATTTTAGGGTGCGTTTGGATGAATCAAGGAATAGCTCGGAATAGCAGCTGTTCCTGGGGTTAGGAATAGCTGCTAACTCAACATTTTATAGGAATAGCGGAACAGTAGCTAACCCGAGCTATTCCTTTGTTGAGAATAGCGTTTTTTTTCACCCAAACGTGCTGTGTTAAGAATAGTTCGCCAGAAATAGCAGCTGTTCCTGGGTTAGCGCTATTCCTGTGTCATCCAAACGCAGACCGCATCATTGAATTTAAGTATAATATATTGAATTTCTATTAAGCAGAAACGAGCATGTATGGTCAAAAATGCACAGGAATAGGTAGAATAGAATATTCCACATAAATGGTCCAAAATAATCAGCGCTGTTGACGTCACAGAAAAATATAATAAAAAGCACGCCATAAATTAAAAAAAAAAAACCAAGCTGTTCGCTGACGCAGTTGTTTTGGACTCAGAAATATTCCAAAAAAATCCTCACAATATGTGCGGTTTATATTTACATGACAGCTAAATTTAATGAACCCAGCATGTTAGAAAAGGATAAATCTTATGCTAAATATAAATTTTTAATATTTTTTTAATAATTTTTACCGAAGTCTTCTCATCCGTGCAATATTTTTAAATGCGGTTTCTATGCGGTACATGAAAGACTTATGCAGACTTTTATATATATATATATATATGTGCTTGGCTATTATGCTTATATAAGCAAAAGCCCACATATGCTTAAATGAGCATTTTTGCGTTTTCAATGTTCAAATGGTCGATCCGACCGTTCATCTTGTTCTCCATATTAATATGTTCTTGGAGACTAAATTTTACATTTTTCTGAATTTTTTTACTATTTATTAAGCCACTTTGAAAATTGCTGATCATATGGTCCAGAATTTTGAAAACACTGTTTTTACTGTTCACCCAGATCAGCAATTTTCAAAGTGGCTTAATAAATAGTAAAAAAATTCAGAAAAATGTAAATTTTAGTCTCCAAGCACATATTAATATGGAGAACAAGATGAACGGTCGGATCGACCATTTGAACATTGAAAACGCAAAAATGAGTTATAAGCATATGTGGGCTTTTGCTTATATAAGCATAGTAGCCAACCCCATATATATATATATATATATATAATAATTCATATATATATATATATATATAAATAAGTATGCAGTAATATGCGGTAATATGTTGTATCATACAAACAAATATTCAAGTTTATACAATAATATACGGTAATTTGCGGTATCATATAAACAAGTATGCGGTGATATGCGGCTGAATATACAATTGAAAATATAAAACTGCATATTTGACCGAATACAGATTTTCTATTCGGATTGCAACTGAATAGAAATATGCGATCAAATATGCACCGAATTTTAATACACTGATCCGCATCAAGTTATTCACGATTATGAACTTTTTAATTATAATGTATTTTATAAAAACCCGCCGCACAAAGTTGTTCATGTGGTTCTATAATTATCATGTTAGTTAATTCGTCATAAATTTCAATTAGTTTTTATATGTTTTTTGTTTAAGTCGATCGTACTTTAAATCTTTATTAAATTAAGAAAAAAAATTACATATTACAAGAGTGTGAAAAAAATGTATATCAAAATAAAACCTCTATTCTAGCACTGTTCCCAATATAAAATGGATAAGTATCCTCTCAAATATTGTACAGAGGGTTCACAATTTTACAAATTAAATTCAATCTGATATTTATTGGAGATGTAGATATCTTCTTTAAAATTTGTGTCAGATTAAAAAAACAGTCTAGATCAACTAATTGTAATTGCTGCTTATTTGCAGCACCGTGGATGGAGAACGGTGTAGGTCCAATGCTCATCGGACCTACTTTTAGGTTCAACGAGCATGATGACCATCCGATCTAATTTAAAATTTGTGTGTAAGGAAATTGAAACAGACACGCACGAAGTTTAAAGCGTTCTGCATGAATCTTAAAGCAAATCAACGGTGATTAAACCCATTGAACCAGAGTAGGTCCGATGCCCATCGGACCTACTCTCAAGTGCCGTGGAGGATATGAATTCATTTTACATCCCCTAAGATTAGTCCAAAAAATTGTCCATCTAGATCTAGAAAAGAAAATGATACTTTTAATGGGTCTTATCATTTTCTTTCTTTCTTTGATACTTTTTATATCTGTATACGAGTCAATAATACCGGATGAGTTCTTACTTTCATATCATTTTCCTTATTTCTAAACATTATCATATATTCGACAATTGATATATAAAACGAGTCACAAGAAAGGATATGAAAAGTATCAAAGAAAGAAATTAAAATTATACTGTATGCTGCTAGAAGTTGCATGTACGTTATTTTAGTTATAATTAATTTATGTAGATATGGACAAAAACAATGAAAATTATTTTTTAGAAAATACTAACTAATGCATATCACATATTTCGTGTAAATACAAGGATTGTTGAATCAGATTTTTATCAAAACATTAAACTTAAACCGTTAGATATTGAGAAATCCTGAAAAATATAAAATATTAATGATACTTGTGGTTGACATAAGTTAATTAAAAAATCAGTGAAGTTTTAGTAAATTTATTAGAGTGAGTCTATGTTACTATGCATAGCACGAATTAGTTCGTAATACATATTAATATTTTCGTTTTCAAAATTCTAACGGTCAATCCGAACCGTACAACGTGATTCCCATTTGAAGATGTATATGCAGACCGAATTTTATATTTTTTTAGAATTTTTTTAATATTTTTTAAGATAGGTTGAAAATCACTTGATTAATAAAAAAATATAAAATTCAGTATGCATGTACATATTCATATGAGAATCATATTGAATGGTTCGGATTGACAATTAGAATTATAAAAAAAAAAATCAATCCGTATTATGGACCAATCCATACTATGCATAGTACCATATACTCACTCAATTTATTATATTAATCAACAACATCGTAAAATAATATGAACTCCAAAAGTGATTTGTTAAAAGAAAAGAAAAAAAATAATGTTAGATATAACTCGAGGTCCGCAGGTCAAAACCATTAATCCTTCTCTTCTCACTAAAAAATAAATTGTAAATAAATAGATGAGAATTATTGTCAAACTTAGCCACTATGAAAGAACCAGCTCCTTTCTTCCCAAAATTTCATGATGCAATTTTTCTGTTTTTATTTTTTCTTTATTTGTTTATGAATAGCTAATGACTTAAAATGTATTAATTAGAATATTTTTATGAGGAGGGATCCACTTATAATATTTGTAAGTTACAATATCTTACAACAATTCAATTTTGCAATTTTCAAAGTCCAAACAGTCGATCTAAACCGTTCAACGTGATATCTATATTAAAATGTGCTTGGATATAAAATTTTACATTTTTTTTAATTTTTTACTATTTATTAAGTATTTTACAAAACTGTTGTTTTTATATAATTCTGAACCACTGAAAAACAACAATTTTGTAAAATACTTTATATATAGTAAAAGAATTCAAAAAAAATGTAAAATTTGATCTCCAAACACATTTTAATATAGATATCATGTTGAACGGTTTGGATCAACTGTTTGGACTTTGAAAATCACAAAACTGAATTGTTGTATGATGTTGTAACTTACAAATGTTGTAAGTGCATCCCTCCTCTATTTTTATATCAATGTAAATTCTTTGATACAAATGTAATTAATATTTTTTTAGAATTTCACATTTGCAGAGATAAATAAGGAAGCCAGGCCCTGCCGGGGGACAAATATCCTCCCAGGTATCTGACTCAAGCAAATTGCAACGGCCGGCCCAGATTAATTCTATTGGCCAAACTCAATCCGGTGCCTATTGAGACTGTATGGGGTCTGTTTTGAGATTCGTGCCATATTAAATGCGCCGTCTGATTGTAATTTGCTTGAGTCAGGTAACCTGAGGTGATGTGAATTCCTGCCGGGGTACGTCTCATTTACTAGAAAAAACTAGCACCTTGAAATTCTTAATTGGTAGCACATTAATTATCCATAGATCTTACCATAAATGCAAGGTCTTAATTAAGAGTTAAGACCAAAACCGGTATGGAGAAAGAATATTTTTGAGAGATTGATATTGTATTTTGTGCTCTCAAAGTACCAACTTTTAATATTTAAAGGAGTGGAGAATCATCTTTTAAAATGTTCTCTATATTAGAGATTTTATGTTTCAAATCCGAATGAGATAATCTTCTGTGAATATTAAATATATGGGTGACTTAATATTCAACTTTTGCTTAAAGTGTCTAAAGGAGTGAGGCTACATTACTATGTATAGCGTGGATTAGTCTGTACTATGAATCAATATCTTTATTTTCAAAGTTAATATTAACCGTTCAACATAATTTATGTATGAAAATGTTCTTGTAGATCAAATTTTACAATTTTTTAAAATTATTTTACTATTTTTTAGATAGGTAGAAAATCAATTAATCTCAAAATCTCAAAACCATACAAAAGTAGTGATTTTCTATCTATTTTTCAGAAAAAGAATTCTAAAATATAAAATTCAATCTGCAAATAAATTTGATATGGAGATCATGTCGAACGATTTAAATTTACTATTTGAAACAAATAAATTAATCCACAATATGAATCAATCCGCTCTATACATATAGCAACATAACCTGTCTCATATCCAAGGAAATAAAACATAAACGGTAGATATACAATTTTAATAATTTAGATGGAAAAATATATAAATAGAAATTTTCTCTTTATAAAATAGGCATGATATATCCGAAATAGATATGATATTTGTGAACTGTACAGATTTGGAAAACAAATATTTCAATCTGTCCATAATTATATTTCTCACACTAACGTAAAACTTCAATTAAGGCTCGGAGCGGATCAATCCGAATTAAATTTAGAAATTTACAAAACTTAAATATTTATGTCAATAAACGGTCGAGCCAGAAATTCATCCATCTGTCCACCGGAACCAATTTGGGTCCGATGCTCATCGGACTCAAAGTGAGTTCGATGGGTTCGATTACCGTCCGATCTTCTTTAAGATTCGCGCCTAAACTTTGCGTCTACTTTAACATTCGTGCGCACGAACTTGAAATGGATCGGACGGTCCTTAAACCCATCGGACCCAAATTTGAGTCTGATGGGCATCGGACCCAGGCTGTTTTCCTGTCCACCGCCTTATTTGTAAGTACGAAGTCACCGACCAAGGCGCCGCCTCTCCAAACCCTAATTAACTTCTTTCCTCAACCCCCGTTATTTTCTCTCCTTCATCAAATCAAATACCAGCTTCACTCGCCATAGGAGCTTCCTCTCTTCTTCAATATCTCTAGCTGTAACATAAACAAAAATTACAAGTTATATAAAAAGTAATGTCGGAACCCAGTTCAGAAAACCCCATCTCCAAAATCAGAAACATATGCATATTGGCCCACGTCGATCATGGCAAGACGACTTTGGCCGACCACCTAATCGCCGGGTGCGGAGGCGGCGTCATCCACCCCAAAATGGCGGGTCGGCTGAGGTACATGGATTTTCTCGACGAGGAACAGAGGAGGGCTATCACCATGAAAAGCTCCTCTGTCAAATTGAATTATAATGATCATCTCATTCACCTAATTGATTCCCCGGGTCATATTGATTTCTGTAGTGAGGTATTATTATTTCTAAAAAGAATGGAATTTTTATTTTCCTTGTTTGAACATTAAAAGAACACTACCAATTGTATGTAATTAGTTTTAGTTTTCAATAATGTTTTTAAATGAACCTAAAATTTCAATCTAGATGTATGAGAAAAGTCGAAATTGGTCAATCAGAACCGTGTAATTAGATCTCAAAAGGTGGTCGAAAGAGATTCACCACCTCAAATTTGGTATTTATAAAAAACAAGAACCTATTGAAGACATGCCATGGACAGAACTAAATAATTTCTGGTAGAACTGACATTTTCTATAATTTCTAGGTCTCGACTGCAGCTCGATTAAGTGACGGTGCACTTGTTCTAGTTGATTCTGTTGAAGGTGTGCACATACAGACACATGCTGTGCTTCGTCAGGCTTGGATTGAAAAATTAACACCTTGTTTAGTATTAAATAAAATCGACCGATTAATTACCGAGCTCAAATTAACCCCAATGGAAGCCTATAACAAGCTTGCACGCATCATACATGAGGTTAACAGCATTGTCAGTGCCTTCAAATCAGAAAAATACTTGTCAGATGTGGATTCTCTCATCTCAAAATGTGATGACCAAGAAGGGACTGAAATAGAAGTAGCCCAAGAGGACGATGAGGTTACTTTCCAACCACAGAAGGGTAACGTTGTCTTTTCATGTGCCTTGGATGGGTGGGGTTTTGGAATCGAGAAGTTTGCGGAGTTCTATGCCAAAAAATGGGGGGCAAATAGTGCAGCTCTTGTGAAGGGATTCTGGGGCCCACGATATTATAACAAAAAGAAAAAGATGATAGTTGGAAAGAAAGCAATGGAAACAGTTAGCAATAATCCCGAACCCATGTTCGTTGAATTTATACTGAAGCCCTTATGGCAAGCTTACCATGCGATTTTAGAACGAAACAAGGACATGATTGAAAAAGTAGTGAAATTTGGTGGTCTGTCGGTTTCTGATAAAGAGCTCCAGAACAAAGACCCGAAGGCCTTGCTTCAGTCAGTCATGAGCCAGTGGCTGCCTTTATCAGATTCAGTTTTGTCAATGGTTGTGAAGTGCTTACCCGATCCTTGTATGGCACAACCGTTTCGTATCACGCGGTTGGTGCCGCCGAGGGATTTTGTGCCGAGCAATGCTGACCCTGCAATCCGTTCAGAAGCTGAGCGAGTTAGAAAATGTATTGAGATATGTGATTCTAGCAATACTGCGCCAGGTGTAGCCTTCATTTCAAAAATGTTTACCGTACCAGTCAAGGCGCTTCCTCCAGACCCTACTGGCCTACTGGTTTCTGACTTCTCTGACTCAGACGACTGTTTTCTTGCATTTGCTAGGGTTTTCTGCGGGACCATCAGATCAGGTCAGCGGATGTTTGTTTTGTCAGCATTATATGATCCCCTAAAGTCCGACCCAACAATGCAACGGCATGTGCAGGAGGTCGAACTGCACCAATTGTACCAGATGATGGGTCAGGGTTTGATACAAGTCCCGCATGCTCGTGCTGGTATGCTAGTCGCTATAAAAGGCCTTGCTCAGCACGTACTTAAAAGTGCTACATTGAGTACAACCAAAGATTGTTTTCCATTTTCTAGCATGGCTTTTCAGGTTGCTCCAACACTTCGTGTTGCTATTGAACCATCAGACCCGGCTGATATGGGTGCCTTAATAAAGGGTTTAAGGCTCCTAAACAGGTCTGACCCGTTTGTCGAAATTAATGTTTCGTCTCGTGGAGAGCATGTGCTAGCTGCAGCTGGAGAGGTTCATTTAGAGAGGTGCATCAAAGATTTAAGGGAGAGGTTTGCTAGGGTGTCATTGGAGGTGTCGCCACCTTTGGTCTCCTTTAAAGAAACAATTGAAGGAGAAGGGGTAAATTTGGTAGAGAAAACAACCCCGAATGGAAGGTGCATGGTCAAGGTTCAAGTGGTGAAGCTCCCGGGCCAGCTGACTAAGGTTCTAGAAGAAAATGCTGAGTTGCTAGGGGAGATTCTTGAGGGTAAATCTGGAAACAACGATAATACCTTAAAAAGGGATGATGAATCACTTGTTGTATTGAGAAAAAAGATATTGTCTTCTATTGAAGCTGAAATAGAGCACATTTCAGGGCAATTAGGGGATAAAGAAAAGGTCGAGAAGTATAGAAAAACATGGCTTAAATATCTTCCGAGAATTTGGTCTTTGGGCCCCCGACAAGTGGGGCCAAATATGCTTATCGTTCCAGAAACCAGTTATGCTGATAGCAAGGCGGTTCTTATCCAAGGTTCTTGCCATGTGTCAGAGAGATTAGGGTTTCTGAACTCTGATTCTGAGACCATTAGTAAGATGCCACCATTAGAGGAAGTCGAAGCAGCACTTATCAGAGAAGCAGAAACCCTAAAAAGCAGCGTTGTTTCTGGCTTTCAATTAGCTGCATCTGCGGGCCCCTTGTGTGATGAGCCCATGTGGGGTCTAGCATTCATTGTGGAGCCCTACATATTTCCTGATAATTCCGAAAACGCCCATCCGTCAGACCAATACGGGATCTTCACTGGCCAGGTTATGACAGCTGTCAAAGAAGCATGCAGAGCTGCAGTTTTACAAAATAATCCTAGACTGGTGGAGGCCATGTATTTCTGTGAACTGAATACACCGACTGAGTATCTGGGCCCCATGTACTCAGTTATTCATAGAAGGCGAGCTAGGGTTTTGAAGGAGGAGATGCAAGAGGGATCACCGTTGTTTACTGTGCACGCTTACTTGCCAGCGGAGGCCAGTTACGGCTTTGCTGATGAGTTGCGAGGTAAAACTTCCGGTGCAGCGAGTGCGATTCTGGTGCTGAGTCACTGGGAGGAGATAATGTATGATCCATTTTTTGTGCCTAAGACGGAGGAGGAGAAGGAGGAGCATGGGGATGGATCAAGTCTGTCGCCAAATTTGGCAAGACTGTTGATGAATAAGGTGAGAAGGCGCAAGGGGTTGCCTGTCGAGGAAAAGGTGGTGCAACATGCCACCAAGCAAAGAACACTTGCTAGGAAAGTTTGATATTTATTTTTCTTTGTATTTGCTTGGTTGGTAAGAGAAGGATGTAAAGGGCTCTGTGAGGTATTTTTGTGGTTTGTTGTAAGGTGATGTTGTTGTAATTTTGGACACTTGAGTCTTGACACATGGTCAAATTTTTGCTATAGAAAATTGGGAAATTAGTTTTGGTGTCTTGCAAGTTAAATATTCTGATAAATTAAATGGAAGCAATTCATTAATTTATTAGTTGTTAAATCTTTTCTGGCTTAAATACTGGGATAACACTGCAGTTTAACAATACGACAATTGTAGTTCTAATCAAATTGCAATACAGAGCAAAGTAATTGCAGCTTAATCTGAATTGTCTAATTTTCCAATTACGGTTTAATGTTGAGGAAATATGCTTCCCTAGAAAGGGGAAAGCTCTTCTAGGCCCTTTCTATAATTGGCTACTTTGATCTGAAATGAAAAATTCATGACAGTCATATGACATATGAGAGTCAGATTGGCACATTTAGTCAATTAAGTCATATGAGAGTCAGATTGGCACATTTAGTCAATTAGACTAAGAGCTATTGGGAATAGTAATGTGCATCTAAAGAACATTTTTGCTATTCGAAATAAGTTAGAATAGCTACTATTTTTTATTTCTTGTAAATGTTTGAATAACTACTATTCGGAAATATGGAGATTTTTTTTTTTTTTTGAATTTCCACCAACACAATTCCGAAATGACGAATTTAACACCGCTTCCGCTATCTCCACGTCATGACAATTCGTTTGAAATCTCACTTGCCATATTTCTTTTTATAATTAGCACATTGTTAACACTATTTTTTATTGGTTACAGCTATTCACTATTCCACATGTACAATTCAAACAACATTTTTACTAATCCAAATAGCATCATTTTCACACTAATTTAAAAATCACTACTTTTTCTCTATTCTCATTTATTAATTTCAAATTTCACTAGCTCCACCTCCAATCCAAACGTTCCCTTGTTATGCCGGTGAACGAACCATAGTTCGTGTTCACCTTTTTACGCGTATTGCAAATTCAATTAAGAAGTGTTGACATTGATTTATTTTAAGTTCTAAATGGTGGTTAAGGCAAGTACAAGTGACTTCCAAAACACGTGTAATATATGTCTAAATTTTGTTTTCAACGGAGAAAAAAAAAATAATAATCGAACAAACAAGTACCAGTAGGATAGCAATTCCTTGCATTTCATCTCTTCTTTGCAATGTTCCTTCCAGTGTTCCTTCCTATTTTTTTTCTGTCGGAATTTAACATACATTCGTCAAAAATAATTTGCAGTTTTAAAATCCGATTTTTAAATTTAATCTATAATTCATATTGTACGCATGAAAAAAAAAATTTAATCAAAATCAACCATTCATCAAACCACTCAAGTCTGTATCATTATTTTTTATGGAATATCAAAAACAGTCGCATCCATTAAATTTAATACACAAGTAATCACAAGGTCAAAAATACATTTATAAACTTTTTTTAATTTTTATCTATTTAGTTTTATTTGAAAATATACTGTGAAGGAACTCTAATTTTTTTTTTTTTTTGTTAACAAAGCACATACATCCTTCCGAATCAAAATTCTAACCTTGGCAGACATTCGAACTTGATCTTGAATATTTCATTATATAATAAAAGACAGCACCTACATTACCGAAATTTTTATTAATAAAAAATAAAATAAATTAATATCGACATTGAAGAACGATTTGGCAGAATTTTAAAATATAACAAAGACGTTATAGTCCGTAACGGTCAGACTAACAACGCAGCTTAGCCACCGAAAAGAAAAATCACGGACCGTTATGATCCAGAACGGCGAGGCGAAAAATTCTGGCCAGGGAGAGTTCTGAAAAAAATCAAGTGTCCCGGACTCCCGGTGTCCGTTTCCATGCCCTCTCTCTGCTACAATCCCATCTACATAGAATAATGTAGCGGGTGGATTACCCAAGAACTGACCCGACTTAACCAGATACTACATAGAAGAGATATAGAGAATCTAACAATTCTCTGGTCCCCCAGTAATTAACTAATTATTAATTCCCGCTGGAGCTTCCAAATCAATCCTTTGTTCCTCCACGCTCCATCCGACCGTTTCTCCGACTCCTATGCCAATTGCCAATTGCCAAACGAAACAGAAGAAAAATAAAATTTCAACATAACCCCCCTGGCCGTCATGGTTCCGAACAGCTAGATTTATTTTTTTCTCCGCAACACTAGCCGTTCTGGACCATAACGGCCCGTGTGTTTATGCCAATCAGTGAATAATCAGTTGCTAATCTGACCGTTACGGTCCATAACGGCCCATGAACGTTACGGACCATAACATCTTTGCTATATTTCAAATTCCCACCAAATCGTTCTTTAATGTCAATATTAATTTATTTTATTTTCTATTATTAAAAATTTCGGCCTACATTACGTAACTTCAAAGGCAAATAGTACACTGCTTGTGCATTTGGTAATTGGTAGCAAAGCTTCCATAATTCAGAACATATGGCTTCTTTTGAAATGTAACTACTACTACAGCATAGTAAAAAGCAAGCTATGAACCAATCAGAGTCAAATTTATACAACAATGAATAAATTGCAACAGTCGCTTCTCCAAATCTTGAATTTGTGAATTCAAAGAACACGCACTCCAGCCCATCTCTCTATACAGAGGCTACTATTTCAAATGGCAAACTTTCAAGCCATGTGAGGTCACTTGCTCTCTTCAAGCCTCACAAAAAAAAAATCAAAATGAAAAGAAAACAATCCTATGTGAGCTTTTTTTTTCAAAAAAAAGAACTAACGCAAAGTGCATTCCAAAACAATCCTACTGAATTCACGCTATTTACACTGGTTTATTGAGATGCGTCACTTCATGTTGACATGTACTTTTGAATAGCGTCTGAGATGGCTCATCTGAGGGCTTTTATCTAATAATACCAGCAAGCCCAGGTTGCGAGTAGATAAACCAAATGTATATCTACACCCATGGAAAATGATATAATTAGATACTATGCTTTTCAACAGGTAAATTTAGGAGTACGATTGCGAAATTCAAAATATCCCCTATAATCAATCTACCAAATGAAGAGAAATATCCCAAATTACCCCTGCTTTCTCAAAAATGCCAATACTCTTCTACCCCCCCCCCCCCCCCCCCCCCACCCCCCCCCCCCTGTTTTCCTAAAAAAAAAAATTAGTATTTCACTCGTTTATGAAATAGAAAATAGCATTTAGATATAGGAGTAGTCTTAGTACAAAACAGCAGCAAAAAGGGACGGCAAAATTTCCATAACCAGGTTATATAGTATACATGTTATTTGAATTTGGACGCGGCATACTTGTCAGAGTACAATGAATATTTGATTTTGGAGAAAGCGTATTAAGATAAATTAAGTAACTTATTAATTTTACCTTACTCGAGACACCTTAGGTTTCCAAACATGAGATAAGAGCCACTGCAAGTAAAAGAAAGAACATAATAACGTCTTATTCAGCTCGTAATACATTAAAGTATGAAACATAAAAAAAAGCAGGAAATAAGTGACAGGAAAACCCTAATTGTACTAAAGCTTCATTAATAAGTAAAATTATTACTAAAATATATCATCTAAAGACAACAAATGGAAAACATGAAAGAACCCCCTCATGGCCTCATAATATACTTCTCTTATTTTGCAAAACAGGCCTCCAATACACAAAACAAACAAAAAAGATTTCTATATGTCAACCATTGGGTAATAGGTAAAAGTTGCATCGATACGAAACTCCACACTGGTTACTATTTTGAGTGATATAATGACAGGTCCACAAATGAACAAGGAAAGAGTCACAGAAAAACCTAGTAGGATTTTTTACCACCTTTAAGAGGTTTCTTAATGCTTTTAAATTATTTTTTACGGGAAGTTGAATGATTAAGCCTCAATAATCCCAACCAAGTAACTACAAAACCATAATTGAATGAAGTCCATCTGGTGAATTGCTCAGAAATAAAAAATACTATACTGCACGAAGCCAAACAGGTGTGTGCTGTAACTCTTGTCATTCCATTTTTACCTTAACAATCACACACCAAAGTTCAGATATAATTTAATAAATATTTACTGGAAGGATATGCATAAAAACAAATTATATAGATAATTGGAACTCAAACTAGTATATGCATAAAAACAGGTGGTGATAATTGGAGTTTAAACTAGTATATGCATCATCAAAACAAAATTCTATTTATAAAACAAATAAAATGCATGAATTGTCTAAACAACCTCAAGATATATTTTAAGCTGTACATTGTCCAGACTGTTTCAATTAATTAAATAGGCTCCAAAAACACCTACTGTAAAGTGAAAGCCAAACTATATATTCCAGATTGACCTAGTTCTAATTCCAAGTCTAATTACAACCTTATCCTATTTCAAATCCATTAACAATTTGTTCTCACTCGAAAATTAACAAATATACAATGAAGAACTACGGAAAATTCATCAATTTATGCAATTCCACTGGCCTAATTTGAGTACATAAACTAGTAAATATGTACAAGGTTCTCTAGAAACTATTTTTAGACTTGAATTCTAAAAATTTAACAGAATTCCAAGCTTTGCATAAATAAGAGTATACAGGTTGTGTACCTTAAACAAGGCCATGATAGAAAATGCCTCGATGAAACTCTTCTTCTTAACCAGTTTCCTTTCATGCACCACCTCCTTAGACAACCGTTGTGCAATTTCCTGGAGTAGAACCAATTGAGCCTTCTCTGTGCGCATGGCGACTAGCGCTTGCCTCATCGACTCTCGATCAGCCTCCAGCACCTCAAGCCTCATATAAAGTTTCTTTATATCCACGTCATTATCTTCCGAAACCTTCACCATAGGTGTGGATGGACCATGCACCGCATCTATGGTATAAACCCTGTCACTCATGTCATCTGGCGCACCACCACCATCATCGTCATTATCTGTCTTCACTTGTTCTTCTCCTCCTCTCTGTACCTCTGCTTCTCTCTCTAAATCCCCTTCCCTCTCTTCCTCTTCCTCTTCTTCTTTCTCCAAATTGAAAATTCTATTTTCAATCTCATTCAGATCTTCAGCTGGATTCTCACCAAATTCGTAAATCTCAAGCACCTCTTCATTTCCAAACTGTTCTGGTACTAGTTCAGCACACTTTAAAGGAGGATAGTTTGTTAAATCCAGCTCAGGGGCCTCTCCTTCCAGATCCAACTCGGTTAACCCTAATTTCTCAAACTTCCTTCGATAAGCATACAACTTAGCTGAGAGAGTCTGTAGCATCTCCTCTCTTTTAAGCAATAGATCTTCTAAAGACAACAATTCGTCGTTGTCGTGCGCCATTCTTTCTTCAGCGAACCTCTTGAACTGCCTTGCCTCCATCTGAGCATCGGCCTTTTCTCTCTGGAGCTTCAAAATCATGGCCATGGCTTCGTTTGCCGCTGATGCGGCAGCGTTTCTTTCCTCATCAAGCTCCGTGCTCAGCTCCTGGATCGTCTCCAGTTGTTTTGTGACTGTCTCTCTCAGTGCCGCTATTTCGGTCTCAGTTTCCACCCACACAACGCCAGAGGAAGTAATTAAATCAGAAGAGGTGGATTCGGCCTTGCGCTTCACAGATCGATGCCACGTGTCGGATGAGGAATGGCAACAGAAGGTGCAGGAACAGGGACAGAGAGTTAGAATTGGCGGCGGCTCGCCGGAGCTAGAGGAATCCATGGGCTCGCCGGAGAAGATGCAAGCCCCAGACTTTTGGTTCAATTTGTTCCGTCGGGACCTTCAATTTTTCTCATCCAGATATCTCGTTCAAACAAGCCTTCAATTGTTTCGACTTCTTTTTCTCCTCGCTTTTGAACTTTTTTTAAGTTTTATAGTTGCGTCTTTTCCTTAGCCAGTTCGTTTCTCGAGTAGACGCCACCGGAGTATATCTTAACCGACGGCTAATAACTCCCTGGACCAGGCATACAAATAATGAACGTATCGGTCAACCTCCCTTTTACCATTTTACTCTAAGTCAGCTTTGGTGTTTGTGATCCAGGCACACGACTTAATTTCCAAGAAGGCGAGGTTTTAGTTGACTGATGAGGGTATTTGTGAGTAATGGAGAGGAAGTCAGAGAAATCGGACGGGGAGATTTGGTGGACGGATAAAGTGGGGTAGATCGTTGTACCCGTTAAGAAGACGGTTGCGGGTTGGTTTGTTACCGCTAATAGGTTGAACCAGTGTAACATCCTCCTAACGTTCCTGATGGAGGTTTTAATTTAATTTTTTTTCTTTCGTCTTCAGTCTTCACAGAGGTCCTGTTTATTTTTACTTTTTCTAAATATTTTTTGTTTTGTAGCGTTCGAACAAAGATTACCGTGCTTTCTTCTAACTCGGATGGAAGAGTAAGTTCTAATCTTTGCCTCTATAGATAGGATCGACACCAGATGCTTCTTTGATCAATTTCTTATATCTGAAATTTGAATTTATCCACAAAAAGACAAAAAGGGAGCCCCAAATATGCCTGTTGCCTGTTGTTGGTAAATTAAAAGGCACAAATAACGCCAGTATTTTATCTAATACCAAGTGACCGACAAGAATTTTTCAGGTATCTCGAGCTAGTTACGACCGTTAGTCACAATTTTAGTTATTATAATACTATCTCTTGATCTCTTCTTTTTTGCTTCTGTTTTCCTTTTCTCTGCTTTATCTCTTTAATTGATTGTACTGGTCCACACTACTACACTAGTATTTGAATATTAGTATCTATGTAGTTCCATCAGGCAACACCAATGTATTGTTACACTTACGGTGAATCTGATAATATGCTAGTTCACTGGATCACAGGTTTAGCACTTGAGACTTGAGAGAAACCTTTTGTGATATTGCAAATTGCAATAAGTATAGAGATCTGTTGCTAGAGGGGGAAAAATGGCACGCCGGAGCCGGATCCTTCACGGAACGGCACGGCACGCGTGTCGGTTACGTGCCATGACTCGCGTGTCCCGTGTCGTGACTATTCGCGTGTGGCGTGACCAATTGTGTAAATAAGACATAGTACGACACAACATGGAAATTGCCTTGGTCACGGCACAGCACAGCACGGAACACAACACGACACGGCAGTCACGATTCAAAATGGTTCATTAGATCATTATCGGACGGTAGATTGAACTAATTTGAAAAAAAGCCGCGCAGATGGTGGTACAGTGCGTCGTGCCGTGACCATTCGCGTGCCGTGATCACCTCTTGTAATTTTGATCATGGCCTGGCACATAAAAAATCAACTTGGTCACAACACGGCACAGCACGTGACTAAAGTCACAACGTGTTAGTCACGGCACGGCACGTTTTTTCCACTCTATCTGCTGCAGAATGACTACACCAATTTTGTTATAGAAAAAATAAAGCGCCCGCCCCAGGCGGTATTAAATGACAGAATGAGTATTCCAAGAGAAACCAGACTGTTTTGTTGTATGGTACATGACCCCTTACCCATATAGCCTGTCTTCACAGGACTTCAATAATGATATCCTTTTAGATATATTTTGTTTGTCAAAAGAAAAAGAGGAGGATCTTTGCTGTTGGCTTAGATTTGGATAGGAAGCCTGCTTTTGTAAATTATAATTTTGGATATGTATCGTTTTGTTAAGTTTGTTTGGTTATCATAAGTAGATGGGGCCGTCGCCGTTTAATAGTCCTGACTGACTTATTAAGAATAATAATAGGTCGACATGATTTTCTCTTTGTTATTTTTGAATAATTAAAATCATGTTTTTGGATGTGGAGTTTTGCATAGATTTATTTATAATAATCCTCGTAGAATCGTTTGAGAAGGTAAACTAATTAATATTCTTCTCCCGGATTTTCTTTTAAGGTTAAATGGCATTGTGTCATTAACATTTGCATTAAAGAAGAAAATTTATTTACTTAGTCCTATCTTATTCTATTATGTCACATCACCTAAATTAAAAGTAATTCTCAACGAGTGCATTTGGTTGAAGCAAGAATAGAGCTAACACAAGAATAACACTATTTTTCTGAGCGAATCCACATTTGAATCAAGAACTACCAACTATTTTTTTGTTTGTCTTTTGTGGGTTAATTCACTATTCTACTAACCCAACAAAATATTGAATTAGCTCATTATTTTCACTAACCCACCCCTAACTATCTCTAAGTTGTCATGCGAGGAATCTCCAGTTATACATATTCATTGTCGTCTCCTTGAGCAGTATGCGCTCTATCTTCCTCACACCGGAGAAGACTCTTCTGTTACGCTCCTTCCGGAGGGTCCAAATGCTTGCCACCCATGCCGTGTCCCAATCAAACGTCGATAGTGGCTGATGCAGTCGCGCTGTTCCCACCAGAATTTCACTATCGAGTGTGTCAGATGCTGTCTAAGATTTAGGTATTTAAGGATTCCTCTTCAGAGATTCCTCGCAAATTACCGCAGATGGCGCAATTCAGAGTAATATTACCAACTCCTTGCTGTCAGTTTCTCCTGCGATAGAATTTTATCTTGCACCAAAAAACATGCCAATGGAAATACCTATTTGAAATGGTCTCTCATTTTATTTTACCCGCAACCCCTTACTGTCAGTGCCTCCTACTAGAGTTCCATTACGCCTACAACTACAATTTGTATGAATAACCTTTCAACAAAATGGAAATAAAAAATACCCCTTTATCAGAGAAATACCTTTCTGAAATTCTGTGTTTCCCATCTAGAAAATTTTCAAAGTCCTGAAGTCTAAGTTCTTCACAATTATTTAGTTTTTTTCCCCTATTCTCTGAGGAAGAATTGATAAAAAAACCGGCTCATCAAATAAGTATGGTTGAAATGAAAACCGTATATACCGAAGTTTAGCATTATTTAAATATTATATATTATGACGTATTATCAATGTAAATTTAATAACAGTTATTCTTGTTAGCAACTAACAACATACATATTTCTTTGTGTGCCAAAACCAGGTCAAGAGTTCAAATAAGAGTCGTATTTAGAAAAACAAAAAAATAACTTTCCTTATTGAATATACAAAAGAATGTTTTTATCCTTTCCATCAAATATCCGAGGAGTCTAATGTTGGTCTTTCAACTATTATACTAGGCCGAATCTTGATTCAATCAAATTCATAATTTTTTGTCTGCAGATATCATTTGAAAAAAGAATTAATACTAATTTGAACTCAAGCCGAGCTTAAATTGTAAGTGAGCTTGATTGTTAGTTATTTTTTTAAAACTTAATTTTGTATGGCAACCTTGATATACTTAATAAGGGGAATTTCATATATATCCCTAAAAAACTTTGAAATTATGTATTCCCCGGCCCCTCTAAAATTCATAATATTATATTTGTCCTTCTATACTTCAAAAACTAACAAATTTACCCATTTTAATGTCTTTTATATCAAAACTAATTTTGAATTTATTAAGTACCCATATTATCTTTCAATAAAAAATAAAAACTAGTAGTATGTTTCAGAAAAATGTCACTCTTCTAATATGTCGATTTCTGACGTCAACTGAGTAATTTATTCACTTCTGATATTTACAAAGGCATATACCTGAATATCATTGTGTAAGCATGAGAGGTAGAGAAGTAACCTATTTACTCTCGGAACCGTCCAATTAGAAGATTGACATTTTTCTTAAACATGTTACATATATTTTATTTTTTTAATGAAGGGTAAAATTGGTACTTCATCAAATTTTAAATGAGTTTTAATAGAAAACACAATTAAATGAGTAAATTTATGAGTTTTTGAAATTTAGAAGGGTAAATATGATATTATGAATTTTAGAAGGGGAAATACGTAATTTCCAAGTTTTGAAACGGTATACATGAAATTTCCCCTAAATATTATACATGACCCTTTTTTATACGGCGACCTAACGACCTTGATTTATTGTTTTTGCTGTACTTAATATTATACATGATCCTTTTTTTGTTCCAGTTTATTATAAAAGGAAATCAACACGGCGACCTTGATGTACTACTGTTAGTCAAATGTGGTTCATCAGGTTAATTAAATAAAAACAATGGGTCAGGAAACGTCTGTTGTAGTGGTGCAAACGGATCCGATACGAATCGGATAGTAGTAAAATCATATTCTTATTCATTTTTATTTTTGGATACGGATACAGATTGAATATTAGATGATATGAATATTCGTTTTTTTATAATGGTGAATAACATAATTTTTTTTATAATATATATATCTACTATTCGGATAAAGATAATTGAAATTTAAAATCATGTCTATATCTGCACAGATATTTAAATATCAGATATATGTCTATTTTTTTTAATACGGATACGAACAGATAATATCCAACCCGTTTGCACCCCTAGTACTCTATTGTCTAAATGATATCTATATTCTTGCATCAATTAAACATACATTTTTCTAATGTTGTTTTGACGAGTAACCATAGTTTGCGGAACAACGTTGTCTCAAAAGTAAATTTAAAATACTAACTTTTCAAGTTTTCATTATCTCGGACATTTGGTTCAAAATGATAATGTGTACTGAATGTTATTATGACTTAATTTCGATATTACCGGTGCAAGTTAACATATTAAGTTCAGTGCTAAGCAGAGAATTTTGATTATTTTAACTAAAAGGAGGATGAAGGAAATATCCCCTAGGGCACATTCTTCTGAAATTATTATAAAGCTTCGATTGGTGAGATGCTGAGATGTTTAGAGAATTTGATGCTCTTTGCAAAGACCAAATACCTCCGTAGCAAAATTACCTTTTAAACCGTAAAACAAAAGAAAAACAACGTTGTCTCAGAAGTATAACGAACTGCCACAGGAAAACGCACACGAATTCAGAGCGCTTACAAACTGCAGGAATATCTGGATATTGAGGATTACAAGAATCTGATGTACAAAGAAAACAAAGCTTGGTGGCATCTAAGTATCTAACAAGGCGAACTATTAATATATTATATAACTCATAATGGAATCAGATCGTTCCGGTTACAAATCCACAACGAGTCTACGATAGCATCCCAAAATCTTTTTGGGCCTTTACTTCACTTGATAACGGGGCTTAGAAACTTGCAATGGAAATAAAAAGAGAGAGAAAGAGCACCTCAATCCAAATTTAATTTTAGAGTCCAATTTACTTCCTGGTTTTCAAAAAAAAGAAAAATGGAAATAAAAAAGGAACTTGGAATAACGTAACAACCAAATATGATTCATCCAAATCTTCAAGATACAAGGCTACAACACAGTAGCCTCAGAATTCCACAAAAACATAGAACACAACAAACAGAAAACAAATTACAGACCACCCAACAGCAGACTAACAACCTGACAATACACAAGTTTAGTAATCATCACCATCATCGCCTTCTTCATCATCAGCAGCCTCAGCACCAACCTCCTCATAATCCTTCTCTAGTGCTGCCAGATCCTCACGAGCCTCTGAGAACTCACCCTCCTCCATGCCCTCACCAACATACCAGTGCACAAAGGCTCTCTTCGCGTACATGAGATCAAATTTGTGATCAATGCGGGAGAAAACCTCAGCCACACTGGTAGAGTTTGATATCATGCAAACAGCCCTCTGCACCTTGGCCAGGTCACCACCAGGCACAACAGTCGGGGGCTGGTAGTTGATACCACACTTGAACCCAGTGGGACACCAATCAACAAACTGGATGGTGCGCTTGGTTTTGATGGTGGCAACAGCAGCATTCACGTCCTTTGGTACCACATCACCACGGTACATGAGACAGCAAGCCATGTACTTGCCATGGCGCGGATCACACTTGGCCATCATGGAGGAAGGCTCAAAAGCACTGTTAGTGATCTCAGCAACAGAGAGCTGCTCATGATATGCCTTCTCAGCAGATATCACAGGGGCATAGGAGGAAAGCATGAAGTGGATACGGGGGTATGGAACAAGGTTGGTCTGGAACTCAGTCACATCCACGTTCAAGGCACCATCGAATCTCAGAGATGCAGTGAGAGATGAAATCACCTACAAAAATAAATTTGTCACAAGTATTATTAGCTGATGAAATCGAAGATAATAGGTACATCAATACTTCAATTAAATTGTATTAATGGTGTATACCTGAGAAACAAGGCGGTTAAGGTTGGTGTAGGTGGGGCGCTCAATGTCAAGGGAGCGACGGCAGATGTCGTAAATGGCCTCATTATCAAGAAGCACAGAGACATCAGTGTGCTCGAGGAGAGAGTGGGTGGAGAGCACACTGTTGTAAGGCTCAACAACAGAGGTGGAAACTTGAGGGGATGGGTAAACAGTGAACCCCAGCTTGGATTTCTTTCCATAGTCAACAGACAGACGCTCAAGGAGGAGAGAACCAAGACCAGAGCCTGTGCCTCCACCAACTGCATTGAAGACAAGGAAACCCTGGAGGCCAGTGCAGTTGTCAGCCAGCTTGCGAATGCGGTCGAGGCAGAGATCCACAATCTCCTTGCCAACTGTTACATAGAGAGAAACATCTGATTTAGTAATCATAAACCAAAAATCGACAAACACTACAATGATTTTTGTTCCTCTTTCACAAAAAAATTTGGGACTGTAATCTAGAAAAAAAATTGGCACTACAAATTTCGTCCTTAAAAATAGCATTTGGACCACATGTTTATAAAGCAATATCACCTGATGAATTGTTCTGCAGGGTACAAATTTACAATTGCACCAACATGACACATGAAATGCATGTTTATTTAGATACTAATCTTAAGACAAGCAGTCACTAAATCTAAGAAATCTGGAAAATAATTGCACTACAAGAATTTGTTCCTCTTTCAGCAAGTATCAGAAGTTAAATGACTCAAGCAGATATATACTAGACATTTCGCAACAATGCATGTGTAATTCTAAGAGTAGAGACAGAAAACAATTCATACTTGTGTAGTGTCCACGGGCAAAGTTGTTGGCAGCATCCTCCTTGCCACTGATGAGTTGCTCAGGATGGAAGAGTTGGCGGTATGCACCAGTCCTAACCTCATCAATCACCGTCGGCTCCAGATCAACAAAGATAGCACGGGGGACATGCTTCCCGGCACCAGTCTCACTGAAGAAGGTGTTGAAGGCATCATCGCCTCCACCAACAGTCTTGTCACTTGGCATTTGGCCATCAGGCTGTAGAACAGTAGATTGAATTAGATTTTTTTTTCACATATACATCTAAAGAAGGACAAGTATTAAATAAGCATTAGTCAAAACAACTTGGTAAGCAAATCTAACGACAAGCATGATGAAAAATACTACAGATCTGTTCCTTATGTAAAATACTATAGATCTACCAGATCTACATATAACCGTCATGAATCCAAGATATAAAACAGTACCTAAATTATAATTTATTTGAACATAGAAAACGAATTGAATAATAATACAACCGCCTAAAATCGTCGTAAAAAAAACAGATCTATCCTACTACCTCAATAAATCAACAAAATCGGGAGAAAATACGAAGCATATCGAGGTTACACAACTAATCTAGCGTGCTATCACCGATGTGTAAGAGAACAATTACAATCGCGCTATAATAAGCAAATCAAACTATACCTGGATGCCATGCTCGAGGCAGTAAAGTTCCCAGCATGCATTTCCGACCTGGATACCGGCCTGCCCGATGTGGATTGAGATGCACTCTCTCATTTTCGAATCGAAAATTCAGAAATCGAACAAATTAAAAGGTTTTAGAGAGGAAGAAGAGATCGGAGAGAAAGCGAGAGCTAAAGCGGCGTATACAAAGACGCCTTTGTGACAGTTGTGTGAAAGAGGAGTTGGGGGAGACCTAGCCATTTTATAGGCCCAAACGAAAGGAAAAGGAAAAATTAACCGAACGGTTGAGGATCAAGGGATTTTGAAATGGACGGTTAGGAGATGGGAGGGATTTGATCTGTAATATTAGCTGTAATCCACTACAGCACTATGGCGAGCAGAATGCAACGGCTCGTAACAGGTTATTTTCCGGAATTTCAATTCAAAAAAATTCAAAATTTTACGAGAAATTAGAGCGATCGGCAGTTGGGCACAAGTCACGTGCCTAGACGTGCTATTATTCCCAGACTGCCAGACAGCGGAGCCGGAGCGCGTCTTGTAAGCAAGGATTTTGATTCTCACTGGGGCAGCCTGGTATTCATATCCACTTGGATAACAGAATATATGAGTTTGGATCCGGACAGTCAATTCGGACCAAGTCGATTGGAGATGGACTTTAATAGTCGTGTCAAAGTAGATCGAAGGGTCCATATCTAAATTCAAAATTTTTGTTACCTAGTTGATATGAACTTGGGCAGCGGGCAGCCTATCTCATTATCAATCAGTCCGTGTTAACTAACGAATATTATTGACTAAATAGTTCTTGTACCCCGGAAAGAAAAGGAATTATTCCCGATATTTTTATTAATACCCCCAAAAAAAACAAATTATCAAATCCGCCCCCACTCCAAACTTATTTTTATTTCTACCCCAACCGCCCGTACACTGGGCGGTCCAATTTCCTTAGCGGACCGCCCAGCAGCTGGGCGGTCCGATATTTATTTTTTTATTTTTTTATAAGCGGTCCGACCCCCCACTGCCCGCCCATCTCTCTCTTTCTCTCTTTTCTTCTCTGCCTCGCCGCCGCCCCGCCGCCCGAAACCTCCAGCCCTCTCTCTCCCTCTCTTCCTCTCTCTCGCTCTTGAACTCTCTCTCTCTCTTCCTCTCTCTCTCCCTCTCTTCCTCTCTCTCTTCCTCTTCAAATCTGCCCCTCTCTCTCTCCTCTCTTCCTCTCTCCCTCTCTTCCTCTCTCTCTCTTTCTCTCTCACCCGAACCCTAATTTTCGGCCATCTCCGTGACAATCTGATTATTTTCGAGTAAGTCTCTAAATAATTTTTTTAATTTATATTTTGTATCTTGTATTGGCATTGGAACGATTGGTAGAAATTGAATTGTTAATTATCTTGTGCGGTTGTTGATTTTCCCGACACGATTGAATTGTTCAAAATTAGGGTTTCCAAAATTAGAATTTGTAGTTTAAGGTTTAGGGTTGACAAAACTGAAGTTTATAAATTAGGGTTGAATTGTTAATTATCGTGTGCGGGTTGTTGATTTTCCCGTCGTGATTTAATTGTTAAAAATTAGGGTTTTCAAGTTTATGGTTGAATTGTTAAATTAGGGTTTAGGGTTGAATTGTTAAATTAGGGTTGAATTGTTAATTTAGGGTTGAATTGTTAAATTAGAGTTTAATTGTTAAATTAGAGTTTAGGGTTGAATTGTTAAATTAGGGTTGAATTGTTAAATTAGGGTTGAATTGTTAATTTAGGGTTGAATTGTTAAATTAGGGTTTAGGGTTGAATTGTTAAATTAGGGTTTATGGTTGAATTGTTAAATTAGGGTTGAATTGTTAATTTAGGGTTGAATTGTTAAATTAGGGTTTAGGGTTGAATTGTTAAATCAGGATTTATAAGATAGAATCTTCTGTTTATTGAAATGTAGTATGGTCAGAACTAGACGGGGGCGTGCATGGGATGCCCCTCTGGAGACGGGGGAGAGTTCGCATGATCACGATGCAGAGGCATCCGGTGCAGCGGCATCCAGTGCAGAGGCATCCGGTGCAGAGACGTCCGGTGCAGATGCTCCCTTTGGAGATTATCCCCCGCACCATCCTGACACATTTAGTCCTCTTCTTTGGACCCCACATGTCCGTCACTGTGTCTCACTTGCATCTATGGAGGTACGTTGGATTTGTATTTCTAATTTAAATAGCATTATTTAATATTACAGATAATTAGACGTTTATATTGAAATCATTGTAAAATGCATGACACGACGATGATGACAGTGAGACATCGCACCCCCGAGATACCATACGTCTGTCACCCGTTGATGGAGCAGTGCATCATGCATCTCGGGTTGTATCAGTTGGCCACTATGACTCACTGTGATATTGACCAGGCTCTCGTTTGCGGTCTAGTGGAGAGATGGCGACCGGAGACGCATACATTTCACCTTCCGGTTGGGGAGATGACAGTCACACTAGGTGACGTCAGCGTCTTATGGGGTTTACGGATAGATGGCGACCCCATCGGTGGTGACTCAGACCATCCGGACCTGATGGACATGATACCGGAGCTGCTGGGGGCCGCTCCGACGGACTTGCAGAAGAAAAAGAAGAAGAAGAAGAAAGGAGAGGAGAAGGAGGAGTACCGGTATTCCAAATACTGTATTAGTCTTGCGGCGCTCCGCAGTTACTTCCACCGGCGTAGGATCACCCCCGATACACGTGACGAGCAGGCCGTTCTGAGGTAATCACAAATAGTTGCAAATTAAAATATGTTATGGATTCAACAAAAATTGTAGTTATTTATGTCTCTAATTGATATTACAGGTACGTGAGGGCGTTTGTCATGGATTTATGTGGCAGCGTCATGTTTGTCGATTCCAGCGGTGACGCAGTTCCGATTATGTTCCTCTCTCTGCTGAGGGACATTCAGCGGCCGTCGAAGTGGAACTGGGGTGGAGCCGTGCTCGCCCACTTATACCGGGGCTTGTGTCATGCTTGTCTGGTAAGTTTGTACAAATATTTTAATTTTTTATTACAAATATTAGGGTTCCATATTTACCAGAAGTGCACCGCATGTCCAAAATTTAGGCGACGAACAAGCAGATTGCCGGACCGCTTCTTCTACTCCAGCAGTGGTCCTGGTCGCACATACCGGTGTGCCGGCCTGTTCCTCCATCTCAGGCGGGGTTATGGACGGGAGATGACCCCGAGAGACGTCCGGGGTACGGTGCCATATGGGCTACTCCTCACACATACGAGGACACGGGCAGGGGGAGGACCGTGGGGATTTCGTATGTCCGGGGTCAGCTCCAGATGCTTCACAAGGCGAGCATCACCTGGTACCCCTATCGTCTGTTCTACAATCGGGGCCTTCTGTGCCCGCTGAATTAGAGCAGAGATATCTCTCGTTTTATCGGGGGCCGTGCGTATGCTTCTGGATAGTTGAGTATCACTATCCTGATCGAGTGCCCCGTCAGTTTGGCTTGGATGCCTATATCCCTGATTTTCCAGAGTTGGACGAGCAGCAGACACCCAGCTGCACAGGTAACTACCCACTGCCTTATTGTTTGTCTATTTTATTACTTGTTCAACCATACACGTTACTAATTAATTTATATTGCAGCACTAAACACAACAAGCCCAAAGTCGACTCGAGCACGCGTTTCTGGGAGCATTACCAGCATGCTGCATCACCCCAGTTTCACTTATGGACCCCGCCTCCAGCTCCAGATGCCCTTATGCCGGTCGGGCCTTGGAGATTGCGATACTTAGTCTGGTACCAGAGATGGGGCATGCCGATGGTTTATCTACAGGGGGGCTATGGTGATGCTCTCCGACGGAGACTCACGGGTGACGGATCTAGGACTTACTTGCCTTTCGGCCCGATCCATGCTCGTGCGGTATGTTTAAATGAAACTGACATGCTTAAAAAATTGACGTTATTTATTCATCTTCTAATAATAATAATGAAAATACATTGTGTGCAGATTTTGACCGCTATTAGAGGAGTGACACACAGCTTGGTGTGCATGGCGAGAAAAAGTTGGAGAGCGATGGGATGTCAAATGCTCCAACACAGTGCACCGATCGTGGAGGACTCTGGGTGGGACGGGCGCCTGGTTGGTATGTTGGGAGGACATCAATTGGCGCGAGATAAAGGCCCCACCACCAGATCCGGAGCAGCTTAGAGCTCCTATCTACGCTGAGGAGATGCCGCCACCTCCTACAGGTAATAATATGTCATACAAATGATCATTATTAAGCGTCTCTTTAAAAATCATTATTATTAATTTATCTTCATTTCTGCAGATGATGACTCGGGTTGGGCGATCCACCAATGGGTGTTGAACAACAACGCGTGGAACGCGTACTACAACGAGCATGGAGTTCCAGTGCAGCATACCGAGGTAGCAAAAGTTCATTATTTAATTAATTTACTCGTTACTTCTATGTCTTTAATTTAACATTGTTTACATGCAGGATGAAGCTGTCGCCGCCGCCGCCGCCGTTTTCTCATTGGATGACCTCTATGGAGATGAGGGCGGATGGGAGCCAGCTAGCTCCCACCGACCGCAGTATATGGAGCCCAGACAGCACGACGGTGAGGCCAGTGGGAGTGGGGCATAGACTGCAGATGGCTTTGCCTTTGCTATATTTGGCACACCGCCTCCGGCCACGTATCCTACTACTTGGGAGGCCGATCCGTGGGTGTTGCGTACGCAGGCGGGGATCCATGGGGAGCATGCATTACACCTGGGGGTGGACCCATGGGCGCGCGAGGCCGTACACGATGACATGCAGGTGGATGAGGTTCACCAGAGGCGTCCGCCGTCGCAGGGGGAGCGCCGTGCATCTGAGAGGTTGGACCTCTCCGGACGTCGCCCTCGTCATCGCCGTTAGGGTTTTTATATTTTTTTTAGTTTGATAGGTTTCTAGTATTTTAGTTTGGATTATTATATTTCGTGTTTGGACTGTTATGTGTCATTTTTAGACTTACCATTTAGATTACTACTTTTGTTGTTTAGACTTACCATTTCGATTACTACTTTTGTTGTTTAGACTTACCATTTCGATTACCATTTAGAAACATTTAAACATTAACAAAACTTAATATAAAACTAATCAATTATATTAAAGCTAGACAATTACATAACATATAAAAATAATCGTCAATTATAAAAATATAATCGTCAACAAATAATAAATATATATCATACAATTTAATATGAAACATTCAAACAAATCATTACAACAATTTAATATAAAACATTCAAACAAATTAAAACATAAAACTCTTATAAAAAAAAAACAATAGCAGACCGCCCAGCAACTGGGCGGTCAGGTATGAAGAGTGGACCGCCCAGTGTACGGGCAGTTAGGGTAGAAATAAAAATAAGTTTGGGATGGGAGCAGATTTGATAATTTGTTTTTTTTTTGGGGTATTAATAAAAATATCGGGAATTATTCACGGCTCGCAGGGTTGTAGATTTAAATCTTTGGGTGGTTTAAAATTTTTCAATATTTTAATATAATATTTGGGCCCGTTTGGCAAAATAAAAAATAAAGTTAGAATAGTCTATTTGAATAATATAAATAAATAATGATTGTAGTTGCATTCCTACGAAACTGAAGGTCGACTGTGAATTAAACTTTAGTTGGAATCAGTGGCGGAGCCACCATGTAACAGGGGTAGGCAATTGCCTACTTCTGAAATTTTAATATCGGGTATGAAGTAGTATAAATATATTGGCCTGCTTACTCCTAGAAATTAAATTGCTTACCCCTGTCATTTGACAATTCAATACTGTAATCCAATCGAATGAATTAAATTGCAAATTGCGATTGATAATTGACTAAAATTGTGGATTGTTAATGTTTTTCTTGATTTATGTTTAAATTTGATTTAGAATTTGGTGAGATTGATTAAAATGATTCATGTATATAAGTTAATTTTGCCCACTGACTCGGTAACTCGAAACTTTTTGCCCACCCCTAACTCAAATTCTGGCTACGCCACTGATTGGAATCGTCATCTGTCAAATAACGGAACTACAATCGATCTTTTATATTTTAGAGATTTGTGTGTTGATTACGAATTTAAAAGGTGTTAAACATTACACTCATCTAAAAAAATCGGTTTATACTAAATTTAGCTTTAAAAATATTTCATCAATAATACATATTAGAAAATCAAGATAAAATTATAAAAAAAAACAACTAGAAGAGAGTAAAAAAATGATTGAAAGTTTCGAGTTGTGGAGATCTTCATTCTCGCCTATTAGAGCATCACAGTGGCCTATTTAACGAATTTGATAACTAGTTTTTGAACCTTGATGACTCGGAAAACATATTTGGTATGTCTCTCATTTTTTCAAAGAATTTTATATTAAGTTTTTATTGGAATGTTTATGCAAAATTGATTTTTTTTTCTTTCTTTGTTTTTTTTTTATTTTGGCAAAATACTATGTTTTTCTCTCTTATTTGTGTTATGAATGCTCTACACAAGGCAGAAGAAGATAAATGGTAGGGGTATTTATAGGATAAAGTTGAAGCTTATTAAATGGAGCTCAAAAACATGCTAAACTCGGTGCATACTGGCATGCCACACATTTGACCAAAAAATTTATTTATAACATACTTAAAAAAAAAAAAACCAAATAACTATTGTTCTCTAAAATTTAGATTTTCACCACGGCCGCACTGGCATTCTGCAGACCCATTTCAGCGGGCCGCAGAATGCCGATGCGGACCCATTTCTTTTTTTTCAAAACTTTGAGATATCTCATAAATGGGGTGCCTCCATACAGATGCAAAGCTCATAAACATAGTATTAAAAAATCTCATGGATTCATAAAAGAGGTCAAAGTCCATGGTCAAAGCTCTATTCATAGTATTAAAAAATCAAAAACTTTGTATGATGCACATGATGCCTTTTATAACACCAAACAGAAACAAAATTGCACCCTGGGTCCGTATAATGCCCGTGCGGACCCATTTAAGGGTCTGCATCGGCATTCTGCGGCCCACTGAAATGGGTCCGCAGAATGCCGGTGCGGCTGTGGTGAAAATCTAAATTTCAACAAACGATGATTATTTGATTTTTTTTAAGTATGTTATAAATAAAAATTTCGGCACATTTGAATATGTTTTTAACATATTAAACATTATTTGACCGGTTTTAAACAAAAAAATGTGAAAAGGGACTGAATTACAATGATTCTAGGCCACATGCAACAGACAAACTATGTTTACAGGTGTTTAGAATATTTTATGCAATTCATTTGATCATTTTAAAATGTTATGACCATGTTTATTATTAAAAATAAGTAAAGACGTGACAGCAAGGTTCTTGCTGCCAATATTTACTTTAATTCAATTTTTTGCATGATTTTAGTCAATTGAATTATGACAAATGCTTAAATTTTGTAGCAAAGATGTGAGAAGACAAAATATGCATATATATATATACTAGATAAATTGCTTGGTACCATAAATGCCCAGACTTATAGTTAAAATAAAATTAGAGAAATGTTCCTATTATGAATAAATATATATAGATGATTTAAACTTTTAAATTTAAGGTTCCAAATAATTATTGTTATGATCGTACTGCATATATTTAGGTGTTTTATTGGCAATATGGAGTTTTTCAATTTCATTTGTAATTTGTTAAGAACACTTGATAAACAGTTTTTCTCTTGAAATATTTTTTTAAATTGATTAATGACGCGTTTTATACTAATAAGAGTCAATAAATATATATTTTTTAATTAAATTAAAGAGAAGCAGCATGTGAAAGAGGAAAAATCATGCTGAAAATTAAGATGTAATTAATTTTCTAGATGAAATGATATGTCAAATGCAAGGATTAGCTGAAAAGTTGCAAGTGGCTCTTTTGATGGTCATACCACATGTCAAATATGGTTTAAATCTATAATTTTATATTTTTAACTTGTCCCGTAGTTGCTTAAATTAGTGCTGAAATTTTTATAAATATTATGTACACATGCATTGATGATACGATTTTTCTCTCTCATAACAAATGGGTGTTTGCAAAATTATCTTAATTTAATTATTATTTTTGTATGACCATCAATTTATATATACAGAGAGAGTTGGACTATGGTGAGTTGTGAAGTAAGATTTTTGTTTTACTTCACGCTTATATTTTCATTTTCAAAGTTCAAACAACCAATCCGAACCACTCAATATGATCTCCATATTGAAATGTGCTTGGAGATCAAATTTTACATTTTTTAGGAATTTTTTACTATTTTTTTAGATGGGTAGAAAATCGTTGTTTTTGGATGGATTATACACCATAAAAGAACAGTGATTTAAAAAATTCTAAAAAAATAGTAATAAATTTAAAAAAAAATGTAAAATTTGATCTCCTCGTATATTTCAATATGTAGACCATGTTGAGCGGTTCTGATCGACTTTTTGAACTTCCAAAAGTAGAAAATATGAGAGTGAAGTAAAACAAGACTATTATTTCGCAATCCACACCGTAGCCTATCTCTCTCTCTCTCTCTATATATATATATATATATATATATTGCACAAGAAGTAAGAATCAATAGTATGCAAGAACAAATATGTATTGATTTATTCTTGTAAGAATTCATTGATAAACTTTTCAATCCCCTTTTTTTATGTCTTTCATTTTTTTTTTCTAATGAGAAGACTTTGAAATTGGACTTGTTATTGCAAATAGTATTTTGCACCTACATAATAGTGGTTTTTTGCTTGTGTAGGGAGGAACGGAGAAAAACCAAGATTTCGTCATGATGATTAATCAGATAATTCAATTCAAAGGTTAGAAACACTTTATTAAATGCAGCCAGTTGACATTATCCAGAAATTTGAAAACAAGATTGACTAAATTGAATGATCTATCACTGTTTTGGATATGTTTAGCTTAACTCCGAGAGAAGAGAAGACACAAGAATGAAATGTATTTTATAATATTCTCGTTCATAATTAATGATAAAAGTGACAAAAAAGAAATCGGTCCTTTGTAACAAATGGATGTTTGCAAAATTATCTTAGTTTAATTATTATTTTTGTATGACTAACAATTTTGTTTTTTTTAATATATTGCACAAGAAGTAAAAAATCAATAGTATGCAAGAACAAATATATACTGTTTGTCTTTATAGAATTCATCGATCATTTCAGTCTTTTTTTTTTCTGCGTACTATCGTCATGCCTTCCATTTTTTAGTTTCCCTCACAGAATAGAACTATATTTTAAAAAATGAATTTATTTACTAGGTAGTTGGGAAAATAAAATGGTATCTACTTTGTAGTTTGTAGTTAGGAAAAATGAAATGTTAAGGAAAATATCATTTACTTGGTAGTTGGGAAAAAATAAAATGTTATTTACTTGGAAGTTGCTAAAAATAAAGTTTTATTTATTTGGGTTGTTGGGGAAAAGAAATGTTATTTACTTGATAGTTGGAAAAAAATAAAATGTAATTTACTTCCTAGCTGGGAAAGGAAAAATTATTTATTGATAGATGGGAAAAGAAAAGATTATTTACTTGATAGATGGGAAAAGAAAAGATTATTTACTTGATAGATGGGAAAAGAAAAATTTATTTACTTGATAAATTTGAAAAAAAAAAAATGTTACTTATTGGAAAAAGAATATTAATATTCTAATACTTAATAAATATATAATTTTAAAACCAAGAAAATAACAAAAGCGTCTGTAGTCCAACGGTTAGGATAATTGCCTTCCAAGCAATAGACCCGGGTTCGACTCCCGGCAGACGCATTTTTTATGTTTTTGAAAAAATTGATTGATTCCACGAGTACAGGGCAGTTGGGTTTTTTTTTTTAAATAGAATTACTCTAAACTAAATCAACGGAACAAGCCTCTGGATTTGGGTTTTTCGAAATCTAGCCTCCACCGATCCTAGGGACCGGTGTAGCCAAAAAAACCCAACCTACACCGATCCTGGGGATCGGTGGAGCCTGTTTTGCACCATACGGGTGCAGCCTGCACCTCTTGCCACATAAAATCCCATCTTTAGCTCCACCGATCCCTAGAACCGGTGGAGGCTTGATCTCCAAAATTCGAACCCGAGGTAAATGCAGTTCAACATAATGTTAGTTATATGTTGCAAACCTGGTAGAATCAGATATATTTGTCGTATATAACTTGAATTCAAGCTACATATAGCTAAAGATCTCCAAAAATATTGCTAGTTATATAAATTAATTGATACAAATGTTGCTAGCTACACCGATCCACAGGACCGGTGGAGGCATTTTTGAAGCTCCACCGATCCACAGGATCGGTGTAGGCTTATTTCGTGTGGCCTTCCGTGTAGGAGACTGTGGCCAGTGCAAAACATGCTGCACCGGTCCTAGGGACCGGTGTAGGTTGCGTTTTTTCTGCTCCACCGATCCTAGGGATCTAGGATCGGTGGAGGCTAGATTTCTAAATTCCCAGCCCCGAAGGCTTGTTCCGTTCATTTGGTTTACATGAATTCTATTTAAAAAAAAAAATCGGGCAGTTGTGTTGGTCTGTAGCTGTAGCATTACTACCGAATTTCCATTTTTCTTTGTAACTTTTCTAATTCTATGAGAAGTATTAGGATCCGTTGAGAAAGATTTTATTTGATAATGTTCTTCTAAACAAATAACAAAATTATACACTCTACTAGTCTTAATTTGATTGTGTATTAATTTTTATATTATTTAATATTTGATAAAATACTGTTTAACGTGGATTATTATAACAATAATCATTTAATAAACTGCGAGAAATGATGGGATGGAGCTGAATAGATTTTGATTCATCTTTTCCTCTCCTCAGAAAAGTGAAGGCTTATTCTCCTCCAAGTTGTCGAGAATTTTGAGAATTGGTTGTCTATTTTTTTATGCACCGACTGCGATATTTACCGATTAAATATTATAATTTTGTTAAATTTATATTCATTTTAAGTCGATATCATACATTCAATTACATATTTTATTCTGATACTAGTATGTACAAATTAAAAAATATTTAAAGGTATTTAGGGTCCACAAAAAAATGTCAATGGTGGCAATTTTTTCTTGCCATGCCATCAACAATAAACAACAGGCACTATATTATTATTGTTGTAAAATATCTAAGGAATTGTTGTAACAATAACTTGAACTGATTTATGAAATTGTTGATATAATAATCACTCAACAAATTGTAATAATATATTTTAAAAAGTTCCTAACTAACAATTTATTGAGTTCATCAAAATTCAATTTCTACCTAACTAATATATTGTGTTCCGAAGGCAGCCTTTTTAGCATCCCTTCATCTCTCTTTCGAATTCATATTCTGAGTGAAAATCAGCACTGTAAAATAATTTATTAGTTCTCACTTGTTTTCTCCTTATAGATTTACAGGTTTGTTAGATGAAGATAGAGAAATGTTTCTGGAGTAATAATTGGCAGCAGAGCCACTTAGAGATATGAAATTTGAGATTATTTTTTTTGAGTAAGAAATTTGAGATTATTTTATCTAAAATGGTGTAGAAAGTACTTCTCTGACATCAACCACTATAAATAATCAGATAATTTTTGTAAATAAATTGAAATGTGATAAAAATAATAAATTATATTAACAATACATATAAAAAAATCGTGCCTTACATTACGTAAATTGAATGAAAAATGTATGGAGTAGGCTGTTGCACTTTCAAATCAGAGGTGTGACAAAGTTGGTCTCACACTGCTATTCTCGTGAAAAATGGATGGCTACTACTGTCATGGAGAGTGGAGGTTGCGATGAGACAAGTATCCTCTCCATTACGGTAAAAGATTTCATTCACTTTACGGTTTGAGATTAACTCTCAGCTGCTTTGAGATTCGGCTGACGGAGGGAGCAGTATTATTGGGCTTTGAAATTCGTGCCAAGTTAAAAAGAACGGTCCAAATCAAGTAATTGTAAAAGATTCCCTGTTACGGTACCGGAGAAGATCTGAATTAGGTTGCGATGTCCAGCTCGATGGCCTAAACGTACCTTATTTTATTCATACATTGCGCTTGCAAGTTAACTTGGCAGGTAGAGCCGAAAAGAAAATGATTATGAGACCGACATGACACCAATATATTGTATTAAAAAATATAAAACTGGAGCACCGCCTTCTCTTTTTTCCCTTGTTAAATTCAAGTTGGGATAGTTTCCTTTCTTTCTTTCTTCGATTTTACATTGAACAGTATTTTCGTTGGAACCAATTAACAGGCTCGAAGTATGAATTTTCGAAAAGGTTAGACTCGTCATTGTAATCACAAAATAAGCAAATTAATTTTCAACAAAATATTAAGTTTTATAATAACGCGATAAGTTATAAAATTCCGAAATTTTTATTAATACCACTGTCAAAAAAAAAAACCCATATATTACGAGGAATTCAAAAAATACCAAGGCCTTCAATTCAATTTGCAGCCTTCTAAGAATGAGACGCAGATTGAATTGGAGACTCTGGTAATTACCATAACAAAGCTTGTCAAGTTGTTATTCATTTGCTGCTTCGCGGGGATGTCAATGGCAACACTGGATTCACCGCCAAGAACTATTAAAGCAGCCTCGGCATCGGTCTCAGTTCAGAACATTTCAGAATTTTAAAAACTAATAAACATGAGAAAATTCAAATTTTAGCCAAGACATGCATTATATAAATCAATTGGTTTTCTTAATCATTATTACTGCATTTATATGCAACGGTAAAACTATATGTAATGAATGAGGATCAATTGACTCTATTTATTTTTAAAATTTTATTGTATATATTACAGAAAAATAAAAAATGTTATAAATATTGTAAATTGATCGGTAATTTTTTTTTAAATAATTCTTTTAATCTTCATAATTTAAAAGTCTGCCTTCGCGGCTTCGCCTACTGTTTACATGTGCATTTGATCTCATTTGACGAGCATGAAGTGTTGTGAAAATGTAAACTAACTTTTACAGGTTATTTTTTATTTCATCTTGCATGAAACTCTGAATGATATAAATTTCATTCCAGAATTCAGACCTAAGCTAAGATTGCTCTGGCCTCTGGTAGCTTCTAACGATGAACCCAGTGTTGCCGTTGAAATTTTTACGAGCCAACAGGTGAATAGATTTGTTATAGTAAATTATAATTGAGGAGGGTTCCAATGCATCATCTTTTCTATGCTTCCAATGCATTTAATTTTTATTTTCTCTATTTTCAAAGTCCGAACAGATGATCCGAACCGATCAACATGACTTTCATAATAAAATATGCTTGGAGACCAAATTTTGTATTTTTTAGAATTTTTTTACTATTTTTTAAGATAGATACAAAATTATTTTATCGGATGGTCCAGAATCTCCTTAAAACAATGATTTGGTACATATCTTAAAAAATAGTAAAAAAATTCTAAAAAATATAAAATTTGGTCTCCAAGCATAATTTATTATGAAGATCATGTTGAGCGGTTCATATCGACTGTTCGGACTTTGAAAATAGAGATAAATGAGATAAAAAGTTGGGTGCATTGGGAGCATAGAAAAGAGGGTGCATTGGAACCCTCCTCATTATAATTTACCACGTTATTTATAATTTTTTTTATAGTATGTTGAGATTAATTTCTTATTTCTAAATAAAATATTATATGTTCATCTGAATCTTCGTCTAATAACTATTTTTAATGGATAAAGACTGTATAATAAAAAGAAGAAAAATAAGACTTTATAATCCAATTTCTTAGAAAATAGTTTTCTTTTGCTATAATATTGCTTGAATAATGCAGCAAAACGTTTTTTATTATGCACCTCGCTTATTTATGAATTCTAAAATTTTCCAGGTGTCCTCCAACCATAACAGTTAAGTAAAGACTTAGAGCATCTGTATCTCTGAAACTATTAGAGTTTCTAATCTGACGTGGCAGTTGCTAAATCAGTTTTAGGAATGTAGATGGATTTCTTATTTAGCAACTTTGCTCAATAATTTCTTATTAAGAAATCGTTTATAAACTCTGACGTGGCAAAACGATTGGCATGTATTCGCTAAAATTAGTTTAATTTACTGCTGATTTGGCTTATCAATTTTAATTTACTCATGATATGACTTATTAGAAACTCTAAAATTAGTTTCAGGGATGTGAACATTTAGAAACTCCAGAGTCTATAATTTTTTAAAAGCAGTTAACAGTTATTTAGAAACTCTAAGAGTTTTAGGGATATAGATGCTCTGACGGTAGGATCACCTTGTAGATACAAGATCGGTGCCTACTGTATTTAAGAACGCCAGTGTTATTTGGGTATGCAGACTTTGATTCAAATCTTAATAGTGCTATTTTTAAGTCTTGGTATTGCCTTTCATAAGTCGTAAAGCATCTCCATTCCAGCAAACGTTTTAGCAATTAATTTGAGTCACATTACTGAATTTAGTAATTAAAAAAATTCATAATTTCTAAATCACTCAATTCCAGAAATTTAATTAGAGTTGTTTTTATGCAAACTTGCTAATTTAAAAACTGTGGTACATCTCAGCAATTATATTAGCAATTAACACATCAGATTAGCAATTTAAAAGAAATCACCGCTGTAGATGCTTTAAATAGTTGCTTTTAAAGCAAACTTGCTAATTTAAAAAATGTGGTACATCGCAGCAATTATATTAGCAATTAACACATAAGATTAGCAATTTAAAAGAAATTACTATTGTAGCAACGTTTTTTACAGGTGTTAATAATGAATTTCTCGTCTTTATCCATCACATAGCAGGTCAAATAGTGTTTTTTCTCAAGTTTTAACGATACTTTTAGAAAACCTTAACAGTGGTTCTCCTAAGTCTTTATATCTAGTAAAATAAACTTAAATTTATAGTTGATTAAATAGTACTTGATCCAATCTTAACAATATTGGATTTCCAACTTTTATTTTCTGTATCATCTTCCTCTCCGTCTCTTTCTCTCTATCGTCGTCTTCATAAACAACTCTCATTTGAGCTTGGGAACACAACAACATACTGTTGTCGTGACAGTTCTCCGTAAAATTGCCGAGCACGAAGAGGTTGAAGATCAGAACTGTAGTGGAAGCTATGTTGCATAGATACGGGTACAGATATCGTATTGGATACGATACGGATACAGCGATAAGGTAATTTTCAAAAATTCCGGATACGATACGCCAATTAAATATATATTATTTTTTATTATTTTATTTATGTTATTAATTCAACACTTATTAAATATCAAAATTATTAGATGGGGACTATACAATAATCCAATTATACATTAAATATCATAGCTATTTTATTCTAACAACAAATATGAGTTGGTGCAGTGGTAAAGAGGGTATGTTGTTAACCCAAAGGGAATGGGTTCGATTCCTGCAGAGCACTAAATATTGATTTTTGGGGTTGGTCCACCGCGGTTCACTGCGCTGGTGCATGCGCGGTCCACGGATCTGGTGCATGCGGGCGTATCCGGATGCGTATCCACTCCATACAGCCGTATCTCTGCAGTGTCAATCCGTATCCGGATGCGTACCTACTGAGTAAGGATACACCACGTACTCTAATACGCCAGCTGGCGTATCCGACACGTATCAGGTGTGTATCTGTATCGATACGCACCCGATACGGAGTAAACCCTAAATGAAGTATGGGGGTAACATAAGTGGAAGTGAGCCAATTTTTATTTCAAAGTCTTAAACTCTTGACTTGGAGATATGAGAAATTAGAAATGGAGAATGGAGATAATTTCTCTTATTTTTATAATATATAATATTATACATATTTAAAATTTTCAGAATCAATGATGTACAATGACGAAAAAATAAGTCGGAAGTAAACTGATTTTTTTTAGCAGTATAAAAAAAATATTAAACTGATCACGTCAAAACAAAATTAAATCGCTTCAGGTTATTATGTCCTGCATATATTTGAGACGAGAGTTTAAATACCTCTATTTTTATTGTCTTCATTATATCTTTATTTTTATAATTTTAATATCTCGAAATTTAAAACTCGAATGAAACGATTAAATATGATTTATATTATTTTTTCTATACACGTGTAAAAGTTTATAGCATCTTGATTTTATTTTTATTGTTATTGAAAACTTGTAAAAATATATTGATGGAGATAATTTTTCTTTTTCAACGTGTTAATTCACATAAAATAATAAAAAAAGCCATCATTTTCACTTTAACGGATCCAAATATGCTGAAATTCGAGATCGGGAACAGTAACCTTAAAATTCCTGAAATCCGGAATCCAGCCGTCAAACTGTTTCGAGATGCGTGCACAGAAAAAATTAGACGGCTGGATTCGGAATTTCAGAGATTTCAGAAGTACTGTTCATGGATCTGGAATTTCAGCAGATTTAAATTCCACTTGAACATATAAATTTTGTATTTACTGTTATTAGAATATTAAACAATAAAGACAACGACAAGACATTTGAACAGAAATCTGTAAATTGATCCGAATTAATCAGTGAGCCCAAAACCTACGACAGTGCTATGCTTTGCTCTCTTCGCATCCCAAATTTCAAAATCATCCCTCCTCGCTCCTCGGTATCTCTCAGTTTCTCAGGAAAAAAAGAGCGGGAAAAAAGCGAACAATGGAGGCGGCGATATCCAGCTTTTGCAAGGCGCTCTCTGGCGTCTGCACCTCCGTCCAGTCCGCCTCCGCCTCCCTCTCCGACAACGTCTCACGCCCCCCCATCCCCCTTGGTATCTCTCTCTCTCTCCCGATTTCCTCCTTCATTTGCAGTGCAGCATGCATGGTGCCTGTTACTAAATGCGCGTCCGAGGGTGAGAGGGTCCTAAGAGCACTGATCTGCTTTGCATGGACGGCCACACTGCGAGTGGCATAGAATAGAAGTCGCGTTTGTTAGCATCAGTCCTACTTTCTTCTCGCAATTTATTGAGTAAAGCTGGAATAGGGTTTGAACTTAAAGCTGAAATCAATCACTTAATGTAGTGTTTTACTGTCTATTAAGCTGGATTTGGAATCTAACTTATTCCAGGTTGGATAAGGAATGGGATTGCAACTCGTTATCATTCCCTTCAATTGAATTTTATTGTACTAGTTTATATTCCAAGAATAAAACACCTCACAGGTTACCGGGGCAAACTTTGACATTCTAATCTTGCACGTGAAGTCCTAATCCCTCAGGGAATCAACAATCGTGACTTTTATTCCTAATTTCACCTCTTCTTGTTGTAGAATCGGCTGTATCAATGTTTCTAAACTCTATGGACAAACATGTCTCATCTGCCAATGGTGACCTAAACCACCTCGATTCAATGGTGCTTGGTACCGTTTCATTTGAGGAGTTACTTGGCCACTGTAACGAGGTTCTTAAGATCAACCAAAAGTATATGTCAGATATAGAGGATCAAATGTCACATTTCGGGTATGTACCTGGTAAGTGAGCTCATATCTTACAGTCTTATTTATTGGAATTCAGTAGTCAGACCGTGTATTAGTGTTACAGTGGAAACTGATTGTGTGGCCTGATAGTAGTACTTACAATCAACAAAAAGATACCGAAAGAAAATGATCAATTTTGGCGCGGTACCTGTTTGTATTTTATAATGTACCGACACACTAGATCCTCAAGTTCTATTTTCCCACTACACAGGAAATCAACACGGTTCCTAAATTTCAATGGGCATATGAGTTATAATTTCAAATTGGGTAGGTGATTATATGTGTAACTGATTAAATTTATTGACAAACCTTGCTTGGTTGCTTATTGATTAACTTTTACAAGGTAGCTAACCTAGGTTCTTCAGTTAGAAATATTTTCTTAAAAATTTAACTACTTCTCATTTTTATCGTTTTAGAGACAGAGATCGAAGCTTCTGACACTGACATGGATTTGAATGTGGATAGTATATTGGAAAGCCCAATCCAGTTGGAGAGGCCTGAGCTGACATGTGGGTCTGTCTCTGCTGCTAGATCCAGAAGGCGATTCCTACATGATGATGCTTTGTATCCTTTTTCTATGCTTTATGCCTTGTGGTACTGATTTGTACCTAAACCCTAAAACCTAAGCCGTTCTGATTTCTGATCCGCATTGATGGGCACTACAGCATTATATATAGCTAGACAGGAATTGGACTGATGCGGTACTGAGATGTAAATGATTCTTGTATTCTTAACAGAATATTTTAGATTCGAGGAATCCTTGTCTTTAAAAAATCTTGGTCTCTCAGATGCTTGCTTGGCAACCCTATCTTCTCAAGGTAATTGGCTTATATTTTGAAAATTCTTTTAGAAGCATTGCCCAAGTAACAATCACAATTTTTGACATTTTGAAACACCCTGCACTATTAGGTTGTTTGCAAGTATGAGAAATGTTATAAAGGAATGAAATGTTTCTCTTGAAAATAATCAAATCACATGCACTAGCATTACATCTGTCCCCCTGTTAGAAATAAATTAGAAATATAATAGCCTCAAAAGTTCCAAATTGAGAAATAACACCTCTTGGTTTTCTTAAATGAAAAATAACTGTCAGAACCACTATAAGATGGAGGTTTTTTTTTTTTTTCCTGCCTTTTACTTCTAATTAATTAAACCATTTTGGTCAACCCAGCATGCCTTCTTGTCTGAAAATGTTAGTTCATACTAGGTCATCGACCTATTGAGTTGGGCAGACCTGGTTGAATTTGTTATTTACTGGCGCACAAAAATTGGATTTGATCCTTTTTGTACTTTGAGCATTTTGTACTAAAGTTTAACTATAAAGTGCAAACTGGTTGGGTTGGACCTATACTGAGGTCCTGGGATCCTGTCCCTGACCTGATCCCTTTATCCTTCTGGTCAGGTTTGAAAATTTCAAACCTTATGCTCAGGTGAAAACTTAAATTGTGTATGGATTATGATCCTACCTGAGGCTAAAGCATTTTGAAATTGTGATCAGGTGCTGCTCATCTCGCAAGCCCAAAGAAATCATCTGAAAGGTTTTTCAGGTTTGCTTAGCATTTCCCTAAACAATCTTTTCGATTCATCTTTTGATCATATGTTCCTTTATTTTTCCGTAAGTAGTACTTGTCAGGGCTGGGTGATTATGATGCTTTTTTCATAGCATTTTGCGCATGAAGACTACCAGATCCTGCTGTTATGGGTCAGTGCCCAAATTATATTTTGGGCAGGAGTATTTTTCCCATTACCTTTTGTTTTTCTTAGTTTAGGTGTTTGATTGTTTCAGTTAGAGAGTGACACTAAATTTTTTTTGTTTCTATTTGTTGATCTAGAGGGTAACATAAATACTGTTAGAATGTTATATGTTAAACAGTCACATTTTCACATTTTTTTTATTTGAATGTTGAGAAGCCCTTCCCATTATAACATTTTTTGTTACAACTCTCTGTAGTCTTGATGCGGAACAGCCTTTTGGGATTGAGACAAAGCCTCAATATGAAACTAATGGATTAAACAATGGGAATACTAAAGGTAGAGTCTTAGATAATGACTTGTACTCTTCTCTGATAACTTATTTTTCTTGGAAGTTCCTTTTTTTGTTTATCAATTTTTTAATGCTTCTTAGATTGTGGAATTACTCCTAAAGTGGCAGAAATTAGTGTATCCGAAGATGTTTATGATAGTCTACCAGTGTATATAAGAAATCTTGCTACGTGGGAGGTATGGATTTATAATTTTATATTATTCTACCTTTTCATATTTCCTCTTATAATAAACAATATTTATACTTTGTTCTTTTATATTATATTTGTTGGCTGGGAGACATTTTGTTCTCCGATAACACGTGATAAGTGCAAAAATAAGAAACCAGTATACCATGAAATAGATTGTGCTCCTTTAGCATAGTTTTGTTTTGCAGAACTTTACAAAATTTGTTTGATAAACTTGCGAACCTTTTTCCCCTTGAGAATAGTGCAAAATGCTAGGTTAATTTATAAATTGGGCAAAATATAAAGTGGTAATAACCAGATGCGCTTTTTGCAATATTATGACATCTGTTTAAATTGTTGGTTGGTTGTCTTTCGTATCATAGGAATTGATTGGAGTGGTCGAGAAGTTAAATTCATTCTTCTCCAATGGCAGAGAAAGTGCCATGTTTAGTCAAGATGATACTGAGAAATTAGACCTGGGTATGTATACTCATCTATAAATTAAGTATTATTACTATGTCTTTGATGAGTTTTGCATTCATATCTGCGCCTCTCTGTTTTTATTCCTTCTCTTTCTTCAAGTTTCCATGTCTAATTTGAATTCCATTTCTGGACTCGAGCAGACTTTAAACAAGTTGAAATTCATAAATAATAATCGTAAGTTTGTGCCTGTACACATTGGTGAACTTCTCAACAAAACTCAATCAGATGGTTGTTAATTTCAGGACGGAAGGGGAGATCTTGCCTTCTATTGCTTGTACGCTTGGATCAGTTAGTCATGGAGAATGTTGATGGATCCAATTTCTATCGCCTAAATATTGTGAATACCTAGCATTTTCTAGTGCAGATTGGATCTGATGGCTTGCACAAAATTAATGCTGGTTTCTATTGGTGCATCCTTGGTTATTTGGCCCCATTTTTTGGCAGGACAATTGTGGTCACATTTAGCAAGTAATGTGTGTGTGTGTGTGTTTTGAATAATGGGTATCCCACAGATTTCCATTATAGAAACCATAGAATCTGTGAGATGGTATCAAGTCGGTACCACCTCACATAGTGTCTTACAAACATCCAGTGCATCGATGTTGCATAAAGCATGTAAGAGCTGAAGTTGCAACTAGCATATAGCAAACTAGCCTAAAGCAACAAAACGCTAGTTATTTAGTGTGTGTAAGGTGTTGAATTGTATATCTATGATTAGTGAGTTTGAAAAAATGAAAATTGCTAGTTATTTGAAGGACTAAATTGCTTGTTTCTGCATCCCAGTAAGTTTTGTCTATTATATGCTGAAAAGGGGTAAGAACTGAGGCAAATATGTGGTTTAGGTTATGTTTATTTGTTACTTAAATCTTAGAGAGGGTGTTCCGCAAGTTGGGTAGACTTAAATTTTAAGTTCCGCTAAGAAAGAGGTGTTTGGCAAGAGAAATTAAAAAAAGTGAGTCTTTAGCTTTTCTAAGGAGGTTCAATTGCTTAAGTTATGTAGAATAGTGGTTTAAAAATTGAGGCAAACTTAATAAAGTGGGCAAAATGAGGTTTAAGAAAGTTATTTTAAGCTTTATAAAAGAGTAAGTGTTTGGTAAGATTAAGACTTCTTAGTCCTCTAAGAAGTTCTAAAGAGGATATACCGAATACTTGCTTGTTGAATGTTACTCTTTATATTTTAGGGATCGACTAACAGTCCCTACTATTTAGTCCCCTAAACGTCGCCCCGCTAACTAACGCGCAAAGTACAACGGGGGACCACTAACTAACGCGCTAATTATAGTTAGTGCCAACACAAGTTGACCATTTCAAAATTTGTCAAATATTTATTCATCACTAAAATTGAAATTATTTATACCTACGCAATGAAGTCGGAATATTTATGTTAAATAATATTTGAAACAAAGTAACTGGAGGAAATCATAACATTTGGGGACCACTATATAAATGGGGATCATTACTTTTCGGAGCCAGTAACTACCAGCCTGGATTGGGGACCACAACCAAAAAGTCACGTGGATCACACCACCAGTGCTACATTCATTGATTAAATTAATTCACATACAAAATGAAAAGTATTCATACCTAAGATATCAAATATTCATATATAATTCATTAAGTATTCATACCTAAGATATCAAGTATTTAAAAAAAAATGGACACATCACTTACTCATCTTTTACACGTTTTTAGAGGTGGTTTTTTTTTTCTCCGTTCAATCTAACTAATATTTCTGACGATCTATGAGGAATTTTGCAAATCTAAAACCACGAACGTCTTTTACACAATTTTCTCTTTCAAATGAGATCCATGATGACATACTTTTGAGTTGTCTGTCGCATAAGTATTCATACCTAACCGAGCAAGTATTCATACCTAATCGAGCAAGTATTCATAATAGTGGTCCCGCCAGTGGGTATTGACAGTTAGATGGGGACCACTAACTGTTGGTTAAAGTCTTTAATTAATGATTAACATAGTTAGTTAGAATGGGGGAACGTTTAGGAGACTGGAGAGCGGGGACAAAAGAATTACTCTATATATTATATCCTTTTATAACTTAAATCATGGTTTAAATTAATCTAGTTGGAGCAAGATGTTGGAAAATGAATATCTGTTTATGACAGTGAGTTCTTAGAATAAGTTAAATTGTGTTAAGTAATACATCTTACTTCTAGTTTACTTCTTACTCAACTAAACATAACCTAAAGCAAGGCCTTGCTTATTGCGTAACTTCTAAGAAATACTCTTACTCCAGACAAACGTTTAAGAGGGACCGACGAAGCAAGGCCTCCCGGGACTAAATTTCTACCGGAAATCCTCAACATGATAACATTGCTAACATTCTCATTCTCTCTCCTTGCACAAAATTTAATGGTGCTCGTTATAAATATACATTAGCTCAATTACAAACTAATTATTTAAATAGCAAAATGACTAGAACTACTGCATTAATATTTGTAATTTTTAATCACATGAATGTAGAAGGAATGAATTGTAAAGAAATACGAGTATATTCAAAATTGAGTTATGTTAATGTACTAATGTTGGCATTTTATATAATATATTAACAGTTCAATTTTAAATGTCCGAATAATTAATCCAAGTTACTTAATGTGATCTACATACTAAATTTTTGGTACAATGCCATTTTCTTTTAAAATCTGTTATTATTTTTTCATATGAAAGACAACCTTAAATATGCTAAAAATATACCAATATTTGCATTTTGAAATAGGATTATCTTTTAAACATTAAAAATAAAAAATGATATTCTACATGATTTTGATACGTATGTCATATTGAGCAATTTGAATTGATTATTTAAATATAAAAAATATAATTCGTACTGTAAGCATATCGCATGAAAAGTTAATATAAATACATTTACATAAGTCTTGAAAATCTATATAGATCTTATTAATTAAAAAGAGAATGAGTTGGTAAAAAAATAGTTTGTTTGTATTTTGTAATCGAGCGAGAAATAAAAAAAACAAAATGGAGATGCTAATTTAGAATTACAAACGGAAGCGACGAAAGCAGAAAGCGTGCTGTGCTCCCTTCCTCTCACTGCGTTATCTGTCTACTTCCACCTCCATCTGGGAATGATATCCTGCGGCTTGCTCCCGCGACTTCGGCTCGCGGCTTCACCGCTCAAGCCGGGCCTTCTACCAACTTTTAAGAGATCCTCTCATTCGCACCGACCTCGCTGCGTCGCCGCTCTTGAGTCGCCAGACGTGGCTCGGCTCGCCGACGCGGCTCGTATCTCCCTTTCACCTCAGGAGGTATTCCATTGCTTTCTGCTACGCAATTACATTTCAACTTCTAAGGTTAATTAATTTTTGCTTGTCTATTTGTTTGATCTTGCTTGCAGGTTGAGCAGTTCGGGCCCAAGATTAGACAAGTTGTTGACTGGTATTAAACTGTCTCTTTTTTCTATTATATCATTTGTGTTTCAAGAAATTTATATTTTTATTTCATTTACACCAATTGGATATTATGAACATTTTTAGTTGCTTGTAAACGTGTTGCATCTGCACAACCTTTGTAAGACTATCTTAATTTCACCTGAAATGTACTCAATCTATTAGATTGTTTTGACTTTCAAATTCCCAAAATTGCACCTTAGGGTAGTATGGCACATTACAGTAACCTGCTGATACTATTTTGGTATTTGCATGGCAATGGAAATTGCAATGCAACCCACACACATTCTTCAATGTTTAGGTACCTACAATATTCGGTTATTCTGGCATATGGTACTATGAAAAGCCAGTATGAAAATTATTGGTTTTATCCAGGGATGGCAATTTCAGCTGAAATTAGATAAGCCAACATGACTCATGAGTAGGTTATTGCCAAATTGGCATCTGATTTTCTCAAACTTGCCTCAAATTGAGGCCCTCAATTAACCGTCAGTTTTGCACTTAAACACACCCGCTTCAAAATGGCCTCGATTTCCAAATTTGACCAAATTGGCTTCCCATTGCCCATAATTGTCACTTCAACTGCAAAAATATGAGTTGATCACAGAGTGAGAAGATTTTATACATTTTTGGTGTGACAGGTTTGGGCAACTGCAGGCTGTTGATCTTGAGAGTATCGAGCCTTCCCTTCGAGCGAGTATGTATCTGCAATTCCACATTTTATTTTATATCTATTTACCATAGTTTCTGTAGGTCTGCATTTGTATCGAACATCTCATTCATTGTAGTGCGGTGTAAATTTTAATACATCTTAAGTGCTTGTATTCTTCCCTTATTAGAAAGAGGTATATGACCCTATAGTTGGATTGCAAGGTTATGGAAAATAATTTCATCCTGATTTCGAAAGAAAGATTTTAAAATGAAGATTTGACATTGTTGTTATGCTGTGTACTACTTGATCAGAGAGTCGAGTTTATTTCAAACCAAATAATAAAAATAGTGAGAACCATAGGTCCTGCACGAATGTGACGGGTCTCGCTTTTCTATGGGGAGACTCATGTTGGGTGGGCCCACAAACGTTTTTCCTTAAGAGCAGGAGCATAACTATAAATCTATTGTTAAATATTTTGGTAGTTAAATTTATTGGTCTTTTCAAGCTAGGTCTTAGTCGATACAACTTGCAATTGTATTGATGCAACTTCTTAGCAGCATTTTTGCCAATTGCCAAATGTACCACAAACTGAATAGTTTTCTGTTTTCCATCCTAATTGTTGTGTAGTTTTAAGGTGCATCACTATTTTACCTTCTCCTTTATCATTTTTTTTTTTCTTATTGAATAGGCACCGAGTCTGTATCTAGTCCAAGGGAAGACACCCCAGAAACGTTTGATAACAGGTGAGTTAATAATATATATATCATCATACTATGAGAAGGGATCCCATGCCACTGCCTTTTGGTGGCATCGGATACCACTAACATACAAGGCATTATTCATAAGTCAAATTATTTATCAAAATTCAAAACTATTGAATTTTTGCTAAATCATACTCTATCTTAATACATAAAAGATTGCACCCTTTTGCCTTCAACTGAAAAGGTCGGGCGATGTAACGCCAAAACCTATGAAAAGTACATTAGAATAGGTTGATTTTTGTAAGCATATAGGGGAAATGATGGGGATTAAGTTAAATGGTTTTTCATTAGTCCCACCAGTTTTGCACTATAAGTAGTATCCAGTGCTGCCAAGAGGCAGTGGCACCAACATCTCATATCAGTGTGCATAGTATTTGCTATATATAATATCTTGTTTGTATGCACAGGGAAGCCATCATAGAGGCCATTCCTAGTTATGACGATCCATATATTAAAGTTCCAAGAGTTCTGAACAAAGATTGAAGCTACTATTTTATTATTATTTTTTTCCTTTTCTCTTGATGTATGGCAATTTAATTTAAGAGTTGAGATAAGATTCAAGAAACGTTTCTAAAATTGTCTTTTTCGTTATAAATTGTTAGTTTCTTGACCCAGGATAATTTTTGAAGTGTGAAGGTCATATAAAAGTACAGAGCTGTTATTTTAAGAAAGTTAGCTTGCCGGAATTGAAATTTTTATTGAATTCAGAAAAGGAGACCAGCAAAGTTAGGGTGTGATGTGCTCACTAAGAGAGTTTGGTGAGCACAACTTCAAAAGTATATCGAATTGGCTTCAAATAACTAATTCAAACTGTTAAAATTCATTTATTTAAAATTAATTCGATAGACTTTTGAAATTGTACTTAACAAAGTGAGCACATCACATTCTATCTTTGCCCTACAAGATTTGCGTAGGGTGTACATAACAACCTGTGGAAAAATTAGGTAATGTATGCGCAAGCTCATTCTTTGCTTGGGAAGGATCCACTGGATTATATGGTCGCTATGCAGATCCTGATATATCGTTAGTGGTCATGGGTTTATCATTTGATGAAACAGTAATCCACATGAGGCACAATGGAGGCGCGAAGGGGCCGTGCATAAATTTATTCAAGTCCAAAAGGCCAGAATTTTTTTTGTCTACTGACAAAGTGTTCAGTTAACATAATGTCATGCATCTGTAGGTCTCCAAATTTTTTTTTTCCCTGTAGAGGAACATAACTAGTTGAAAAGCAGTTTATCTAAACAGTAGCCTCCCATGCTTCTCTAAATAATTGCAAACGTCTATATTTTTGTGCAGAGATAATCTTATCAATTGTTTGTATTTACTTGTATATGCAAATGTGGAATTCATTCACCAGAAATTTAACTCTCTTGGATACTCCGAGCCGGGAGAACTTAGAGCGAATGTCCGTTGTGTTCAGCAAACAATACATGTTCAACATAATATTTAATTGTGCACTGGATGCAGTATTAACTTTCGCATAAAGCAAAAAAAGTTCAACCAAAGTTCCTTAGATTGCCTCTTACGAGTACAAAAACTAAACAATTTCTAACTAGAGTCACTAACAAGAATACATATCTACCAAGTGAAAAAAGAATCTCCCCACATTCTACATCAACATTAAAACAAGGGGCGCCGCCTTTTTTCTTTTTTCCTTATATTACATCCAATTAAGGATTTTTTTCCTTTTTTTTCTTCTTTCTTTCTTCCATTTTACATCAAACAACATTTCAGTTAGAACCAATTAACATACTCAAAATATGGATTATGAAAACCTAGCTTCATCCCTGTAATTACAAAAATGAGTGGATTTAATTTCAACATAATATGAAAATTTAATTATAACGTGGTAAGTTACAAAATTAATATAACAAAACTTATCGAGTAGTTATTCACCTGTTGGCTCATTAGAATCTCAATGGCAACACTGGGATCACCGTCAGCAGCCGCTAGAGCAACCTCAGCTTGAGTCTGAAACGGAGTTTTAACCATTTCAGAATTTCATACAAGATAAAAAACTAAAGTTTACGGTATTTCGGGATTTTTTCTTCATTCATGGATAGTCTGTCTACATATATAACTCAATCTTACACTTTAGTCCCTATAACTATTATATTCACACTTTTACCTAAATACCCTTATATTACAATACAATATTCAACACTCCCCCTCAAGATGATGCATAGATATTGATCATGTTCATCTTGCCTATTACATTGGAGAAGTCTGTGACACTCAACCCTTTTGTGAAGACATCAGCAATTTGCTCCTTGGTACGAACGAAAGGCATACATATAATGCTCTCGTCAAGTTTATCCTTGATAAAGTGTCGATCAATCTCCACATGTTTGGTTCTATCATGTTGTACTGGGTTGTTTGCTATGTTTATAGCCGCCTTGTTGTCACAGTACAACATTATGGGTTTGTTCTCCAACAACCCCAATTCCGATAGCAATCTTCGTAACCACAACCCTTCACTCACACCTTGGGCCATGGCTCTATACTCAGCCTCTGCACTAGACCTTGCTACTACATTCTGCTTCTTGCTTCGCCAGGAAACCAGATTACCCCCAACAAACGAACAGTAGCCTGAAGTTGACTTTCTATCATCAAGACACCCTGCCCAATCGGCATCTGTATAGACTTCAATCCTAGTGTGCCCATTTTTACTCAGGAGCACACCTTTTCCTGGACAACTCTTGAGATACCTCAGAATCTGATACACGGCCTCTTCATGTGGAATTCTAGGATCGTGCATATACCTGCTCACTACGCTCACAGCGTATGCAATGTCAGGTCGAGTATGTGCTAAGTAGATTAGTCTGCCTACTAGGCGCTGATACTGTCCTCTATCTACTTGATCACCTATTCCTCCCTTCAGCTTATTATTAGGGTCTATGGGTGTATTGACAGGTCGACACCCAAGCATTCCCGTGTCTCTCAGTAGATCTAGGACATACTTTTGCTGTGAAAGAACTACCCCTTTTTTTGAGCGAGCAACCTCAATGCCTAGAAAGTAGCGCAATTCACCCAGGTCTTTCATTTCAAACTCTGTGGCTAAGCTGGCCTTAAGCCTCTTCATCTCAACAGGATCATTACCTGTTAACACTATATCATCCACATACACCACCAGAATGCAGATTTTCTCTCCTTTCCTTTGGATGAACATAGTGTGATCGGCACTACTTTGCTGATAGCATAGTTTTTTCATTGCCATAGAAAACCTGTCAAACCAGGCTCGTGGTGACTGCTTTAACCCGTACAGGGAGCGCTTCAGGTGACACACTTTACCCTTCAGTTGTTCATTTTCAAACCCAGGTGGGATCTCCATATATACCTCTTCCTTTAGGTCCCCATGAAGAAAGGCATTTTTAACATCTAGCTGGCACAAATCCCACCCAAAGTTTACCGCACACGAGATGAGAGTTCTGACAGTATTCATTTTCGCCACTGGAGCAAATGTCTCCTCATAGTCCACACCATACGTTTGTGTGTAGCCCTTGGCCACCAATCTGGCTTTGAATCTGTCCACCTTTCCCTCTGGAGTATATTTTGTCGAGTATACCCACTTGCATCCTACAGTGCTTTTGTTGGACGGTCTAGGGACCATATCCCAAGTGTCATTCTTGACTAATGCTCTCATCTCCTCGAACATTGCCTTCTTCCACTTTGGGTCCTGCATTGCTTTCCTCCAATCACATGGAACAGAGTTAGAGTGTAAGGAGGTTACAAAAGCTTTGTAAGTAGAGGAAAGTGTCTCAAATGAGACATAGTGAGAGATAGGATGCGAGGTTGAGACATCTTCCCCTTGCTTCAAGACAGTTGACCGGACTCCTTTGCGCAAGGCAATAGGAAGGTCGAGATCAGAGAAAAGAGGAGTACCTGAGGGTAACTCTGAGTTACCTGAAGGCTGTGGTGTGAGCGAGCCGTCGACAGGAGCAAGTAATTGGTATTGATCTTGGACCGGAGGTTGCTCAACATTCTCATGGCGAGGTTTTCGAGTGTAAACCTTGTTGATCTGCCTATTAGGAGGTGGTAGGCTTTGGTTAATGCTTGAGTCCAGATCTATCTCTGTAGTTGGACTTACGGGCATACTGTTGTCAGATTCCTTACTCTCCCCCTCTCGACCAACTCGGTCCGAGGGATAGGTGACAACCACCTCAAGAAGATCATGAAATATAACTGGAGATGCATTGGACTGTGTATCGGAAAGAGTAAAATAGGGTTATGTTTCTCGGAATGTCACATCCAAGCTTTCCAGCATCCTTTTTTTCACAGGGTCATAACATCTATACCCCTTTTTCCCACTGGAGTACCCAACAAACACACATTTGTGGGCCTTCGCATCGAGTTTGCTAATACCTGGACTTGTGTTATGAACAAAACACACACAACCAAACTTTTTGGGAGATACCTTGAATGAGGTGGTCCCTGTGAGCATTTCGAGTGGTGTACTGAAGTCCACCGCTCTCAAAGGCATTATGTTGATCAAATACGTAGCAGTCTGCGCTGCTTCTCCCCAAAGGTACCTCGGAACGTTCATGGCAAAGAGGAGGCACCTCGTCACTTGCAGGATGTGCCTGTTCTTTCTTTCTGCAACACCATTTTGTTCAGGGGTATTCACACATGTAGTTTGATGTACAATACCATTACCTCGTAAGAAGTCTTGCATTGCCCTGTTGGTGTATTCTGTGCCATTATCTGAGCGTAACACCTTCACTTTCTTCTCAAATTGGGTTTCCACCATCTTGTGAAAAGTCTTGAAGCACTCCAAAACTCCCTCTTTACTCTTCAACAGGTACAGCCAAGTCATCCGGCTATAACAATTAATAAAGGTGACAAACCACCTTGAACCAGATAGAGCAGTAACTCTCGAGGGCCCCCAAACATCAGAATGAACAATATCAAAGCAAGAAACACTTCTATTACCAAAAGAGGGATACATTGTTCTGGTGTGCTTAGCAAACTCACAAGCATCACATACTAGTTTAGTCTTGCTACACTTAGAATACAACTTGGGATACAACCTTCCAAGCACAGTAAAAGATATATGCCCTAAACGGCTATGTAACAAAAACATCTCCAACTCTGGAGTCTCTGCCAAACATGCTCTCGGGTCCAAAACCTCCCCTCCTTGCTTAAGTCGGTACAAGCCTTCACTCCTCTTGCCAATACCAATCACTCTTCCTGTCTTCAGCTCCTGCAACACAACATGAGTAGGAGACAGAGAAACAACACAGTTAAGATCGTCTACCAATTGACTAACTGATAGGAGGTTATTGGTGAATTTAGGAACATGGAAGACTGATGATAGCTGGAGGTCTGAAGTACATGTTACATCCCCAACTCCTGCTATTGAACAAAGCGAGCCATCGGCTGTTTGTACTTTTTCTCTCCCAGACATAGGCTTATAGGTTTTGAACAATGTAGGGTCAGGGGTCATATGTTTAGATGCCCCAGAGTCTACAATCCAGGACTGATCAGGGCTAGACTCAGCTATTAGGGCTTTTATAATAGTGCCAACAGGTCTAACTACAGTGGTAAGAAGAGAGGAAGGAATGTAACCGTCAGCCCCAGATGGAGCAGCAATAGATGAGGCACTGCTAGCTGAGGCAGTGGACAAGAGACGAGCTGCAAGCTGAGTCACCAGTTGAGTCAACCTATCATCAGTGCCTGAACTTGGTGTACTAGTGTTGTCAGCCACATGTGCCTTTTGGTATCCTCCACCACGTCCTGGTCCACGACCTCTACTTGTCCTCTGCCACGTCCACCATCACGACCTCGACCTCTAGCTGGTCTTCCATGTAAGTCCCAGCAAGTCTCCCGAGTGTGATTTTTCCTATGGCAGTAATCACAGACTTTGTCACCCTGGGAGGACACTGAGTGTGGCTGGATGAACATAGCTGAGCCCTCCTGTACTGGCAAGGATATCATTGCCTTCCTCCTGCTTTCCTCTTGAACCGCTACTGCAAAGGCATCACGAAGAGCAGGTAGCGGATTCCTCTGCCAGAGACTGTCGAATCTGCTCGAACTCAACGTTGAGGCCAGCAAGGAAGCGAAAGGTCCTTTTCTCCAACCAGTTTGTGAAGGCTAGTGCATCTACCGAGCATGTCATAGCTAAAGGATCAAAGAAATCCATTTGCTCCCACATATTGTTCAACTCTGAGAAATACTCAGTCACACTCATTTCTCCTTGTACTAGACTGTCTGACTTAGACTGGAGGTGATAGATCTGCCCATGGTTACCCTTTTGAGAGTACATCTCGGCTGCCTGATCCCACACTTGTCGAGCAGTGTTCAGCATCATAAACTGACTTTGCAGTCTAACCTCCATCGAATTGACCAACCATGACATAACTTGCCCATCGTCTGCCTCCCACTTCTGAAACTCAGCTTTCTCCTCTATCTTTCCCTCTTTCTTCTCAGATTATGAAAGTTCTGGTCTCTTTACCGTACCGGTAACATACCCGGTTAGTCTATGACCTTTCAAGTGCATAAGCATTTGCCTTGACCACAATAGATAGTTCTCAGCCCCATTCAATCTCACTGAGATGACCTGAGATGATTTAGAGTAGTTCCTGTCTTCTGCCATTTTCCCCCCCTTTTTTTTTTTTTTTTTTTTTTTAAGATTTAAGATTTAAGAGAAGGAGAAAGGGTCGCGCTGGACTTGCGGTAACAAAATGGCAACAAGCGAGGAGTCGCGACGGCAAAGAAGAAAGCGGTGGACTCGCGCTGGCGGACTTGCTCTGGGCGGCGAACTGCGTACGCTCACGCGACACACGCAGCGGAGAGAAACCCTAAGCTCTGATACCATAAAGTTTACGGTATTTCGGGATTTTTTCTTCATTCATTGATAGTCTGTCTACATATATAACTCAATCTTACACTTTAGTCCCTATAACTATTATATTCACACTTTTACCTAAATACCCTTATATTACAATACAATATTCAACAAAAACTTTGTAAACATGACATAATTTCAATTCTAAAATCTGGGTCTAGTTGGTATTCCATACTAATATTATACCAATAATAACATTACAATTTATCTTGACAGTTCTTACAATCATAAAAGGACATTTATACGAATCTTTTTTCCCCAATACAAATTTAAATAAAAAATCCAATATTTTATGCATGATTTACAATTTTACATGAGAAACAATGATGAGATTCGGTGCATGCTCTACCATTAATTGAACAATTTGAACTTTCTTACGGTTGGAATCTAATAACCTTCAATAAGTTATCAAACAATTAATGCATGAATTTTTTTTCGATGTTTTAAGCTTTTTTCAATTCAATTGATTTGAAATATATATAATCAAGATTGTCAAGCATTTTCATTTTCACTACATTTATCATTATTTAGCAAGGGAGCCAAAAAGAAAGAGGCGGATATATGTAATTTTATAAAATGAAATTGTAAGAGCGCAAAAATAAGATATGTATTTGCCTTCTCAAAGCCCATTGTTACAAGTCTCTTGAGCTCTTCTTCAAAGCTATCCGGACCCTGGAAGTAATCAAATTATACAAACACCCTTTTATTTTACACAGCAAAAGGAAAAATTGTTGAGAATTGTATCTTTGTTAGGGTTATATTGGGAAATAGAAAAGTCTAGGGACTTATGTGCAAGAATGTAAAGGCTCTATATAAGCCCAAGTCATTAATCAATAAAATAAGTTTTTCCAATCATTTAATTCTTTTAAAATATATATACAAAATTCCATAGAAGTAGCCGGAGGTAACCTGGTTAGTTAATACTGACCCATCAACTTCAGCTATGTTCACAGTGGGGTTTCTGACATCACTGCAAATCCAAAAATTATCAATATTAAAGAATTAACTTCATTTGGCTCCCAGAAGGAACAAAAATTAGTTCATGTAACAGATGAGAAGTACCTTGGGGCACCCTTTAAATGTATCATCTATATGGGCATATGGCTATACCCTATCCCAACATCTTGTAGATATACCTAAAGTACCCCTATTTATGTCCCCAGCTATGAAGTAATTGGTGAAGATGGAGAAATACTTGGACTTTAAGCAAAAGGGATGACGGGAGGTGTCCTAAGTATACATTTTCATATTTATTAGGGCTATACTGTACAGAAGGAACCAAATGCCGGGATGACGGGAGGGGTCCTAAGTATACATTTTCATATTTATTAGGGCTATACTGTACAGAAGGAACCAAATGCCTCCAAAATTTTGCGCCTCAATCATGACTCCAAATCTATGCCCACATCTATAAATTAGGCGACTCACAAAAAATGTGGGGATTGGACAAAATAAGTTGAAATTTTCGAATCATTTCATGCTCATCAAATGAGGTCAAATGTGCATGTAACACAGTGACATTTATTATGAAAACCAATTTCATTTATTGATCAGTATTATCCCCTTAATTTCATAGAATTATTTATTCAACTTTGTTTTTTTAACTGGTACAAGACAGGAATCATTTTTGGGGTCCAGATCCCCTAAAGTAATCCAATCTTTGGGTTTTGGATTGAGACCGTCCGATTCGAATTCGTCGCTCGAGATTGTCTCAGGATTCAAATTCATCGTCGGGATGTGTGCACTCACTTCGCGGATGGATTTTTGCGGATTCGAATCGGACAGTCTCGATCCAAAACCCAAAGATCGGGTTACTTCACTGGATCCGAATTGTCATTTTTGGAGGTAATTGAATCACTCCTGCTGTACATATCGGTTGCATATATCATTTTGCATGGGCATGTATTGTACTTTCACATTATACGAGCATATGGCTTGTAGTATTAAAATACATGATAAATTTTCCTAACAACAATATTTCATTCAGAAATTACCGTGAATCAGCAGGATTGGTGCTGGGGGTAGTGTCATCCAATAACCGTTCTTGCAAATTCGAGTCAGAATCTGTTGTGTTTGTTTGGTTTCTTGCTGCAGCAAGTGTTCTTCCCCTCCCTGGAAACCTAGGGTCTTGTCCTTGCTACAAGAGAGGCAAAAATGAAGTGATACGGAAGGAAAGTAATAGAAAATTGAATTCCTTCTTTTGAGCACATCGTTTATAAATTCTTAACATTTTATTAATTATTTTAAAGCAGTTCAACTGTTCATCAAAGGCCAAGTGTTCTTTCCATATACAAGTTTGTTTTTTATAATGATAATTCACACAAATGGTCAATTAAAATAGCACATTTTATTATGGTCTAAAGACCAAAAGAGGAGAGTTCTGAAGTTCCGAGGATCAAAATTAACTTCACGATGCTTTAGAGACTATCCTTGTAATTTACTGAAATTTACAAATAAGATTAGTGCAATCACAGGAAATGCAAATAATTCAAAACGCATACCAGAAATGTAGAGAGATAGATAGAGAGAGGAAATTACCTGAACAACTGAGGTCTCCCTTTGAGGTATCCAAGAAGAAACTCTCCTCCAAATATTATCAGGCAACAAAGATCTATCACATGATAAAAATAACTATATATAATTAATTGTGACAACAATATGAAATGCTCCTCCAAAGTCCAAATAGCTAGGGAATATAGTAACCTTGGCGATTGGGTGCCGGTACCACTAGAATAAGTAGGAAGTTGGCCATAACTAGTTCCTCCTGTGCATAGAATAAACCGAGGACGTCTGATACAAAACGACTGAAATAACAAAAGTTTGCATTGAGTTAATAACTTCAATGAGATATTTACTGAATAAATGCTGAATGTTGTAATTAGAATATCATGTATAAGCACGAACTGCAACTTCCAAACATTGCACAAGATTTACCTAAAATTGCTATTGCAACTGTACACTATTATGTATTTTGAGGAAATTATTGTAAATTATGATAATCAGAAACTAGAGTAAATTACCAGTGCCGAAGAGCTCTCCATGGAAGAATAGAAAGATTGTGGAGGTAACAGATAGTTAAACAATCCATAAGTATCTAATAGCAACAAAGAAAAATTAGAAACAAGAAGATAAAAGAAACAAAAGAGGTTGTATTAATTTCATAGATAGAGCACTGTAGAAAATGAAACATACATGCAAACCCAGATAGGATACCACACATGTGCCCCAGAAGCGAGACATTGCTAGCTAAGAGCTGGAACAATACCAGTAAAATCCATGGGTACCTATAAAAATACACTTTCAATATGTTTCAAACTAGGTAAAAGTATACTGGAATAAGATAAAGACATCATTATAAGACACAAAGTCAGTCTTACAATTTGGAAGGAACATTGAAGAGTCCAAAGACACTGCATGATACAAAAAATAATTACAAGAGTCAATTATATGAATTAATATGGACTAATTGGCGAAATAAAAAAGAAAATTAATAAGCAAAATAGAGAAGAATTTCCAACAAAAAAAGTGCTATTGTATGAGAAATTTGCACCATGTAACATAAACAAAGAACTTTACAACCAACTATTCTAACATAAAACCGACAATCAAGTTCAAAAACTAAAGAAGTATAAATGAATCTTGATCAATAGAAGGCAACTTAACACGGCTTCTAAATAGCACCCAAAAAGGCACTGTCAAATGATACCAAAACTCCGGGTAAAAAGAACCACAAGTCAAAATATTCCATTTTATATGCTACTTGAAAGGCAAACCCTTTCTCAAAATAAATGTTTTCAAATCACATACCTTCTCGATTGGGCCCCACTTAAGCTTGTCTCTATGACAATCAAAGAGAAAATAACACCAGAAAAGCCAATAGAGCACTGATTCATGAAAAATGTGTAAGGATGAACAGGATTGTGGTCGACCAATAAAGCTACTATGAGATGAAGAATAGCATTGGTTGTGGAGAGTAGAATAATTAGGTATAGAAGGCGAAGAGAACCCATAATCCTCTCCAATTCTGAACCAAGAGGCACCAATGCCAACATGTTGAAAGCCACATGAAGTAAAGACACATGAAATACAACTGACGTGTAGATCCTGTAAACTGAAATATATAGAAAACTGTCAGAAGCACATTAAATCAATGTTGACACAATTGCACGATTGTGGGGGGAAATTTGATTTAAATCAAAGCAAATTTCGACAGGTGAAACTTGATTGAAGCTCAATTATACTTTTTGAGGGTTGAATGAGGCTAAATCAGGGTTGCTTTGAGGAGTAAGATACCTTGAAAATGCGAAACTACTTGAGACGGCAAGAAGCAAATCTCATAGAAGGAATCATATCCAAACAAGAGGCAAATCAAATAGATCACACCACATATAATTACAACACCAGATGTGATAAAAGGGATGCTTCCCCACCATTGATTCATCCTTGTCGGCAACCCGGCCTGAAACACAAAATGACAGTTCATGCATTGAGTGAGAAAATGAGAAAACCTAATTTAGCCCTTAAACATCCAAGTAACAGGAATTACAGAAAGAGCAGAAGCAAAGAGAAACTGGCACTGAATATTGAGCGCAGTAAGAGCATTTTTACCATTCACAGCTCATAAATAAGTTGAGCAAAGCAATACAATCAGTGGTTACATTGCTAAGATTGTCTGTCTACAATTCGTGTTCTCGATTACACAAAATTGAAACCAGGCGAAGATAACTAACTAGACAGAGTCAGATCTGATTGAAGAATTAACTCACCTCGGTAACGATATTAGATCTCATCTCTGATCCAAAGTTCGGAACCCTCTTTGGGATCACTTCTCGCAAGGAATCACTGTATTTTTGTTTATTTCTGTATTTGCTTCAGAGTTAAGACTACAAGCTTGCTTGAGTTCGTCGTTAATGGAAAAATCGGAAGGGTTTAGTTTAGGTTACTAAATTCCAAGTCGTTGCGACTTCGATTTGCGAAGTTTCGACTTAAAAGCAGAAGATTTTGTCTGCACCAGGCGTATTGCCGTAGTAGAAAGACGATTAATTTTATTCTGTCACAATTTTTATTTTAAATGAACGATAATAATAACTTCTTCTGCATTCTGCAAATATTTACGGGATAATTTCAATTCAAAAATTTTAAAACTACGTAACTTTTAAAATTCATAATGTCATATTTATTGTTTGAAAAATTGATATTAAGAATTAAAAAAAATACCTAATTTTTTTTTTTTTAAATTATACATGAAATCCCCCCGTCCCCGGTTTTTGAACTTGTGTGTTTGCACACGTATATATATATTTTTTTTGAAAAGCATGATAGAAGCTATCAGCATTGCACACGTATATTTGTTTTTTTTTTTTTTGAGAGGCCAGGTAGTGGCTACCAAGCGTTACAGAATAATTAAATAAGAAAAACAACATTCTACTGCATTCTAGCATTGCGTAGAGTCTCTGACAGAGAAACTGCACTACACATGCACCACTTGTTTATTACAAAATTTTAACCACAGCTCCCCCAGTTGCACTAGGTGCCAATAGGCAATAGCTCAGCCCGCGTTTTTGTATCACGAAAAATTCTTGCGTTCCTCTCTTTCCAAATCTAGCACCCCAATCTCTATATGACATAGAGCCTCGGTTTTTTACCGCCTTCCAAGACATCAGCCATGTCTCTTGTACCGTATTCTTTGGAGCCATGATGCTGCACCCCAGGATGGATTCCACTTTTGCCCACGCATCTAAGGCATAGCGGCATTCAAACAGAAGATGATTGCTTGTCTCCAGTAAGCAATTGGAGCATAGAATGCATCTAGCCTCACACACTATCTTCCTCTTGAGTAATACATCATGCAAACTGCAATCTCACCTTTTCTCCACTCACCAGTGCCTCATATGCCGACTTTGATGTGAACCTCCCCGTGTTGTCCCAACGCCATAAAAGCTCGTCCCTTTCACTGGAGAATTGCACCTATATGTTGGAGATTTTAGGAATGTCAAGGAGATGCATTATGGGTTCTGCATCCCTTAACGAAATGGAGTACATAACCGGCCTGCTATCTCCCTCCCCTCATGCGATAGAGGAGGACCCAGCCACGCATCTCCACGACGTGCACACGTATATTTGAATGTTTACATTTATACCTTCTTACTCCAATACTTTTACTGGTACTTCAATTTTAAATCGTAACAGACTGAACGCATACATTTAATATAATATTTGAGAAGAAAGACTAAAAGATAATAATATGTGCATTCAAAAAATAATTGTGAAATCATGTGTTGGCAAACTATTTTTTGAACTCAAAAGTCATGTTCTATCTTGTGCTTAGAAGCATTATGTGAATATATATATGTATTTAGAAAACTGTGATTCAATACTAAGTTAAAATTAAAATATTTGTCGATAATATATTGAACATAGATGCATCCATTTAGATATATTTGTAACGCGTGTATTCATAATTTTTTTTTTTGGATAAAAAAACTATTAGGCCCGTTTCATTTCGAAACAAAATAAGGTTGCACAAAAAGTCGTTGTTCTGTCAGGCTTACATAACTGTCTGAGAGACTTGGTGAGCTTGAAGCCAATTTCATGAGTTTTTGAGTTAAACTCACAAAGAGACTTAGTGAGCTTAAGAACACCCTAATTCTACTCATTTCTTTATTTGTATTAAATGTTATAGTTTTCGTAAAAATTCAATTTTTATCAGGAGAGTAGATTTAATATGCGCCCCACCCATGGAAGGGACAAGGGACGCAAATTAGATCTGCACTCCTCTAAAGGCAACGCAGTTTTGACTATTTCTCTCTAAAAGGCAGTGCAGAACTAATATGCGTCCCTACTCTGCGCGAAGCGCATTGCGTTCTCAGTAAAAATAGAATTTTCACGAAAATAATGTTAATTAGGTTTATTTTTTTTTGGAAAGATGGTATGAAAAATAATTCGGACAAGATTATTAATGAGAAATAAAATTGCTTGTCCCAAAACCAGTTCCATATTGTCAGCACCCTAAATAACCCAATAAGTAAACTCATGAAGATAAATTGAATGAAGCAATTAAGTATAGCCAACCGGTTCTTCAGTGAGAAAACAGTCCAATATAGACCCAGGCCCAGCGTAGATCAATCAAAGAAATTTTTGCACTGAGTTGGCCCAGTTACTCTACCCTTAAAAATGAGGAAACCTAAATCCTATTACACGTGACGTAACACGATATATCATGCTTGGCAGGTGTAAAGCTTAGCACACACTCCCATAAAGCACTTGAGAAGGTCCGATGCTTATCGGACCTACGTACTTTGGTTCGATGTGTTTAATCACCGTCGATTTGCTCTAAAATTCGTGCAGAATGCTTTACACTTTGTGTGTGTCTGTTTCAATTTTTGTGCACACAAATCTTAAATTAAATCGGACAGTATCATACTCGTTGAACCTAAAAGTAGGTCTGATGGGCATCGGACCTACTCCGTTCTCCCCATAAAGAGCACGCCTCCAACTACAACATGACAAACATCTTCAACCAAGCCACTTTCTTTTTAATTTCCTGCTATGTTGTACAGTTATATGATCTGTCAATCATGTGATATTGCTGGAGTGGGAAAAATGGCACGGCAGAGCTGGCTTCGTCACGGAACGGCACGGTTACTGTATGGAACTTATGGTACGTGTGTCAGTTACGTGCTGTGACTCGCGTGTCCCGTGCCGTGACCATTCGCATGCCGTGTTCATCTTTTGAAACTTTGGCACGGCACGACACAGCACGTGAAAGATTTAGCCACGGCACGGCACGTAATCACGCGAGTCACGTGTAATTAGGACCATTAGATATTGATTTAATGGTGAACCTTGAATAAACTAATCTAAATTATGATTAAGTGGTCACGCGAGTCACATGAGTTACATATGATCACGGCACGTTTAGGCACGGCGTGACTCACGTGGCGTGACCATTCGCGTACCGTGATCACCCCTTAACATTTTGATCACGGCACGGCACGGCACGTCACGTCACGTTTTTTCCGCTCTAGATATTGCCATTCCAACCCTGTTTCAACTGTTCACATCCATTTATTGGCCGGTACGTAACTGGCTTACTGCCCATATGTAAAATCCTTACCAAGTGTTTCAATGCTCTCCAAGTCATAGTTGATAGTCTTGATTGAAAATCATTAATTAGCCTCAAAGAGAGATATCAGAGGAAGTGGGTGTTTGGAATGAAGTTTGATCCAAGATCCTTTATGCTCATGTTAAACTTTTACGTGGGTAGTGGATATCAGATTTTTATATATTTCATTGAGGATCTCGGATCAGGCTTCATTCCGTATACTCAATTTTCTAAATAAGCAGCTTGTTCGTATTTGGTTTTTCTTTTTCTTTGTTACTGCAAGTTAAAATATGATATATATAGTTACTGTGTGTATCAGGTGAGAATAAAATTTTGCAAGAAAACTCAAGCTCCTTTTCTTTCAATTCACACACATCTTACATATATATCATCACTCATATACATACGATATCTATTTCACATTCTTCTCCCCTTTTTAGAATTCTCGTATTTGGAAGCACTGTACATGTAAGTTAGTTTATACCCACATGATCAACTCAACTGTGACCTTATAATTATAGCTATCTTAATTCCATAAGTTTACAACTCTCGAGTGTTGTTATGATCGCCATCAGCTATCTCCTTCCTTAGCTTGAAGCTCCAATAAAATGCAATCCCCACCAATACGATGACAGCCACCGCAACATTCAAAAGCAACCCTCGTCTCGGGGGTTCTAATATCCCCGTCACAACTCCGGATGCTTGAGCCTGCTCCTTTGTGGGACCGGCACCAACACCGGCGCCGACAGCTTCAGTAAATGACGGTTTTTTATCAGTTGATCTCTTTTCTTCGACAGGCTTTTCTTCCTTCGTATCGGTCTCTCTCTTGTCACCAATTACCGGTGAAGCTGCCGTAGTACCTTTCACCTTATTATCATCAACCTTTGTCTCTTCCTTCTTGGTGCTGAGCATCTCCCTTAGCTTGCCTTTTGTGGGCCCATCTCTTAGGCCAGCGGCAATGGATGCTTGATCTACAGCTGGTTTCGGCTCAGGGACAGCAGCTGGTTTTGGCAGCTGATCAGCTACAGGAGCCGGCTTAGGTGGTGCCAGAGCTGGCTTCGACGGGGGTGGCAGTTTGTTAGGCACAGATAATTTAGGTGGTGCGCCCGGAGCACGGGCAATTTCTTTTGGTAGTGTGATGAAGAGCGTTTCGTTTTCGAATTTGGCACGGATTTCGTTGCTGGAGCAGTCAGCGGGGATGCGGAAATCCTTCCAGAAGCGGCTCCATCGGTTGTCCTCCAACGGACGCTCACCGGTAGTCCTTAGGTTGCCGTAGCTGTCGACTTGCACCTTTATGTGTTCCCTCTTGAAGCCTTTAATTAATTAGGGGTAAATAGATCAAGGTGTTAATTAGGCTATAACTATTAGATCATACACTTGTAATATTTCTCTAGTCGACCATTTTTGTTTGCTTCATGATAATAACCGTTGCCTTAAATTGAGACCCAAAAAATGTTTTCTTTTTCTCATTTGTGGATTTGGCTAATGGTAACTCATTCTACATAACTGGACCAAATTATGTCTACCTTCGTTATATTTTTTTTTTATCTAAATGCTCAACTGTTTGGTGTCTAAATAAGTATATGTGATATCTCATTTCGTGTTTAATTAAGTACCGTGTCATTTAAGAAAACTTCCAAAACACATTCTTTTTTACATAAGCGCATATAATTCATGTGTACTTTTGTGACTTTTATTCTCCAGATCGAAGTTTTTAATCTTTATAAAAGAAGAAGAAAAAGAAAAAGAAAATGCCTGGTAGATGGACACGTAGGATGTCCGACGATTCCCCACGGGACCACTCAGAAGAAGGTTCAAAATCCACATAAGAACGAGAGCCTTGCTTTGCGTTCATTTTGTAAGAAGACTTGATATATATAATCAAAACAAGGATGGAAGGTTATTTGTATGTGTTGTGAAGAGAAATGTTGTGGTTCATGTTTATATATATATGAGATTGTGTGTTAAAAGGGTAGAGTTATTCTCTTTGTACATTGCCAGGTTTTAGGTTTTTTGGGTTGGTCACCTCCAAGAGGAGGCAAGGGAATTGTTCTTTACTTTGTTAAGGTTTTACAAGCTAGTGTCTTGTCTTGTGATTTAAAAACCCCCTTTTCTCATTAGCACTCAAAAACAATTCTCCTTTATTCATTTTTAAGATTTAACCCTTTTCACATTAGCACTCAAAATCAATTCTCCTTTGCTCATTTTTAAGTTCTGACCCTTTAACGGAACTCTTTATTAAAATCCTTTTAATTTTCTGTGAAAAATAATAGCATAATTAATTCATCTATATATACAAAAATACAGTTGATTTTGCTTAATACTAAATTTGAGAAAATATCAATATAATTTCTCTGCCAATAAACCTTGGTCAAAATAGATATTTCAAATTTTTTTAACCAAAATAAAGGATTTTGGGCTTCAGAACAGGATGAACAGCACCGTTGGGCTTTTAAACAGGCTGAGAAAAAAGTAAAATAATATGTTAAATAAGAAGAGGAAAAGCCCAAACTCCTTCATTTTTCACTTCTTTCAGCCCGTAATACTGAAAGGAGCATTACCATTATTATGTAGGAAGACTGGTCACAGAGTACCTTCGGAAATAATCAACTATATATCTTGTTCACAAATGCTAATTCATAATCACAAGAAAGTCTTAACAATTGTGCATTATATAATTGATGAATTGAAGAGTTAATTTGGCACTTGTGTAATTTATCATCATATTGGAAGAGATTAAGTTTTGCTGGGTAGCCATTTTTGAACTATAGGCATCCGTTTGAAATGTTGTCACTTGTCAGGCCTATGGCCAGCGAAAATTAATTCAGCCCAAATTATCATTTTTAAAATTGTGCTCCCAGAAAGGTGACACTTCCACTTATCACCAGTTCAACACCAATCATTTTGTTAATTGAACCAGGACATCAAAACAAGAGGTCCAGAAGATTCCACAAATGACACAACAGTACATAAACACTACCAAGTATTATAGTTTATATACAGTTATATCTCAATAATAGCACAAGAATTAAGCATGCGTAGCAACTTTAGTTTTGCACATAAACAATGTAAAAGAGGAAACCAAGTTTTTTTCAAATAAAAATCCTGGATCAACAGTACTCGATTGGGCCTTCCGAGCTGACCAGAGTACAAACAGATAATGTACAAACAACATCAAAACAAAACTGTAAAAGTACTACTAATTAATGAAAAAACATAGACACCTGTCGACACAACCCGGTCGGTCAAAACAAAATTAACAATAAAAAAGGAAGAAAATTCTGCAAAACTGTTGAAAGAAGCAAAGAACTTCATTATTTGGCATTAGCGAGCTGGGTACGAATAAGCTTAGCTGCACAGACCATATTGGTAAGTGCCGGTTTGACTTCGGGGTATTTGCGGGTCTTGAGGCCACAGTCTGGGTTGACCCAGAGGATGTTAGTGTCAAGCACAGCAAGCATTTTGTTGATGCGGTCGGCGATTTCGTCAGTTGAGGGGATGCGGGGAGAGTGAATGTCGTACACACCTGGACCGATGCCAGCACCATACTTGACACCGTCACGGAACACAGAAAGCAACTTCTCATCAGAGCGCGAGTTCTCAATTGTTATCACATCAGCATCCATGTCAATGATTGATTGGATGATGTCATTGAAGTTTGAGTAGCACATGTGTGTGTGGATCTGCAAATAAGTAGAGGACTTAATTGTGTCATGCAATATCACAAGGCAAAGTAATATGATAAGAATTCTGAGTCTTTGCCGCTAAAACTTGTAAATTCTACACCGTCATAAGGTGTACACCTTACAACAACAATATGTAGTGCACTGAACCAGAATACATATATTGGACAAGTACTATAATTCGACAATTGGGAATAATCTGTGCTTGAGTAGAATATGAAATAGTAATGGTAATGCTCCTTTCAGTAATGGCAATAATCAGTAACAGGAAGTACTTCTGGAAATAATCAGTACCAGTACTGTTCTCCTTTCAGGAAGTATGTACCAGAAAAGAAAGAGAGGAAATGAGTTTAGAAAATAAGTACCTGAGTAGTGTCATGAATACCACAGTTAGTGATCCTGAAGGAGTGAACAGCCCAGTCCAAGTAGAAAGCATGCTCAGACTTGCGGAGAGGCAACCCTTCTCTTAGGGCTGCCTCATCAATTTGAATAACCTTAAAAAAAAAAAAATTAAGTGGTACATCAAGACAATTTCAACACAATCAATTATTAAGCTGATAGAATCTGCTATTGAATTTGAAAACATACCTGAATCCCAGCAGCCTCTAGATCCTCCACCTCTTTCTTTATTGCCAGAGCAATTTGGTAGCATGTTTCGAACCTGGCGAATCACAGAAGGCCTAAAATTACTAACCAAGAATGAAAGAGAACAAATTTCTTGAAGATCATAAGACTCATTTAGGTAACTGATAGATATGTTTTATAATTAACCTTGGTTGGTCATTTCTGACAAAGGACCAATTGAGAATTGTGACTGGACCGGTCAACATAGCCTTCATGGGGCGAGAGGTCATACTCTGGGCCATCTTGGACCAGAAAACAGTCATTGGCTTGGGACGACTCACATCACCATATATAATCGGGGGCTTAACACAACGAGATCCATACGACTGCACCCAGCCGTTGGCAGTGAATGCAAAACCCGATAATTGCTCCCCAAAGTACTCAACCATATCGTTTCTCTGTTGCAAAAGTAGTTAGAATCAAGTTAATTGAACGCATACTGTCAATTTATTATGTATTAAGACTTGAAGGGGCAACCAGAAAACAAATTGAAGGATGAAATGAATTTAAGACTGTTTAAAAATACTGATAAAATCATTTTTTTTACAATTACTTGTTGTTAATTATAATTTGTCTTCTAGAAACTCTGAAATATTTAATTAGGTAAACTACAAACCTCGGGTTCCCCGTGAACAAGGACATCAATATCAAGCTCCTCTTGAATCTTGATAACTTTGCTGATCTCTTCCTTCATGGCCGCGGTGTAATTCTCTTCAGAGATCCTGCCATAATTAACATGTACACTTGTCAAGTTGTTCTAAAAAATAATGCACAAAAAGTAGTACCAAAGAACACAATGAAAGCGCACTTGTTGGCCTTGTATTCCCTGCGCACCCTCCTGAGTTCGACAGTCTGTGGGAATGAACCGATGGTGGTGGTGGGAAGAACCGGGAGGTTGAGCTTCTTTTGCTGGGCATTCAATCGTGTGGTGACAGGTGTTGCTCTGCGGTGATCAGAGCCCTTCAGAGTAGTAGCCTGAAAATTGTTCATCAGAAAATAATTAAACCAGTTGAACAAATGAGAGGATATATATATAAGTTGGGAAATGGTGTGCTTTTGAATACTTACTGCTTTCTGGACCTCCTCATTAGTAACCCGTGGAGATGACCTTCTTGAGGCCAGAGCAGCTGCATTTGATGAGAAGAAAGCCTGAAGAAATATTTACAAATTGAGTTAATGATGATAATTTAATAACATGGAAAATGAATACAATATACACAAGCATATTTTTAGGGCCTAGTTCTAATACAGTGAAATAAGAATACGAAGTGTTGATTACTCCTATCTGATAAGGTTTTGGGATAAAATAAGAATATGAAGTGTTGATTACTCCTATCTGATAAGGTTTTGGGATAAAATAAATTAGGATAAAAAAGGTCAAGCATGTGGAAAGCAAGCCACCTCATCTTTCGTTCCGGTGAGTGCCTTGGCAAGTGCATTGACCTCAACCACCTTTTGAGCAGCAAAAGCCAGCCAGGACTTGATGTCATCATCTAAATTGGTCTCATTGATAAGATCAACGGCAGTGTGCATGAGAGAGCAAGATGTTGAAACCACAAGCCTGTCTGAAAAAACAAATAACAATTTTATAATTAATTTTATCAATACAGAGGACCACATCAGATTATTTTTTTATTTTATGAAATCATTGTCTCAAGACTCTCGTCCAAACTCCTCAATTTGACATCTAATTACAGTTCTGGACTTGACCCGTGAATTTACCAGACCCATTTTCACAATTGAAGAATTTAAGTACAAAATAATTACCTTTGCCAACAACAGGTTCAAGAGCCTGGAGAATAGTCAAAGATTCCCCAAGGTCATTGGCCCAGATGTTTCGGCCATCTACAATACCAGCAAAAAGATATTTTCCAGCAGGAAAGCTAGACTTAATATGTTCAATAGTATTTGTGCCGCGAACAAGGTCAAAACCAAAACCAGTGACACCCTTCAAAGAAGTAAGGGTCCTGCAATTATATTTAGATGGAAAAATAATTAATAATTAATTAGAATAAAAGCATTGTAGCCAGAAAAATTTTTGTTGACATGCCTATGAAAAATTCCTTTTTATTTATTTTTTCATTTTGCTAATTTATGGTTAATTTGAAGAATCATCAAAACCAATCTGTTTTAGAGTCCTACTTGTATGCATCTGCTGGCACATCAGCAAAGTACGTCTCGACGACCACATTCAAACCAGACAAGGAGGACTCAAGCTCTGAATATGCCTTGGAGAAGACATCCAATTGGTTCGACTCGAGGTCCTTTACAAGAGTGGGTTCGTCAAGTTGAATCCATGTCGCTCCTGCTTCCTTTAACTCGACAATAACTTGCCTAGTAAAAATTTGCAGTTGTATAAAGTTTGTAGATCATAAAAATGTGTAACGTTTTATAAAGATAATTTGTGGATCCTTACTTGTAGATGGGTAGAATGCTTTCCAGCAATGAAAGAGTACAGAACGATTTCTCGACACCTTTTGCAGGCTTAGAGAACAGCAGATAAGTTACTGGTCCGATAAGCACAGGTACAGTTTCAATTCCAAGCTGCATGCCAATAACGACAAAATGAAATCTCACTTATACGAGGAAGGAGGAACTTCAATCTTCGAATTATCATTATTAATTATGCTTCTTGACCAAGTAAATTACATACTTCAGTGCAAGCACAAAATAGCAAACGTGGCATTTTTCATTTATTTCAACATGGTACTCATATTAATTTATCTTAACAACTATTTATGTACAAATGTGTTCAGGTTAGGAACGTACCGCCTTGGCTTCCTTGTACTCTGTCACAGCCTTGTGCGAGGCGTATGAAAACTTCATCTCTGGACACAACTCAGGAACGATGTAATGGCTACATATATAAAAAAATTAATTAATATTTGCAAAACCAACTTTAAGGAGTTGAACATAACAATGGTAAAATATATATATATATATATATATATATATATATATATATATATATTCGACTTACTAGTTGGTGTCAAACCACTTGGTCATCTCCATGGCAGGAACAGAAGCATTTCCTCTGGCCATAGAGAAGTATGTGTCGAACCCGATCTCACCGCCGGTCCAAGAATACCGATCCGGGACTGCACCCAACATGGCAGTCGTGTCGAGCACCTGATCATAGTATGAAAATGTGTTGCTAGGGATATACTTGATCCCGACTTCAGACATCTGCTTCCAAATAGAGCTCCTCAAATCAGCGGCAACCTTTTGAAGCTCCTCAGCACTGCTCTTGCCATCCCAAAATGCTTCCAATGCAAACTTCAATTCTCTTTTCGGTCCCATGCGAGGGTATCCAACTATGTGAGAAGCCATTGTTTCCTGGAAAGGAAATATGTTATATCATTTATTTAGTTATCCATTTATACAAAACAGAGGAAATTTGTTAGTGAAAACAAAAAAATATAGCACAAAATTGAGATTGAAAAATAATCATTAGTTATGCCAACACATGGTTTTGGTAATAGGCAAGGATTGCCTTTTACTTATACTGCTATTTATTTATTTATTTACTAATTTTTTTACCTTAATTTTTTTACTAATTATGAAAGCTTGTAGAAGACAAAAAATCAAGGATTGTTGTTCTCTGTTTTGTTGTACAGTTCCCATGGTGCTCTCTTGTTGGGTGAGATTCTTTTTTACAGCTTCATCGAAATGTGGTTTTATTACATTTCTGATTCAAGTAGGTAAAATATAATTCACCAAATCCCAAAACTTGATTTCTAAAATAAATTGGCTTTGAGTGGATCACAATATGAAAACAATTCATGGTTTAAAATGCGATTGATTAACTTGAGATTCAATAGATCTGAAAGGTACGGAACCAAACTAAAAGCATAAGCCTATCTGTTATCATGAAACTGAAGCAGAGATCAAATTAATTGGCACACACATGAGATGATATTAAAAAAATGAGAAAATGTGAAGTCACTTACACTAGGAGAACCTATCAATCACAAGGAGAGTGAACAACAGAGATAAAGAAGATTGGAGAAAAAAAATGAAAAATTGAAATAAAAGCTTAATTACCTTCAAGATAAGACTGAAACAGAGGTGAATTAAAATGGACGAGAGAAGCAGAGGGGTTGGGGTTTATTTATAGCATAAGTAAAAAATGCATTAGTGCATTGTAGGTTTAATTATAGGCATCTGAATAGACCAACGGCCCAGAGTTCATAGAAATTCCTACATTCCCGGTACTCGATCCTCTGTGTGCAATTATCCTTCGCTCCCCGTTTTTTCAGCATAATTCAGTACATCCATTTGAATAATTTTGACAACTGCCATCAAAATCGTTCGAATAAAAAGAAATTTAAATGTAAGTATGTAATTCATAATTCCAATATAATGTATATTAGTTTTGTGCTAACTATAAATTTATTTGATCATCTATAAAAAAAATATTAAAACAAAACTGTTAAAGGTTTTTTAATGACAGGCAACTCTAGTTAATATATAAATTGTTCGTTGCAATGTTAAAGAGAGAACACTATCTGAAATTATAATAGTTTTGGTTCTTTGAAACAAAAATGGAGAATTTAGATTTGATTCTTGAACTTTCTAAAAATATCAAGTTTGTTTGTAAACTTTAATTTGCACCAAATTTGTCTTTGAATTTTCAGAAATAAGTCAAATTAGTTCTTAAACTTTGAAGAAGAAAAAAATCAGAGATCAATTTACACCAAATTAGTCTTTGATTTCTGGAAGTAGCAGAGATCAATTAATCATGATACACCATGATTTCAAAAGTAGCACAACATTTCATACAATGCATGAATTAATACATTGGTTTGGAAGATTTAAAAAAATAACAACATATTGCATACAATTTCATTTTTAGTTCATGCGCCTTTACCGAATACGTGTATGGATAATATCCATGTTTCTAATATCTGCTCTAAATTTATCTATTCAAATTGTTTTAAGAAAATTTGTAGCATAGATCAAATTAGCATATTATATCAAATATTTTGTTGCTTTAATATTCGTGCCATAAAATTTTCCTAAAATTCCAAACGAATACAGGGGATAGTGATAATTCTGGCTCCGCCCCTGCTTAGCGGGATCACCTCCCCTCAGATATAGTGACATCCAAGCCGTCCGATTGAAAATGGTTAAAACAGATACACAAGTGAAATAACTCATATGCTAATAAAATAATACCATGCAGGATATAAGGTTAATGGCCAACTATATAATTTGACATTATTCAAGTAAACTTGCACAAAGATCTGCATGTGCGGCTTATATTTATGTAACTTGAGTCTGACCTTGGACATTGGAGGTAACCAAGTAGAGAAATGATATTGTCGCATCACATGCATCAAGAAGGTGATGGTGCTGCAAAGCCCGGTTGGCCTAAAAGCTCTAAAGAATTTTGTCGAGCACCTTGCGGGCATGAAGAGGTGTATCATGGTGTGGCTTCTAATCGATAGCTCGATGGGAGAGGTAATGCTCATGCTAGTGGTGGCAAATGATCGACTAAATGCAACCCACTACAAGTGAAGTAGCGAGGTGTTGGTACGGCCATGTGCAGGAGAGGTCCAGAACCATGAACCATGCACACGGAAAGTAAAAAATATGTCTAATGTTGTGAGAATGAAATTCGCACAGGAGGTCTCTACGCCACGTGGGCCTAAGTTTGATTGGGCTGTATAAAACCCAGATGAAAAGGGAGGGATATCTGAGATAAAGCAAGTCTTAAAGGGCCTTCTCCAATGGCAGACCCGTACGAACGGACTTTGATCAAAATCACACGTCATCATTAGCTAACGTTGAAGCGAGTTGCGATAAATATCAGCGATTCAGCAGGATCTGCTTTGATCAAAATCACACGTCATCATGAGCTAACGTTGAAGCGAGTTTGTTGTCTTACTTTACACTGTAATCTTGTCAATTTGTTATCAGAACTCCAGCGAAATTACTAGCACGTCATTTAGTATTTACTGAAGGCAAAACTTTCGCATTGCTCCTTTCTTTTGGTCCAATTGCCGGTTAACTGCATCTACTGAAACCGGCTTACAAAATTGAAATCATGTAACAAGATTTTCAAGCATAATTAATTGAACACGCGTACGTTCTAGCCTAGAAAACGAGTAAAACAAGATCGGTGTATATGTTTTCGCGATGAATTCCATTGATCAGTTATCTCAAAAGATAAATAAGGAAAGAGCAATAGTAAAAGAGAGATATAAGAGCCAGAACAAGCAATCCTTGTAACAATCAATCGTAGTACATACAAGCCATTACAGGTTTAACAATGAATAGAAATCATTCTACAACATACTAATAACCAACCAACAACACCACCTTCTCAGGGCCCATCCATATACTGAGCCCCTTGTGCTTATTAAAAACAAACACAACCAAAAAAATACAGCACTTTCCGATAATCCACAAAACAAAATCCTCACTTGGCGCTGGCGAGCTGGGTGCGGAGGAGTTTGGCTGCAGAGACCATGTTGGTAAGAGCAGGTTTGACCTCAGTGTACTTGCGGGTCTTCAAACCACAATCTGGGTTGACCCACAGGATATTGGTGTCGAGCACAGCAAGCATCTTGTTGATACGGTCGGCAATTTCCTCAGTGGAGGGGATACGTGGGGAGTGGATGTCGTACACACCTGGGCCAATGCCAGCACCGTATGTGACACCCTCACGGAAGACGGAGAGCAACTTCTCGTCAGAGCGGGAGTTCTCAATTGTGATGACATCAGCATCCATGTTGATGATGGAGTGGATGATGTCATTGAAGTTAGAGTAGCACATGTGAGTGTGGATCTGCAAATGTATAAAATGGCCTCTCAGTGAATAGTTTTTTAGTACTAGTATACAGGAAAACCTCACTGGCTATATCACACAAGCATTTCTAATGCAATAAGCACCACAGGCAAAATGAAACTACATCAACAAACCTATTGGAGATAACCACAACTGCAGCACTTGAGCAAATCTATTGGAGATAAAAGTTCACAGACAACAAAGATTTGGGGGAAAAAATTGAGGGTTACAACATACCTGAGTAGTGTCTTTGACACCACAGTTAGTAATCCTGAAGGAGTGAACTGCCCAATTCAAATAAAATGCATGCTCCGACTTGCGGAGAGGCAAACCTTCTCTCAGAGCAGCCTCATCAATTTGAATAACCTTCACAATAGGAAGGTAAAAAATTAGAATAGAAACATAAAGGTAGTATGTAGCAAGTATTAGATACATCATCCATTTGAGCTGGTTCATCCACAATTGACAATGAAATATACCTGAATACCGGCAGCTTCAAGATCCTCAACCTCTTTCTTTATTGCCAGAGCAATCTGGTAGCATGTCTCAAACCTACCAACACACCGAAGGTCCATATAATCAGTTACTAAGAAATAAAGGTTCTTCGAATAAAATTTAAAAAAATAAAATGTTTTATAACTAACCTTGGTTGGTCATTTCTGACAAAGGACCAGTTGAGGATGGTGACTGGGCCGGTCAACATACCCTTCATGGGGCGAGCTGTCATGCTCTGAGCCATACTGGACCAGAAAACAGTCATAGCCATGGGGCGGCTGACATCACCATAGATGATTGGGGGCTTGACACAGCGAGATCCATAAGACTGCACCCAGCCATTGGCAGTGAATGCAAAGCCAGACAATTGCTCACCAAAGTACTCAACCATGTCATTTCTCTGTTTAAAAAAAAAACAAGTTAGTCATGCAGCAATACTAACAATGGTGACAATGATTCAAAGGTTTTATTTGAAGTTCTATAATTCTCAGGCATTTTTATGACAATTGACCACACTAGTGATATATGTACTATGGAGCAACAAATGGGTTGAAACAAATGGGCTGAAGAATTTACACGGGCTTTACAAGTTCTCCATAATTATTAGTTAAAAACAGACAAATACCAATTAAAACATAAATTTGTTTAATGCCTTTGCTTTAGCTATAAAACATGCTACAAACCTCAGGCTCTCCATGAACAAGTACATCGATGTCAAGCTCCTCCTGCAGCTTGACAACCTTGCTGATCTCCTCCTTAATGGCTTCAACGTAACTCTCTTCGGAGATCCTGCCAGAGTACAATACAACATTATAAACTACACTAAAAGATGTGCAGGCATAGTTTATTAAAGAATGAAAAGAACAATAAAACCTACTTCTTCGCTTTGTATTCCCTGCGCACCCTCCTGAGTTCAACAGTCTGGGGAAATGAACCAATGGTGGTGGTGGGCAGAACTGGAAGGTTGAGCTTCTTCTGCTGTGCATCCAATCTGGCACTAACAGTTGTCGCTCTGCGGTGATCAGATCCCCTCAGAGCAGCAGCCTAAAAATATTGCAATTAAAAGATGATTAATGCTCAGTTAAATGCATGGGGATAACTTGGAAATGGTGTGATTTCAGAAGACTTACAGCCTTTTGGACCTCCTCATTGTTAACTCTAGGAGAAGCCTTTCTTGAGGCCTGGGCAGCCGCATTTGCTGAGAAGAAAGCCTGTGCAGGTTATAATAAACAAGTCAGCACTAGTTGACGATATAAAATATGAATGACATTATAAGGTCGATATAGGGGTAAAATTTGAGTCTAGCAGAAGGCACTGTACCTCATCTTTCTGACCAGCGAGTGCCTTGGCAAGTGCATTGACCTCAACCACCTTCTGGGCAGCAAAAGCCAACCAAGACTTGATCTCATTGTCAAGCTTTGTCTCATTGATGAGATCGACGGCAGTGTGCATCAGAGAGCAAGAGGTGGAAACCACAAGCTTGTCTGAAAGGCAACCAAAATGTGTTATCAAAACAATTGATACATAGGTCACTGGAAAACAAGTATGGATTTTAAGGCATGAACATGCCAACTTCACCTCTGTGGTAATATGTATACAAATATACAATACAAGTACAGTCATCACAGGACAGCACCTGTTTCTTCTAAACAAAACACATCCCAATCTGACTCCCCACAATTTGACACCAGACTATAACTATTATATCCCAACTAATCCCGCCAAGGCCTTACCAGTTTGACATATACAAGTGCATATCTGTAACTTTAAGTATGTCTCTGCACAACTCTTCAAAGAACTAAAACTACTAATTAAATTGCCATTATGTTGAGGTTTAAGTAGAAAAATACATACCTTTGCCAACAACTGACTCGAGAGCATGAAGAGTGGTAAGAGAAGCAGCAAGATCATTGGCCCAGATGTTGCGGCCATCTACAACACCAGCAAAAAGATACTTGCCAGCAGGGAAGCCACTCTTAATTAGCTCAAGAGTATTTGTGCCACGGATAAGGTCAAAACCATAGCCAGTGACACCTGCTAATGAAGTAAGGGTCCTGCATATTTGTTCAGATGATAAAACAGATGGTCAGAATTGATGGACAGTAAGTAAGCACAGTAACTTTCAACAATATTGGGAATGCAAATACTATCTGATGACTATTAATAACAATATGCACCTCCTCTTTCATATTCATTATTCTTAGTCCCTCATTTTTGTTATATAATCTCAACTGCCTGATAAATACACTAGATCATCTATGATTACAAACTGAGAAACATTATCATAGGAACGTATAGGCAAGCAAAGTGCTGAATCATATCATAACTCAATAATGAAATATCAAGAAGAGATCTGCAAGAACTAATTGACTCACTTGTATGCATCTGCTGTGACATCAGCGAAGTATGTCTCAACAACCACATTCAAACCAGACAATGAAGATTCAAGCTCTGCGTAAGCTTTGGAGAAGGCAGCCAATTTGTGAGAGTCAAGGTCCATCACAAGAGTGGGTTCATCAAACTGGATCCATGAGGCTCCTTCGGCCTTCAGCTCAGCAATGACTTCCCTGAATAATTTGTGGAGAATAATTTAAATAAACACAATATCAACAGTAATAAATGAGGACGAAGAGGGGGTCAAAAGAATTAGGGATCCTTACTTGTAAACTGGGAGAATGCTTTCGAGCAATGAAAGAAGAGGGAATGATTTCTCAACACCCTTGGCAGGCTTAGAGAGCAGAAGGTATGTCACTGGTCCAACGAGCACTGGGACTGTATTGATTCCAAGCTATACGTGGACAAAAAGAGAAAAATAAAAACAGTTAGATATCTATACTGTAGTCTCCATCCTTAAATCAAGATTCTATATTCTACTATTTTCAAAGCATGGCAGTGTTGCAAATTCCTTACTGAAAACCAACTATTGTATTTTAGTACTGTCACTGATGAATTAGCAATTTAAGACATTAGAGAATCATTTTTTTAGACAGGTTAATAGAAAACAGAGTACATTCCATTAATTCACTTGCTAAGAGCACACAAATCTAAATGTCATTAAACTTTGTTAAGGACATACCGCCTTGGCTTCCTTGTACTCTTTCACAGCCTTGTGGGAGGCATATGAGAACTTAGTGTTGGGGCCCAACTCGGGGACAATGAAGTGGCTGCATAGTGAGATCAGCATATATTATTACCCAACCAAAAACTACAGTTATATCAAATTTAAATATGCAAAATTCTGAAAATTGAAATTTAGAAGCACAAAACCACATACTAGTTGGTGTCAAACCACTTCGTCATCTCCATGGCTGGGACAGACGCATTCCCTCTAGCCATCGAGAAGTACGTGTCGAACCCGATCTCACCGCCGGTCCAGGAGTACCGCTCAGGGACTGCCCCCAACATGGCGGTTGTGTCAAGTACCTGATCATAGCAGGAGAAGGTGTTGCTGGGGATGTACTTGATCCCAGCTTCAGACATCTGCTTCCAAATTGAGACCCTCAGATCAGCTGCAACCTTCTCAAGATCCTCAGCACTGCTCTTGCCATCCCAGAAGGATTCGAGCGCAAACTTGAGCTCTCTCTTAGGGCCCATGCGAGGGTATCCAACAATGTGAGAGGCCATTTCTCTGCATATGAGATAGATTGATTTAATTGTAAATATACGAGCAAGCTGTAACAGTAAAGCAAGAGAACTTTGAGGCTGAGGAGAAGATTAATCCTGGTTTCAGCTACTAATATTACTAAATACTGCCAGGAGCAGAAAAATGGGAAAGCTAATATTGATATAGTCAGTACAAAAGTAGATGTAAGAGGTGGACTGTAATCTAGCATGTTCTGTGCAACGTGAAATCTCAGAATTTCAATTAAAGGAAAACAATTTAAGATAGAATCGAGATATAAATTATAAAATAAAGAAATTAGTAAATTCGAGATGTAAAGTGCGCAACATAATGGTCATTAAATAAAACAATAAGTCAGGGTAGAAACACTAGATTCGTATATTAAGGACCTGGATCTGAGAAAAAAATATCATTTCAGATATAAAAAAAATTATGACACTAAACAGTGGAGTACGAAGCACTAAAAAGACTAGATCTAGAGAAGTGAGGTTTATAGTGAGCACAAAATTGAGAGGCCGGGTCAAAATTGCTGAGAGAAAATATCAGGTGACTCTCAAATCTGAATTACTTCCAAAATAGTAACTCCCAAACACGAGGATTGCAAATGAAGAAATATCTGAATTACAGATCGGGATCTATGAGATCTTACAAGCTGACCAAAAGCATAAACCCTCAGAAATCTCAGTCAATCCGATCTAAAACAATGGACAGTAAAAAATGCATCTACATGAAATCAGTGGGATAAAAGGGATCGCTTACACTTGGGAGGAGAAGCGATCGAATGAATCCCAAAGAAAGGTAGATGATAAGAAAATCGGCTAAAGGAGTGAAGAGTGAGGCGAGGAGCAAGCACAAGAGAGAAGCGAGAGGTTTCGGTTTATTTATAGACCAAATTCATTTGGGGTTGGTGTATTTTAGGGTACAACGAGAGCGCGCGTGAGTTTTTCTGTAAACATCACTGTAGTTGCTATTCTGCAGCGAGTATTGTTGTTATTATATTGGTTTCTATGAGCTCAGTGACTCGTAATAAAATTCCTTCATACGGTTTCTTTTTTTTTTTTTTAAGTGGATCTTCATCACTTGAGAGTAAGTCCGATGGGCATCGGACTTACTCTGGTTCGATGGGTTTAATCACCGCCTATTTGCTTTAAGTTGTGTGGAACGCTTTAAACTTTGTGTGTGCGCACAAATTTTAAATTAAATCGGACAATTATCATGCTCGTTGAACCTAAAAGTAGGTCCTCCGTTCTCGATCTTCATATGGTCCAAAATTGGTTTTCTTAACTTGGCACGAATCTCAAAACATAATACTGTCCCGCGCCAATCGAACAAGCACCGGCTGGATATAAATCTGACCCGTCCGTTTGAACTGTGTTGAGTAAGGTACCTGGGAGGATACGGATCCCGCTCTCCGAGGGGTCAGATGCGATCTTGGGAAATGGCACGCCCCTGGCCATGTTTTGGATTTTTGTGCCGCTTTTGTGTGCATTTGCGCTGATATTCACAAGTAACAAATGAAAAAAAACTTGCGCGTTTTTTCCGTATTTTATTCGCGAATAACTCGTGATTCGCATTTTATTTGTGAATAAAATATATTATATAGTGTTTTTGCGTTTTATTCGATGTTTGATTCGAAAACGTCGAAAAAACAAATTAAACGCGAATAGTTCGTGAATTAATCGCTTATCTGGTTACTATGCTGATATTGATAAATACTTTATACAAGACAAGATAAAATTAAAAATTAGTATTCTGAAAATTAGAATTTAAAAATGAATAATAAGGTGTATACATCAAATTTTTTATACTTGATATTTCTCTGTGAAACCTATAATATTGAGTGTATTCAACACCTAATCTCTTATATTTCTTGATTATATGATTTAGTCGTTGTAAATTTAGTTAAATTTAATTTAATTCATTATTGACTTTTGGAAAAAAAAAATGATCATTTTATTTTCTCCAATCAATTGAACAAGAATATCAACATGACTAATTCGTTATTTTGACTGTTATCATGGTAGATGGTCGTGAGAAGAAGAATTAGAATGTTCGTTGGGGGAAAAAAACGAGGGTAAAAATAAAAAATAAAAATAAGAAATAGACAGTCCCCGCTGTGGTAATTTTAATGATTGATTAAAGTTTTATTATGAGCTGGACTCATTTTGGCGGATATCAACATGACTATTCGTATCTTAAAAAAGTATGAGAGATTTGTAAGTTTTGAAGGGGAGATTTAATATTAAATTTTGATCGAGAAATATTCAACTACAATTTTTTTTGACAGTATACATTATTTTTTTAGAAACTTAAAAATATCGAATTTAAACTTTCAAGATACAGTCTAATTTGACTTCAATATCATGGCTTAACTTCAATATTCGAACCACCTTTTCCTGGAGGAGCTCACAAAATTTACTTATTTTTCAAAAATATTTCAATTCAATCCTTAAATAATTTTAATTTCGTTTTTTTTTTTTCAAACACGCAAAAATTTATTTTACCGTGGTAAGTGCTTGTGCTTAATGTACGATGATCATTCTGTTACAGATTAGTTATTGAAAAGAAATTCATGAATGTTTTTTATAACAGTTAGCGGTTTAGATCAGTGGGTCAAAGTAAAAAAGTAAAAATAATTGATTTTTAAAATCTGAAATGGCATATATTAATATTAATTGATCATATTCATTTTCAATTGATAAAAACTATTATTATTAAAAATTTCCATAATAAACGTCTAGCTACTTACAGCTCAAAAAAGGTAATTAAACCATATAAAATAGAATTGAAAATAAATAAAAGCTAAATAAGAGGAAAAGGAAGAGGACTTTGTAAGTCACATTACACTACAAACATTTGTCATTATCTACAATAATAAAAAATAATTAATGTCGCCATTAAAATTTGTTATTCCTGAGAATATTGCTATTATTGACGTAAGTATCCGCAATGCCGTCACTATTGAGTACTTTTATAGTCACAAACAATAGAATATTCATACATCAAACACAACCTTTCATATTCCGAAATTTTTATTAATATCCAAAAAAATATAAAATTTCCAAATGTACACCCGATTTGCAAACATTTCGGAATCTGCCCAATATGAGAAATTATTCTATGGATCCAGAGTTTGAATCCGCAAGAATAATTTCCTGGATCCAAGGTTTCTCTTTCCGGTAAATTATTTACCGGAAATGACATTTTTGGTAAATAATTTTACAGAAATGGTGTTTCCAGTAAATTATTTACCAGAAATAGGATTTTTTTATTTTTTATTTTAATTAAATAGAAAATATTATGATTTTTTATTTTTTTATTGAAATGTTAGAAATATTTTTATATTTCTTCGAAAATAGATGGAATACTATATAATTGAATTTATTACAAACACTGTGACAAATATCTCGGATCAACATTTTTCAGGTCGGATTTTTTGCGGTTGTAAGAAAAATTTAAATATTTCTCTGTGTTACTAGAAAGAAATAAAAATATTTTGAATCTGAGTTATTGATCCCGGTTCAAAAGTCACTTCTGGGTAAATAAAGAAATTATTGTGGTCCTTCTAGTACATTCAAATTCTAAGATACTCCATCTATTTTTGAAAAAAAATGATTTGACATTTCAACCTGTCGAATGATCTTAGAATTTGAATGTACTAGAAGAACCACCATAATTTTTTATTTATCTAGAAGTGACTTTTGAACCGGGATCAATAACTCAGATCCAAAATATTTTTTTTTCGATAACACACAAAGAAATATTTTAATTTTTCTTACGGCTGCAAAAAATTCGGCCTGAAAAATGTTGATCTAGGTTATTTGTCGCAGTCTTTCTAATAAATTCAATCATATAGTATTTCATATCTTTTCAAAAAAATATAAAAATATTTCTAATATTTCAATATAAAAAATAAAAAATTATAACATCTTCTGTTTAATTAAAATAAAAATCAGAAAATCCTATCTCCGGTATATTATTCACCGGAAATAGAATTTCTGGATCTTTTTGAACCATAAACACATCTAGTTCCATTTGGTTGTTTCTATATAGTGTATTTTCAATAATAGTTATTGAATACATAGTGCTTTCCTTTCTAGGCACATCTGTGATTATTCTATGAATTGAGGCTGTGAATTCGCAGAATAATTTTTGAATTGAGCATATTTCAATTTTTTTGCAAATCAGAAGTAGATTTGAAAAGTTTGTATTTTTTTTGGATTTTATAAAAATTTCGGGTTCATATCAATACGCTATAAAAAATACTAACAAAATATACGTAAATCAAAATTCTTCTTCTATAGCATTAGAGCATCTGCATCCCTGAAACTATTAGAGTTTCCAATCTGACGTGGCAGTTGCTAAACCAATTTTAGAGATATAGATGAATTTCTTATTTAGCAACTTTGCTCAATAATTTATTATTAAGAAATCGTTTATAAACTCTGACGTGGCAAAACAATTGGCCTGTATTCGCTAAAATTAGTTTAATTTACTGCTGATGTGGCTTATAATTTTAATTTAATGATGATGTGGCTTATTAGAAACTCTAAAATTAGTTTCAGAGATGTGAACATTTAGAAACTCCAGAGTCTATAATTTCTTAAAAGCAGTTAACAGTTATTTAGAAACTCTAAGAGTTTCAGGAATGTAGATGCTCTTAGCGTTTCCTTTATTTTATTCTTTTTGTAGGCTAGTGAATGAGAATAACAAAAGTTTAAGTGGAAATGTAGCGAGCTATGTAGAAAATTGAAATTATTTATCCTCGAAAGATCGAGATAGTTTTTGTTACAGTTGCTTTGTACATAATTTTAATTCGAAGATATTTGGTATGGGAAATCTTTTTGGTACAGTGAACAATTAATTTTGAAGATAGATACAGTGAGCAATTAATTCTGGTACAACAAAATCTATTTAATACAATGAGCAATTAACTGTTACAGATATTTTGAAGATAAACACAATATGCAAAAGAGGCAAAAAAAACAAAGAAATAGCAACTTATTCTACGATACTTGAGCCATAAAATCCAATCAAACAAAAAATAATTCAAATTATAACTTAACTTTAGACCTCAATTAATTAGCCACACTTGGGGTCGTATTTGATTAATCAGATGCTTATGTGTATGGCATTTGATGTCCACTATTATTTCACCTCTCTATTTATTGATCATAATCTATGTTGCACGGATACGCCTAAATAGGCGACGTATCGGTATCGAACACATATTGGATACCGATACGTATCCGATACACCAGCTGGCGTATCCGCCTACGTGGCGTATCCTTACTCGGCCGATACGGTCGCCGATACTCCGTTGAGCCGCGCCGCACCCGTGAGCCGCGCGTGAACCAGTGCATTTTTTTTCAGCTTTAAGCGTGAATTGAACTCGGGCACAGCCTGTGAGGGTCAAAAGCTTTGACCACTACACCAAAGTTTTATTTGTGATATATTCTAGTAACTATAGTATTTAATATATTATTATGTTATGCCTTTAATTTTTTATACAAATTTGATTTAAGTTATGATTATCTAAATACAATATATAAAATAATAAAAAATAATATATATTTTAAACATATCGTATTCTTGATTTTTAAAAATTGTCGTATCGTCGTATCCGTATCGTATCCGATACGATACCCGTACCCGTATCCATGCAACATAGATCATAATTATTTATTTGTTAACTCATAATATATATTTGCCTACGATAAATATATACGAATTCTACGTAAATCTATATAAATAAGTAATTTCGTTTAATAGATAATCATTAACCGTTACAAAAAAAAATCAACTGACAGATGCACAAATTCATTAACAGAAAAGAGGTGAATAGAAATGATACTGGACCATGAAAAATATCATGTAGCTAATTTTTTAGCATGTGCATTGTTAATACGACATTAGACACTCACCTAAGAGCATTAATCATTATTAGGTGTTAGGAGCATTATTTTCTTGAATACTCCCTCGTATACATTCACATGAGAGTTGTCCTATTGCTGAAGACTAAATTCAAAGTAATTATGAATAAAAACAAAATAAGGAGATAGAGCAGAAAGTAAATTTGTACAGAGAAACACGGAACATAATATCAGTGTACTAAAAAAGCATTTCAAACAAGCTACTTTTGAGGGAAAAAAAGAAAAAAAACTAAGAAGAACAAGAGTTATTTTGGGAATTTAGATGGGAGCGAGCAGTTCATTATTTATTATCGAATTTTTTTGGCTGCACCAGGTGCATTCCGTACTTCAGCCACCCAAGTCAAGCCATTGGAGTATTCTCGGTCTATGTGAATATGTCTGGTAATCCACCAGCTGCGTCTCTTCTCTCCTTGGTCTATGCCAGGGAACTTCGTAAGACCGTTAAGCGATTTAAGCGAAGAGAAATGTCAAATGAAAGTAGGTTACAAAGACTTTAGAAGAGAAAACAAACAATGGAGTCCGCCAAAATCTGAATTCTCTGTGGCTGCTTGTTTGTACAGTGCATTGTGATGGGTCAATGACCGACACCTTAGGCCTTAGCTGCTCCGGTTGACGGAATTGATATTTGTAGAATCTTTTTTATTATGTCAAGTCCATGCATCCATGCTGTATATGAGTGTCGTAAAAAATATCCGATTAGATAGATTAATGAACCGATTAATCATTGGTGGCGATCAAATTGTCACTGATTTTTTTTATTAATTAACCGATTATTTTTTATTATGATAGATTATTTTTGATTATTTTCGATTAATCATTTGACAGTATCCTATACATCCGATGAGCGCATACCGTTATTTACAACACTGCTGTATACTTTATCCATCCATGCAATTTTTCACAGAATCTGAAATTGAAAGACCATTCAAAAACAAAATTCTGAACTTACCAAAAGATAAGGGTGCAAACATATTGGATAATATCCGGTTGTATCCGGATCCGTATCCGAAAATTAGATATAGATATCCGCAAATATCCGTACGGATACGAATACGGATATGATTTCGAATTTTAATAATCATATCCGATTAGTAGATATATACCATATAGTTTAATATATATTATAAAAATATTTATGTATATATTTACGGATATTTGATATCCGATCCGTATTAACGTATCTGTCTAATATTCGATTGGTATCCGTATCCAAAAAATAAATGCGGATATGGATATGATTTTACACTATCCGATCCGTTTGCACCTCTACCAAAAGAATGAACCAAATAGGGTTTGGTCATACAAATGAGCGCTTCAATTTTTTTAGTGATAAAATTAATTAGAATTAGAATGCATAACCTAAAACTATTAATTTGACTTTTCAGTAATATAAATATTAATCAATTTAAAAATTAAGTATATCACATCCTATGAAGTAGTCCACCGTACAAGATAAACATGTAGATCAAATTGTATGGACTAATCACTCAATTAATCAAATAAGGATACAAACTCAAAATTAAGCAATTAAAATTCAAAACAATATAAAACTCTTGTAACTTTTTAAAACAATACATATGTAATTCTTCATGTATACAACAGAGTTACATACGATAGAAAGGAGGTCAAGGACTTTGCTCTTGTTTTGAATTACATGCAAAACGTTTTATTTTTCCGATTAAAAATGCTAAATTTAAAATAAACTCATTGAATCAATTTATTAAACGTCATCATATATTTCACTATTAGACAGCCACATTAGATGCCACAGACAATCCGGACCAATATGGAACGGGGTTGGTGGGGGCCTATTAATCTATTATGTTGGCGCCACACTGTCACTAGTATTTTTTAATTTTATCTTATAATATTCAAATCGGGATTGGGTAAAAGATATTTTACTCTTTGTCGTGTGATGTGACTGTGTGGGTAGACTGAGCATGTGGCGTGGGAGATTGGAAACAGAGATCTGGATTCTTGACGGGATCTCATTTCTTTACAGGAATGTTGTTGCATTTGGATCCCTGCTCCTGTTTTGTACCGTACGCTTATGTAGATGCATGCTAAATAATCTATAGTTGTATAGGTTTAAATTTCAAAATTTTATTTTTCTTATTCAGTCGACGATTAAGTTTTATCAAACAAAAATACATTCTACGCTAAACAAATAAAATACAATGAATATTTTTTTTTAAACTCACCAACAAATATAAGAACACACCTAGCCACTACCGAGTCTTTAAAAAAATAATACAAATATAATAACACGTCAATTTTTACTTAGAATTGGTTTTCCTTGTATAGCGTGTAACAGCCGACAGCTCAAGTTTATATTGGAAAAGGTATTTCGAGCATGGGATTTATTTAAGACATGCATGAAAAAGACCCAAGATCCAACAAAAGTAGAAATACAAATGTCCCTTTAAGCATATAAGAGGTTGATAACTATTATTGTTTAGAGAGCGATTATTTATACTTTATGAATATTAAAATACTATGTGAGAATTAACTTTTAGTTTGACGTCAAAGACAATGTTTCCTGTGCGAGAAATTACAGATTCGAAATTGGAACGAAAAATTCTAAGTAGGTATATTGATGATTTTATCTCTAACTTTACTAAAAGAAAATATATTAATATACTAGGTATAATCATATGCACAAATTTTCATGTACCGAGAGGGTTAATTATATACGAATTTAAATTTATGCATAGTTAATTGGTACGGACACATTAAATATTTATACATAATTAACACTTTTAAGTACATCAAAATTTAAAGATGCTCTGGCCATTTTTTGATGGTATTTTTTAATCAAGAAAATTGGGAATTTTATCACAAAATTTTTAGTGCATAAAAAAAGATGAACTTTGTAACAAATTTAAATGTTTGTGATTAACTATTTCATGCACATCAAAATTCGTGCGCGGGAATTCTTCATTGCACAACAGTATTCATGTGAGTGCATTAAGCCATTAACAAACGATTGGCGATTGTTCTCTGGATATTTCTATTTTTAAAGTTTAAATAGTCGATCCGAACTGCTTAATATGATTTTCATATTAAAATATGCTTGAATACAAAATTTTATATTTTTTGTAATTTTTTGCTATTTTTAAGATAGATACAAAATTATTGTTTTTAGAAGTTTGAATGATTTTGTATCTCTCTAAACAATTAGTAAAAAAATTCTAAAAATTACAAAATTTGTTATCCAAACACATTTTAGTACAAAGATCATGTTGAATAGTTCGGATTGATTATTTAGATTCTGAAAATAAAAATAATGTTATTGGAATATTATGGGACATTTTAACTCTACTCTATTTAAAATTAGATTATTGCTCCATAAAACCTCGTGCATATGAGATCATAGTCACAAGATTCTCGAATAATTCATTTTTTTGTGATGATGAACCGAACGCCGAATTATTCAGTTAACCGAACTTTGACCAAATTATTCCCGAATAATTCGCGAATTTTACGAACTTTTTCCAAATTTTACGAATTATTTGAGAATTTTTTTCAAATTTTTCCTATAATATTTTTTTTTGCTTCCTTGTAGAACTAAGATCTCTGGTTCGAATAATTTCAAATCATTTCTAAATTATACCCGAATTATTTCGGAATCATGAATTTTTGATCTCGCCGAAGCGAATCAGAATAATTCATTTGACACTGGGTATGAGATACAGTGGCGGTTAAATAGCAAGGGACGCATCACGCATAGGCATAGAGACTGCTGGTGGTACGTCACTCAGATCCAAAGACAATGCGTCATAATAAATGTCCACCTGCTTTAATTTGGTGAGCTACAACGGTGCCGCTGTGCCTCTGCTCAAATCAAATCACCGACATTACAACCATTCACTTGCTCTTCACCAACGGCGCAATCACAAATTTGAAATTTCTCATCGGACAAAGAATTTTTTTTTTTTTTTTTAAACAGAGCAGCTGATGAGTCGACATCTAATAATGGACTAAAAAGATGTTTGCATGGAATTTTTTATTGATATGCTTTTCTTTGAAATTCCTGTACACATTCTTTGACAGAAAAAAAATATATCCCTCTTTTTTTTTTCTCCGATGATTTTCCATCATTAATTTGGGTTCCAAAACTATAGCATTTCTTTAATTCAATTTGTGGAAGTCAAACGTGCATGACATCCGATGCTTTGCAATGGAACTTTGAAAATAAATAAAAGGTGTAATCTTTGAATTAGGCGACAATCCCATCATCATTCCTACTCCAACAACCATGATTTTCACATACATGGTACATCTATCTACTTCTCACAAGTGTTACCTTCCATCGCACTCAACCAACAAAATGTGGTGGTTATCATGCAATGGCCTTGAGGTGTTTATTTCTTGGTATATTGGTATGATATTTTTAATTTCAATTTCCCCCAAAAGTTAGTGCGAGGTGATCCGACCTCATTTGCTTGGCATTTTTGTTGGGTCCCATGAGGAGAACAAAAGAGCTGCTCCGTAGTAGGTGTTCCTACCGAGCAGGATCCTCTGCGGCCGTTCCTTCTAGCTCATTTATGAAGCATTCATTTAATTGATTTTTTCAGCGATTCACTGATCTTAATTATTGATAAAAAAATAGTTTAACCAACAGCTCTTTTCTGATACATTGTCATTCCAACTAGAGAAGTTAGGTTGACCATATAATAAACAATTATTACTTTGATTTGTCTCCAACAATAATAGTCTATTACTTGCTTTGATTTGTTGATAATAGAAAAATTCATACAAGTTAGTTGTAATATATATAATGAATTTCAAGCTGTAAGATTTATCATTTATAAGAACATTAAATATTTGTAAATATATATTTTTCTCTTACTTGTTCAACTAGATAGCAACTCCTCTCCTTACAATGAACACATATAATTTATCCTCCAATTAAATAATTAATAAAGTAATGTTAAAATAATGGGTAAATCAACATAATAAACAACTATAATAAAACAACCTAACTCTCATCAAGTAATTATGTGTTATCTTAATAAATTATTTAAGACTCTTAATTTTCATCGTTAATTAAATTAAATTATGTGAAAAATGAAAATGATTAAGTATTTTTTATCTATAAACTAGTTTTGTTTTCTATTATCCTAGCACATACTTAAGGTCCGTATAATGTGTGAAAATAAACAAATATGATAAATACTTGTATAGGATCAATATTTTGCTTTCTATTTGACAAAAAAATCGAAAAAAATGTGTAAAATAAGCTTACTTTTTTTCTATTTGTCTTCATTTTTTTTAATAATCCAAACAACATTTAATCTCGAAATATATACTACTTCCATCTATCTTCCTTCATTTTGTAGCATATCAAGGGGTTCTTTATGTTACACAACCAAATTCACACCAAATCCGAAAAATTTCATGTGGTAGGTGACCTGTGGAGCCCTTAGTAACATAATTTTCAAGGTAGGTGGGGGCCAATAATGGGTTAGTTCTGAGGTTAAGAAAGCATTAAGATTTAATAATTAGGAAATACAAAGTCTCCACCAAACCCACCTTTTACGCCTTCTCCATTTTGCTTTTAGCGCAATAAAAATATATTCACCATTTCTTTGAATAAATTTCTTCATTATAGAAGTTCGAGATTGCAACTAATGAATCTTACAAAATCATCTAATTTAAACTAAAAATTGACCTCTTTAGCAGCACTTATTTGTTAAGTCAAACAGTACACTTACGTGTTTCATGATATTGCTAAACATGAATAAATTTACTTTGTTCAACCTCAGTGGGATATCATGGATAAAGCACAAATAATATAATATATTTATGTCTTTGTGCGACATTATTTGCTTGTTTCAGCGGAACCAAATAGATAAAGCACAAAACAATGTGGTTGCCTATTATGAAGACACAATAATGATTTGGAATTTCATCAGGAACAGAAAAAGATTACTACATAGAATGCCATAATTCGGTGTCATTTGTGCCAATTCTTGTGAAAAATTATTTTGTTCATGTAAACTTACTTTGATAAACTTATGTAAGATCATTAACTAATTTTTTCAAGAGAATCTGTCTTTAATTTGGTGACAAAGATAATATTATGTGTAGAGAGTTGCAACTTCAAAATTGAAATGAAAAGTTCTTTATGAATATTAAACAAATTAAGTGGCTTGATTCCGACTTTACTAGAAAGAAATTTTTTTTTTTTTTTCAAACACACTTATTAAATGCTCGAGGCAAGAATACTTCGATAATAAGAAAAAATATATTGACAATTATATCTGTTTGACATTACCGAGCATGCAAAGGTTCCGATATTTTTATTAAAACCCCAAAAAAAAAACAAATTATCAAATCTGCTCCCACTCCAAAGTTATAATTATTTCTACCCTAACCGCCCGTGGGCTGGGCGGTCCACTTTTTCCACCTGACCGCCCAGCAGCCGGGCGGTCCACTGTGCATAGCTGACCGCCCAGCCACTGGGCGGTCCAATTTCCATAGCTGACCGCCCAGCAGCTGGGCGGTCCGCTAGTGTTTTTTTTTTTTTTTTTTTTTTTTTTTTTTTTTTTTAAAGATTAGATTAGAGACAATATGAATATAAAGATGCTGAATTCTTAACGCTAAAAGTTCGAATTTTTTTTGTAAATATTAGTTAGATTACTTCTGTGAAGCATATTTATACTAAAATACGCTAAATTACTTGGAATTATGTTAAATTACGTTGAGTTACACTATATTAAGTTAAATTACACTAAATCACATTACATTACGCTAAAATACGGTAAATTACATATGAATAGGGACGATATCTTCACTGAAAAGGCGAAAAACGACGACGAAATGAAAATCTTAAGTAATTTACTCAATATGTAATTACTTAAGTGAGTTATACTAAATTACTCAATACGCTAAATTACTTAAGTGAGTTATTCTCAAGCTTTCCGAAAAGTGCTCATTTGCTGAAATCGGACACTAAAATACGCTAAAATATGCTAAAATACGCTAAAATACGCTAAATTACGCAATACGCTAAAATACGCTAAATTACTCAATACGCTAAAATACGCTAAATTACTCAATACGCTAAATTACTCAATACGCTAAACTACTCAATACGCTAAAATACGCTAAATTACTCAATACGCTAAACTACTAAATACGCTACTCAATACGCTAAATTACTGAATACGCTAAAATACGCTAAATTACTCAATACGCTAAATTACGCAATACGCTAAAATACGCTAAATTACTCAATACGCTAAAATACGCTAAATTACTCAATACGCTAAAATACGCTAAATTACTTGGAATTATGTTAAATTACGTTGAATTACACTAAATTACGCTAAATAACAATAACTTCGCTAATGATGCTGAAATATGGTAAATTACGCTAAAATACGCAAAATTACGCTAAAGTAGACCGATTCTGTGCCATCTTTCATGAATCGTAAAAAATAGTAAAAAAATTCCGAAAATAGTAAAAATTGGTATTCTACAAGTTCATTATGTAACTAATTACTGAACTACTTGGATTGAATAATAGAAATGAAAATCTTAATCGGAAACTTCAACTCAAGTTTTGAGGCTTTTCCCTTTGTTTTTTGGTGATTCTGAATTTTGGAATCCGGCATAGCTGGCACGGACGCATGCGCATTTTCTCAAGCTTTCCGAAAAGTGCTCATTTGCTGAAATCGGACACTCGAGCGCCGTTTTATGACCGTTTGAAGTTTCGTCGTCGTTTTTCGCCTTTTCAGTGAAGATATAGTCCCTATTCATATGTAATTTACCGTATTTTAGCGTAATGTAATGTGATTTAGTGTAATTTAACTTAATATAGTGTAACTCAACGTAATTTAACATAATTCCAAGTAATTTAGCGTATTTTAGTATAAATATGCTTCACAGAAGTAATCTAACTAATATTTACAAAAAAAATTCGAACTTTTAGCGTTAAGAATTCAGCATCTTTATATTCATATTGTCTCTAATCTAATCTTTAAAAAAAAAAAAAAAAAAAAAAAAAAAAAAACACTAGCGGACCGCCCAGTTGCTGGGCGGTCAGCTATGGAAATTGGACCGCCCAGTGGCGGGGCGGTCAGCTATGCACAGTGGACCGCCCGGCTGCTGGGCGGTCAGGTGGAAAAAGTGGACCGCCCAGCCCACGGGCGGTTAGGGTAGAAATAATTATAACTTTGGAGTGGGAGCAGATTTGATAATTTGTTTTTTTTTGGGGGTTTTAATAAAAATATCGGTCTAAGGTTAGACAAATTTTTGTTTCTTATTTTAAGAGCATTTATTGCCCCACCCAAAGCCCACTTCAAACAGACCCATCAGCCTTCTTTGACAACCTAAATACTATGTCCTACCCAAAAATCCCCAACTCAGCCCATCAAACACTAGCCGCAGCACCACTGGAAAATGAAATAAAGACAGCCCTAAATGAGATGGGCCCAGATAAATCCCCTGGGCCAGATGGATCTCAGCCCGCCTCCTCCAAAACTATTGGGCTGTTTTTAAAAATGATATAGTAAAACACATTCAAGCCGCCTTTGAGGTACCTACAGATTGGTTACCAAGCCACATAACCTTAATTCCCAAAATAGAAGAGGCAGAAAATCCGAAGGATTACAGACCTATTACAGTAGGGAATATAACCTATCGTTTGTTGATGAAAATACTAGCTAAACGCTTGCAACCTCACATGCGAAAACTAATCTCCACAGAACAGACCGCGTTCCTCAAAGGCCGTAATATCACCGATAACACAATACTAATCCACTCTTTCCACACACCAACCTATAGAGACAGTTCATTTATGCTTAGCAGACGTCAACAAGGCGTTTGACACGGTACAATGGCAGTTTATATATGCAGCAATGGAAGCAGTAAATTTTCCTAGCAGTTTGATTCAATTGGTAAAACACTGTCTTGAATCGGGTCGAGTCACGGTACTAGTTAACGGATCAGGATCAGGTTTCCTCAAACTGACGAGGGGATTAAGGCAAGGGTGCCCCCTATCACCCTACCTCTTCATTCTAGTGACAGAATTTCTGACAAAAAGACTGCAATTGGCACAAAGTAGTGGGGTGATAAGAGGTATCAAGATAGCGAGAACTGTGCCGGTTATCACGCTATCAAGAAGCGACAGTTAGGGAAGTGGATTCCTTTTGCTTAATCCTAAATGATTTTGCTAAACACACGGGGTTAATCGTCAACCTTGACAAATCCAAGATATGGTTCAGTGCACATTGCAGTGAGGATTGCTGAGATGAGATCACAGCATCCTTGCAATCAACTTGGGCAGGAGACAATGAAAAGTACTTAGGGGTCTATGTGTCGCAAGGCTCCACACAGCATGACCTAACCCATGAGTTACTATTGGCCAAGTTCCATGCAAAATGACCGGTTGGAAAATGAACATGCTCTCCTATGCGGGGCGCTTGACTCTAATCAAATCGGTATTGGTCTCCATTATATGTCTATTGCTAGCATACCCAAGAAAACAATAAATGCTATAACTGCCTTGATCCGCAACTTCCTTTTGGGGGCAAAGTGGGTAAAGATAGGTACATGGCACCAATTGCATGGCACAAGATTTGTTTTACAGAAGAAGAGGGGGGGCTACGAGTGCGGGACTTAGAGACGGTTAACAAAGCACTTCTACTAAAGATAGTGTGGCAATTGGCTGAAAATCAAGACAGACTGTGGGTGCACGTCATGAGGGCTAAGTACTACTCGAAGGGAGGTTTCTGGGCTGTGAAAAACAGTGCCGGATGCAGCCAACTTTGGAGAACGGTTCAAACCCTCAAAGTCTTCTTTGTTGACCAGCTTAAATGGGAAATAGCAGACGGATCGCACATCCCGGCTCTGAACCAACCGTGGTTTGATGGGTGGAATTTGCAGACAATTGACACAAACAGGCAAAGAGATGCAACAGTGGCCACACTGTTTAACCTAGCAACAGGATCATGGGATGTTCAGGTAGTGACAGAACTGTTGGGGGTAGAAGCAATGCAAGGTATCCAATTAGCCCGAGCACCTGCACAGTTAACCATACTGAAAGATAGGCTGATTTGGTTACCTAGCAAAAGTGGCTCGTACTCCTCCAAACAAGGATACGAACTACTCAAAACACAGACCCTGCACCCACCAGTCTACGAGGATACAACGAAGAAAGCACTGGGGAAAATCTGGGCATGGAAGGGTATCTTGCCTAGAGTACGAACCTTCCTTTGGCGGGTGATACATGGGGCTTTACTAACTGCCGCATGGCTCCACACAAGGATAAGAGACATCAACCCGTTATGCAAGCGATGCCAGGCTGAAAACGAATACCTCATGCACCTGTTCTACTACTGTCCGGTATCACGGGCCACATGGCAAGCAGCAGGATTGACCATCAACGTGGATGATCTGCCGCTAGACTTCACCAAAACATTGCTAACTGTCACGGGGACAATGGATGAAAGACAAACAGTGTCCTTCTGCAACCTGTTGTGGGAGATTTGGAATGCTAGAAACAGGGAAATTTTCGAAGGTAAAAAAACACAACCGTTGGGAATCCTCAAACAAGCCAAATCCATGGAGCAAGCTGTTACAGCAGCTAGCAGTAACCTGACAAGGACTCAGGCAGTCCTAAACAGGATACCAAGGGGAGCAAAGACCATATTAGTGGATGCTTCATGGGAGCCCTAAAACAATACAGGAACAGGAGTGATGGTTTTTGATGAACAAGGGGGGCTGCTAGAGGCGCTGAGCCAAGCTATGGTTACCAATGACCCCTTTCAAGCAGAGGCAACAGCCTTGCTACAATCATTGAAGTACGTGGAAACTAACAGCACGCACACTCCTCAATGCCCTTATGTGATTTTCTCAAATTGCAAAACTCTTGTTAAAACGGTGAACCAACAGTGTGTAGATGAATTACCATCATGGAAGGCAAGACAGACAGTAGCACAGTGCATTGTCATCTGGAAACAGGTACTGTACACAACCTCACTCTACCACACCAGACGAGAAGCATTGGTACAACCCCATCTGTTGGCAAATGGAATTAGAAAGGCTAACTCAGGAAGCACAGGCATGGAGCTGGTCAGAGGACTAGGAATAGAGTTGATTAGAGGTGGTTAGCTTTTACTGGTGCGTTAGTTTTTTTATGATGTCTATCTTAAAATTGATGTACTGGTACCATCATTGTAGCTACATTTATGATTCAATCAAATATACCTACGGGTTTCACTCAAAAAAAAAAAAGAAGATGAAATAGAAGGACAAAATAAAGAACACTTGCTGCATTACTGCCGAAGAATAATTTGCTTTTTATGCCCAATTTCAAGGGTCCTATTTCAGGCAGCGCATGGTTTGGATTATTCAGCGCTAAGAAAAACTTTACGGCACAATGCTCAATTTGCCCTTCTCATTATTTTTTTGTTTTATTTATTTTTTCATTTTTCTACATGCGCTGAAAATAGCACTCCTTCGGTTTGGAGATACTTCATGTTTAGCTCTCGGATTATGGTAAGACGCACTTTGAGGTTTATCATCATTACTTGAAATTGCATTATCTCAATTACTTCCCATAAGCAGTCAGAGGAGGTACGATGAATGACATTAGTCTTTGGAGGAAGCGTAACTTCGAAGGAAAAAGTGAATCTCTTCAGATGAGGTATGATAATTGATAAATGACATAATCTCTATGTGAGATAAAAACAGATGTTACAATTTTTTATTTGTAGGACGGTGCCAAATTGTCAAAATTCCTATTTGTGCATCTTTACAAATTTTTTCTTTTTCATTTTTGTTTAAATATCCTCATATTTTATATACTTGTTATTTATTATAAACATAAACTAATATATAGAACTTTTTTTTAAATTAAGTTTGTTATTTTAAAGTGCTTATTTTCACTAATTATCCGTTTTGTATCTTAATCTCAATCTATATCCTTCAATTATTAACACCTTATCCGTAACTGTTTAAGACATAATTGGTTTTGAACTTTTGACATATATGTAATACCGTATCCATATTCCTATCCGCTTTAATAAAGTTACATATACGGATGAGGTTTTAATACTATCGGCTCCGAATCCGTTCCGTTTAGTTATTCTCTTAAAAAAAAGAAACTTTTTATCACCTGAAGGCTGTACTGTCAATAGTGTCAAACCAATAGTTCATGCCAAAAATTCTAATTATTGTATCACAACATGACATTAATTATTCTGGTTCACAGTACTGGTACTTCAGAAAACAACAGTGGTAGTTGGTCCAGATATTACTAAAACCATATTCAGAATTGCTGTTAGGACCATATATCTCGGTTACTTGGTACATTGAGATACATTGCACCTGAACATACAAAATTGTACCACTGGCTTGTGCCAATAAAGGTAGTCTTACAAAACCACACATATTTTTGCATGGAATTCACATCACCTGAGGTAACAGAATATTTCTGTTTAGATCCAGACTATCTGATCAGAATCCGCAAGGATATTAAAGACACCCCGTGCATTCCACCTTGGACCGTATTTGTCCGGATTCTAATCAGATGGTCTGGATCTAAATAGAAATATTTTGTTACCTCAAGAGGATATGGACTCCTTTTGCTTGTGAATGACATTTGGCACCAGATCTGGTGACAAACTCTATGCCTGATACTTGTGCCATTTGATAATTTAAAATGAGAGGGCGATTCCTTTTCCTTCTCTTCCCAATACCAATACATCTATTGTGATGGTGCAGTATTGCCTCAATATCAGCTATGATAAATTGCAAAGAGTCTGCAACTGATAATACAATTGTGACAGAATAAGCTTTTACACTGACGAACGACATGAAATCATATATTATATAACATTTACTCAGGCAAGGTTATAGGATCTAAGCTGTCGACTAGAATCCCCAGGTCTATGTCCTTATCCTCAAACTTCTTAATAAACGGGTGATCCTAATAATTGCACATAGAAAAATAAATAATTGTCAATTAATTGGATTGAAAACAAGAAAAGAAACACGACAAAGGCCTATAATAAATGACATTACTAACCAGAAGTTGCAAGGATGACATTCTCTCCTGAGGATCCTTCTGTATGCTGTGTACATAAATATATAGAAATTAGGATGACATTCTCTCTCTATTCAAAATTAACTATAGGTGATGCCATTATCTTTGATTAATGATCCAGTCAACACACAAGGCACAATTTTCAACCAATCATGAGAGCACACTATAGCACGGTCCCACTTTGCTCCCAGGGTGGTGCAGTTACATATTATCAATATATCTAGGGTTCACACACACATACAAGCCCTAAAGCACTACACACCAATCTAACATGCAAAGATTATAGAAATAAAAGAAATACCAGGCGGAAATAAAAGAGCAGAATTCGGGAGAGAACTGGTCGGATGGGGCGGAAGGGGGAGGCTGGTCGACAATAGCCTCTAAGAGCTCATAGAAACTAAGCCAGCCCTCAGATTCTTCTGACGGAATATAAGGAAACCGGCCAATGGCACACTCTAGTACTACCAACCCCAAGCTCCATATGTCGCTCTTGTAGTCGTATGAGCTGCCACTTATTCTCTCTGGCGACATGTAATTGTAGGTCCCGACAAATGTATCTCTTTGACCCATAGAGCTTGCTAGCACTGCACTCACACCAAAATCGGTTATCTTGACTTCTCCTTTGTGGTTTACCAACAGATTTGAGGGCTTTATGTCCCGGTGTATCACATGCCTCTCATGATGCAGGTACACTAATCCCTTCAATACCTAATTGTCAACATGCATCAAGTCAAATATGAGCAACATTTTGCAATAAAACCTCCCAGAAATTCAGTGCCCTCGTGAGTTCTATATATTTTCATTTGACCAACCAAATATAAATGCTTTTTTTTTTCACACATCCAAAACCTCTCATTTTGGAGTTTAATCTAAGTTTGAGCTCCATCAGTGACAAACAGCGATCACTTTATTGTTGCATATCTCATTATTTGAGTCAGTGATAGAAGACACATGCGAAAGAGTAAAACACACAAAGGTACTAGCATGGGGATTTTTTTTAATCATTGTATGTTATCTTGTCTTGTTGAGTTGCTTATTTTATCTGCTTGTGTATCTATCTATTCATTCATTTATGCATTTTTTTGTGGGGGGGGGGGGGGGGGGGGCATTACATTCTTTCACCAGTGTTGTTTGGAAGAGCTTACAAATTTTCATCATTCCTTACTATTATGCAAGCAGTTGAACAATACGTCAATAAATGTAACAATGTTTCCTGTTTGCTTGTGCCAATGATAGAATACAGAGGTCTAACCCATAACCATAAATTTCCTAGCAACAGTAGCAATGAACTAAAGTGTATCTACCTGTTTGCAAAGAACAGCTAGATAAGGCTCGAGAATGGTCTTGACTTGTTTAATTATGTCGGCTAAAGATCCACGATCCATATACTCCAATACAAGCGAAATCACGCCATTGTGATAGAACGAATGGTAACACACCACAATTTGCGGGCACTGTGAAGCCTGGTTTATTTTGAGCTCTTGCACTATTTGCTTGCGGATTGTCTCCTGTATGTTCATTTGTATTCCCTATACAGTAAATAAAGAATAATAAGTCCAAAGAGCCCAGGTTTTGAATTATCCGCATAATTGTACTGCATGTTGCCGGTATCCGATAAAGTACATAAATTTGGGGTTGTTCTAAATTAACAGAAACAATATTTAACAGAAATTTGGGGTGGTTGTTGTTATAATTTAACAGAAATTTGGGGGGGTTGTTGTTGTTATAATTTAGCAGAAACAATATTTTTGTGCCGAAACTGCCTCGACTCATCCACAAAACATCAGGTTAAGATTAAACAAGAAAAAGAAGGGGTTAATCCAGCATCTAAAAGTGCAAGTATTCTGGTTCCTTACTGGTACCGGATGGAATGACATTGAATCAGGACCTTATGGGTGACTCTGGTCGATAAGTAGCTAACAAATAATAGACTCATGTCAAATCAAATAAATAAGATTGCACAAGAAAGAATATAATGTAAAAGACGTGAGAAAATAGGCAACATGCTTTTCCTAAAATCCATAGAACTATTTTACATACATATAATGAGTTGGCTATTTACAATTTACATTTCATCATGATAAGCTGAACTTAAAATATATAGGCCTTTTATTTTGCATGTATAACATTTCAATAAGGACGAAGATTAAAAATGTTTGGTACATGCAACATCAAATACCTTTAAAGCATAAAATTTGCCATTCCATTTGTGGCGAACAAGTTGTACAACACCACCGCTTCCTTTTCCTATTACTTTTATTGTCTCTAGGTCTTCCAATGCAAATTGCATATCCTCATCTTTTGGATCTGACGACTGTGCACACGCACACACACAGGCACATAGAGAGGGTGAGAGAAGACAGTGAAAATCAATTAACATTACGCACACATAAAATAAAACATAATCGGAGTTGAAGTCAATAATTCCATAGGTACATGAACAATTTATTCACAATTCAACTTTGTGAGATCTACACAGATTACAAAAAGGCAATTCTCCTTTATAAATTCCATTCTTAAGCAGAATGTATAACTTCTGATCTAAGAGACCAACACAATATATTATAACTACAATAATAGAACTCACTTAAAAAGTGGGTTACTTGTGTAAAATGTAATTACTTAAAGTAACAAAAAAAAAAAAAAAATTTCATCAAAGGGGGGAAAATTCGGTACCTGACTCTCACTTTCTTCACGGATCAATTTTAATCCCCGCTGATTCAACCGCAATTCACCATCTTGAAAGGTACCGCTAGCAGTCCTAATTTACCAAGGTAAAAAAGAATAAACGGAATCCACTCATTAATCTCTATAACCAGGAAAAAAAAGGAACTTAACAAAAAAATTCTGCAATCGAACAAAAACCGGATCTTACAAGAACTTGTCGACTGGAGTCTCCTGAGCGGGAACGGAGAGCTTGAGTTGAGCGAGTGCCTTCCCCTTCATGATCTGGATTTTGTGCAACCTCCAATAAAATAAGATTTGATAGGGTTAGTACTTAGTAGCTAATACTACTCACTCTTTGCTCGAAGGGGCAGTAGTGATGGGAAGGAGCGAGGAACTTAGCCAGGAAAGCCCCCCCTCCAGCCTCCTCTCTTCCAATTGTTTCTCTTTTTCGCAAAAGTCCACTATTTTTATCATATTCACAAATAGTAACTAGTCATTTGTTGTTGGACCAACCTGGTATCGGGTCTCTATAATTGAACTCTTGTTATAAGGCCCGATACCAGGTTGGCCCACTAACCAGTGACCAGTTACAGCAACTGTGTCATCATATTTTAGTTACTCAAATTTTAATGTATCCTGTTAAACTATTAAAAGTTACTTCTATTACAATCAGTACGTTGCATTTTAATTTACATTCAAATTATATAAATTTCATGAACTTTTTTCCATAAAATAATTCCTAAATTTATGATCAGTCACAAATTTCACATGCGAAGTTAGAAGTTTCACATTTTGCGTCCTATTATATAATATAACCATATAGAAACTTACAATGTTCAAAATAAATATATAATTGGGAATATCTATTTTTACAAAAAAAAAAATCATTGCAATACAATTTGATTGACAAATATAATTGGGTAATACTCGAAGCTAGAAATTTTGTTAGGGATAGGTGAACATATATAGTTGCAAAAAAAATAATTCGACATAACAAAAATTACATCATCAATCAAAATAAATAAAAAGTCAAGATAATATAAATGAACATCAAAGATTTCAACCAGTGTTGTAAAAAACGGTCTTAACGGCCGATTAAACGCCCGTTTAATCGTTAACGGCGGTCAAACCGTTATGAATACACTAATCGGAGGTCTATTAACGGATTTTTTTGATTAATCGGCCGATTATTCCGTTTATTCCCATTTATTCTAGTGAATATTTATTTTCACATTGTTTTTTTTCTGTGACTGTGTGTGATACTATATTGCAGTTTTATTTGTACTTGGATATATATCAAATATTTTTTATATATGTTTCTTCTTCTTATTACTTATTTTGAAATTGATTAATTGTTCTATTATTTATATAGCATATGTTTTCCTTACTGGATGTAATATTTTCAATTAGTACAACTTGTTCATATATGAAATTAAGTTGTTATCATAAACTAAATTTAGTGATTTTATGTTGGAATGTTTCATTTCTTTCAAATTATATATTATTAGTATTTGAAAAAGCTTAATTTCAAATTTATTTTTGCATTAAATAAATGTGTTACTTACAAATGTAAAATGCGTATGTGTTGTTGAGAAGAAATAAGCATAGTGTCATGTTACAATAATAAAACTAAGTTAAATTAAGTTTATTTGATAAGTTTGGTAAGTTAAATAAATCATTTTTAATAAATTATGAATATATACACAGGGGCGGAGGTAAGGAAGAGCAATGGGGGTCAGCTGATCCCATTTTTTTTTAACTTTTTTTATTTATGTGTGATTTTCTATATAATTTAGTGTAAATTGTCATGGTATTGTTAAATTGACCCCCATTCTCTGTAAGAAAAATTTATATCATTGACCTCCATTTGTGTTTGACCCCATAGCTTGAAAGTCTGGCTCCGCCCCTGTATACACATAATTTTAATGAAAATAATTAATCGGCCACATACCGATTAATCGCTTGGCGGTACTCCATCCGTCCGATGAGCGCATATCGTTATTTACAACACTGGTTTTAACTAAGTCAAAAGTTTATAACAAATATTCTTTTACATATCAAAAAACAAGAAATATATTAATGCTACATAGTCAAATCAATGGAGGAAGCATTGTTCTATGGGTCTTCAGATTTTTGATATTGTTGCATAATTCGTCCATCATCTACCTCATCAAACAACTCTTTCTCAACACAAGTAACCAAACAATCATTCAAGAATTAATCTCCCATTGAATTCCTTACTCAGTTTTTCACATTATTCATTGCCGAAAATACCCTTTCAACACTAGCTGTAGCCACTTGCAATATCAATATTAATTTCACTAATTTGTAAACTAATAAATAAACATTGTGCCTCCTCTTTTCCACCATTTTTTTTAGAAAGTTCAACTAAGCCCCAAAATCACAAGGGTTATATAAATGCAGACACAAAATGAATTATGTTTGTGGTCTTGCTATCCAAAATCAAGATTCTGATTCTGACAAACAATTACTAAAATTGGTACTAAAATTGATAAAATGATCATAAAATTGGTACAATAATCATTCTCACAAACGATTACTAAAATTGGTACCAACAAACAATTACACAAAATGCACACAACATTAGTACTAAATAACAATTACTGGACCTCTTAACTGTAATTCAAAAGTGTTTATGGCTAATATTTATCAATTTTTTTTATAAATAATCATGAGAAAGTTCAAGATAAAAATGAGGGTAGTTCTCATGATTATTTATCAATGAGAATCCTACAGGAAGGAAGAATGGGGTCCAGTTGATGAGAACTGTATCAGTACATGAGAAAACAGAATGATAACACAGAATTTTCAGTGCTATGGGTTTTACAAACCATCTTGTACTATGGTTTCTTATGTTTGTGGTTTATTTCTTTGTGAGATCAGAATTTCTGACTAAACTCTGAATCGCAAAACAGAATTTCTCGAAAAAAAAGATTATTTATCAATTCAGAGGGATGAATTACAGATTTACAGTTCAGAGCGCCAGTTGGCCAGTACCAGGTCTAGTAGCAGAAGGCGGCTAGGGCTAGCGGGCACAAGTGGCGAAGTGGCGGCAATCTCCCTTGCTGGGCACAAGCTGACAGGCGGTGATCTCCTTTTTTTCCGCGTATCGCGCACGCACAGGCGCGTCTCAGGCTCAGAGACAAGGGTTATTTTTTCTGTTTTTTAATTGATCTCCCTTGCTGGGCTCTGGGCTCTGGGCCAGAGGTAGACAACTCATTTTTTCAGGAATTGGCAAGCCCAAAAGAAGCCCAGTCCAAAAAGAAAAAATAATTTTCAAGGGTAAGCAAATGCCGTTGGCTTTGCCACTGGTAATACTCCACCCCAACAACACACACAGAAGAAAAAGAAAAATCAAGCTGGTGAGTTTTGAATGACATTCATTTCAATGCATCAAGATTGTTCCCGGATTCAGATCACGGCTCATGGCATTTCTCTCTTTCCCTAAAATTTTCAATTGCGAAACTATACGACAAATGAAGAAATCACATCAGGTGCAAAGCCAGACGCTGAACCCGGCCTTCCACAGGAGAAACAGACACATTCCCAGCCATTAGAGTTTTTTTTTTGAGTAAATTGGCCCGTAGGAATGTCATTGAATACAAGTTAGGTTACATTACAACATTTGTTAATTTACATTACACCATCTAGCCTAATACCCATGAACCCTTATGTAAAAGTTGGAAATTTGCCAACCGGTATTGAGCCCAAATTAGTAATGCCCAGAAAAATACAATCCATCAAAATAGTACGCTCTGAACTTCTTGCCATCTAACCAAACCATCCCAGAAAATTATCCCTGACCATCTGAAATTGAACCGAGCCATCCATACCAGTATCAGTACCATCCACCCTAATACCCTGGTAGCTCGAGACTAGGACTTTACACAGCCTCCCAGTTATGAGTACTGTAAACCTTCCCACATGAGACACCCACATTGCAAAAACCTGTACAACAAGACAAATTGACAACCAAGATACATAGAGACCCCCCCAAAAAACATAAAAATAGACACACATTTGTTTTATCCGCGAGGATAAAAATATTTCAAATTGTTGATACTCTCGCGGATACTTTCGTCGGTAATAGTGATACTATCGAAATATAGCAATTTTTTGTCGACTTACCCTTAGCGAGGAGCGGAGCTGGACTTTCAAACATAAATGAAGTCAATCATATAAAACTTTCATACTGCAAATGGGGATCAATTTCATAGTATCTATAGTATTTTACTATAAAGTGTATAGAAAATCTTGTATAAATACATCTCAAAAGAAAAATTAGGGTCTCATTCAATACTAGTATATATCTATATATAGCAGTAACTAGGAGGCTTTAAGAAACAACAGATATAAAGAAAACCGGTAACAGTGTTGGATATGTACAACATTGACATGAGAAATAGTGCAATCGAGCTGCCCTTGCTAAGTCATCGGCTTCCCTGTTAAGACTTCGATATATATACTCACATTTAAACCCTGGATTTAATTCCAATAGCCACCAAATATTCATTACTTCCAAATATGCCCTCCAATCTTGGGTGATAGCAATGAGTTCAAAAGCATATGTGAATCTGTGTAAAAAACGCATCCTTGTTGATTCATGTTCAGGACAGTTCGGATACCAGTGAGCAGTGCCAGCGCCTCCATATGATATGCTGAGTAAGCTGGAGATGCAAAGGCTCCAAATTGAAGAAGAGTAGAGTGACTCTTGACTACGAACCCAACTCCGCCTTGGTCTGGATAAGTATATGATCCATCTACCCAGCAGGCTACGGTGCTCAGGTACTGGTTGTGACACTCTGACATGTTGAGAGGTCCTTGATTGAGCAGTACCCTGCCGACCTTTGAGGAAAGTGACTGTCTGGATGCATTGCACTAGAGCTGTCGCGGAGACAGTATGGGTAGGGTTAGGTTCCGTTCCTCCATAAACTTTAGCACAGCGCGATTTCCAGATGAACCAAAGTATGAAAAAAATATTACCAGTATGATGGTGTCCCACTATTTGCCTCAGAAGTCAGAACTATAGAAGTCAATATTAACCGTTCGATCCATTCAATAGAGTTGAAAAACTGAATTATAGTAGTCAATATTAACCGTTCGATCCATTCAATAGAGTTGAAACACTGAATTATAGTAGTCGATATTAACCGACTCGAGCCATTCACATTCAGTAGTATTCTTCTTTTTTGGCAAAATATTTTCTGTTACTGCGAGTCTATAATCTTCCGCATAGCACACTTCTCTTAGCGCCCGGGTTAGGCACGAATGGCGGCCTGCTGCATCCTTTCACATTTGATCATTCATAGACAATAATTTAAGGCTTATCCAACTTCCACGTGTCAGACTTTCTGTTAATTTTGCTGTAAGGTTCAAAGCCAAAACCATTTTATTTATTGAAGAACGTCAATAGTTGATATATATATATGAGATTGCGAGGTTCATTTATAAAAAGACATTTTTTCAGGCATGTCTTCTCAATTACTTGTAGCAACTATCAAGTGAATATGTTCTTCGCCTCAGTAACTTTCTAATATAATTCACTAAATTAAGGAACAAACTGTTTCTTTAATAGAAAAATATAAACAATATAAATTAAGGAACAAAACATTTTGAGTATAAAAAATATAAAAAAATATAAATTACTAGCTATAATTTATAAACTAAAGTGGACTACATATTTCAGTTATTAATCCACCTTATTCTTTCCCCTCCTCGTCCTCCTCCTCTTCTTCTTCTTCTTCTTCTTCAGATTCTTCAGAGGACCCTTCCTCTTCTTCCTCATCTTCTTCACCTTCTTCCTCCTCTTCCTCTGATTCTCCATCTTCATTTCTGGGTCTTATAATTTTGATCTTTTTCTTCGCTTTATTTTTCTCATCACTCTTTGAAAGTCCATAGAATTTTTCCTTAAGCTTCTGTCTTAGGCCACCGCCACCTTCATGACTTCCATGCAAATGAAGCTTATCCTCCACCTTGTGCTTTATTTGTTCCAGTTTTTCCCTCCAATTGAGTTTCTCTTCACCTTTTTGGCTAGTCACATCCATTCTTTTCTCTACTTTCTCTCTATTTGTCTCGTAGATGTCAACTATAATTTGGAAAAGATATAACTAAATTAATACATGATGTAGTCTTTGTTTATATAGCAGTACCATGCGACCACCAGCTCTATTCAACAGTATACTCGGAAATGAAGAAAAAGGCATTCAAAAGAATATGGAGCTGGACGAAGGTTATCCCTCGTATCAGAACTTTTCTTTGGAAAGCAATACATGAAGGCCTTCCAACATTGGCAGAGATGAACCGTAGAATTCGCACGTGGAGCCCCATTTGCCCAAGGTGTGCTCAGGAAGCTGAAACTACTATGCACACATTGTTCTTCTGTCATCTACCACGAGCAACCTGGGCTATCTCGGACTTAGCAATCTGGGTAGATCATCTACCCCCAAACTTCACTGATACAATCATGTATCTGACGGAAAACCTGGAGGAAAGCCACATCACCACCTTCTGTAACATGCTGTGGACCTTATGGAAGGCAAGAAATGGGGAAGTGATCAACGGGAAGAAAGCCAACCCAGTGGGAGTCATAGCACAAGCAAGAACAATGCATGTTGAAACTAGCGAAGAGGTCAGTCAGAGACAAAAAACCAGGTACCAACTGGTACCAGTACCAGTACAGGAAAATCATATAGTGGTACTAATTGATGCATCTTGGGACGTGTCAAAGAAGGCTGGATGGGGGGCGGTGTATTACAATCAGAAAAAGGAATTGCAAGGCGCGTGCTTGAGGTCGGCCAGAACTGAAGACCCACTGCATGCGGAAGCTGTGGCTATGATAAACACACTACAGGATATAGCAAGCCAGCTAAATACTGTAGGTACACAAAGTTACATCATTTTTTCGGATTGTAGAACACTTGTAGAGGCAATGCGAAAAGATAGCGTAGAAGGGCTACCGACATGGAAGGCATCAGAGACAGTTGCAAGAGATGGGTAACAGTAAGCTACAGCCCAAGAGAAGGACTTAAGGGACCGCACAAGTTAGCAAATCACGCAAGGAGACAAGGATGTGAACAAGGAACAAGATGGGATGAGGAATATGTTAAGGAAAAGGAATTGCAACAAAACTGGATGAGGAATTTTTCATGTGATTAAAAAAAATACCAGTAAACAGAACGCGCATAAGGGATAAGAGAGGACCCTATAGATGCTGGTTCTTAAGGTTCTTAGAGTTTTTTATTTCTAGTTTAATCAATACTTTACATTTTACTTAGCTGAATTTGTGTAAGCTGTAAAACAATTTTCATTTCAATGGAATGCCCAAGGGTTATAACTCAAAAAAAAAACCAGCTCTATTCAACAGGTAATTAGTGGCCTAAAAATGGATAACCAAATTAAAACAGAAGGGTTGATCTTGTCATAATAGCCTGTCATCTTTGATCTTGTGATAAATGAGCAAAACTTGTAACCGAAAATGGCCTTAATTAATTTTTTTTTTAATTTGAGATAAGCAAGTAAAAGGAACACCACCTGATATAACAAGGACAGGAAGATTGCCAGGTGGTCTAAAGTAAGGCACAGAGCTAGAATTTTATTATCAAAAGACAACAAAAAATAATAATGATGCAAACAACTTTTCGATTAAAACAAACTTTAAGAAGATATAATTATACTTGACGGCTTGATCGATGTTCAAGTAAACACAAATTATAGCCAATAGTACATGTATAATAGGTTAATGATATCATATAAGTATAATATCGAATGCTAAATAAATCAAAATAAGATATGTGTAATGTATCTAGCAATGAATATTAGTTTGAGAGCAAATATTATTTATTTGAAATTATAATTTTTTATTATTTGTATTTTATTATTTGTATTTTAAACATTAGAAATTTATATATAACATGTAACAATTAATAATTTGAAGGAGAAATTGGAAAAAGAAAGAAGTTCTCTTGTCAGATATAATGTTAATAGTTTTTGCAAAGGCAAAACCCTCCTCCGTGTGGAAGGTCGCATGTTTGAAATTCAGATGTGAAAATTTCTTGTGGATATTAAATAGTTGGGTGGCTTGATCTTCAATATTTATAAAAAAAATATATTAAATAGTTGTTAAAGACTTCACCACTCCTTTTACCTTCTTTTTATTTGAAGATAAAATACTCGCTTCTTTTTCCTTCTAAATAATTTACTGTTGTTTTATATGTTGATAGAGAATCTTTATTCGATCTATTTGTAAAAAAAAATTTGAAAATGATGTGACAATATAATTTCAACTGTAGTAAAGTGAAATCATGGCTAATTTTATAATCCCACCAAATTGGCAATATGAAAGTGTCATATTAGACTATGTAGGTACTAATTTTACGAATGTGATGTTAACAATTGCAAAGTTAGAAATTCTAATTCTTTTTATCACGTCAACACAACTAAAATTGCAGAAAGTAGAACATTCTAAATTTAATTTGAAGATAGCACATAAAAGCTGTATACAATTATTATTATGCAAGGATGTTAAATTTAGCGGAATGATTGAGACAGAAATTGAGATGATGAAAAATATATTCTATTTTTGTTGAATGGTCTAATGTTTTCATATTTTATGCCTCTGTTATGTCTTTATTTTTAAAACTCAAAATTTTAAATTTAAAAATCAAAATAAAATCGTTAGATATGATCTACATCATTATATCTATGCACATGTAAAAAAATATAATATTTCAACTTTGTTGTGTTTGTCATCAGGAGCTTGTAAAAATGTACTGATGTGGATAATTTCTAGACGTTCATTTTTCAATTTATTGATTCACATAAAAACAAAATCAAAATGTGATAATTTTTTATGAGCACATAGTGAAAATCATATAGATCACATCTAATGGTTTTATTTTGATGTTTAATGTTTTAAATTTTGAGTTATTAACATTTTAAAAATAAAGACATGGTGGAGGCACAAAAATAAAGACATTTGAACTCTAATCTAATTTACAATGATTATAAAGACCAATTAGCCGTTGGAGTTTCATAATCTAATTTTTAGCTGCTCAATATATATAGCTTGATTGCAACAGATTTACAATAGCTGGAATTTCCTAATTTACATGATTATAATTGTAAGCTTGAGAGCTGTCAGGATCCTAATTGGATCGGATTTTTTTTTTTTTTTGATTTAATATCTTCAACAAAGGACTGCAACACATTTGTGCTATTTACTTTCCTGGTAAACTTCCCGACAATATATACTGAAGATGATCCTCTGTTTATGAGAAAATAGATCGATTTACATACATATTCAAGCTCTTTCACTATAGAGTACCAGAATTGATCGAATGACCGAAAACCAATTCAAGAAAAGGAAAGAAAACAAAAAAAGTTCAAATTACACCGAAATTACTACCAAATAATTTGCACTCGTTGTTGGACTTAGAACATGAAATGAAGAACATACAAAAGTTACGAGGAAATAGAAAACATAATCAATTCGCCATATCGTGCATTAATTAATTACTACTCAAAGATTGAGCTGCATATTTCCGTAATTAATCCAGATACTTCCCCCTCCTCTTCTCCTTCGTCTTCTTCTTCCTCTTCCTCCTATTCTTCTTCCTCTTCCCTCTCTACTTCTTCTTTTTCCTCTTCCTCTGCTTCTCCCTCCTTATTCTTGTGTACGGTGGCCTTGTCTTTTTTAATTGTTTTCTTCTTCTTCTTCATCGTTTTTTTCTTTTTATCCTCACTGTCTGCAGGTCCATTAAATGTTTCCTTGAGCATCTCTCTTAGGCCACCTCCATGACTTCCATGCAAATGAAGCTTATCTTCAATCTTGTGCTTCATTTCCTCCATTTTTTCACTCCAATGGTGCTTCTCCTCACCCTTGTCGACCGCTTCCTCCATATTATTCTCTCTTTACTCTATAGTTCGTGTGTGTGTATGTGTGTCAAGGTTGCTTGGATAGTTGGATGCAGCTTTACTGTGACCCCTCTTTATATAGTAGGAGCAGCAACTCAGTTCAAATAGTCGGCCTTCAATCAGAAAATTTGCTACTTTTCAATTTGATCTATATGCCGGCCTTTTCAAAGAATATGATCAATAGTTGATGGTTTGTGCCAACTGTGAACAACCATGGGCCGGGTTTTTTATATATATTTTGACGGTGTAAAAAAAAAAACTTATAATTTGTGCCAATTGCTAACAACTAAATGGGCCGGTTTTATATATATATATATAGAGAGAGAGAGAGAGGAGGGTTCAAATGCCTCCATTTTCATGCCTCCATCATGCCTCCATTTTTAAAAACTTTAATAACTCAAAATTTAAAACTTAAAAGTCAAAATAAAACCGTTGGATATGATCTACATCATTTTATCTATGCACGTATAAAAAAATTATGACATTTCAATTTTGTTTTGGTTGTCATCAAGAGCTTGTAAAAAACGTACTAATGTGAATAATTTCTAGACGTTGATTTTTTAACTTATTGATTCACATAAAAACAAAATCAAAATGTGATAATTTTTTTTATGAGCACATAGATAAAATGATGTAGATCATATCCAACGGTTTTATTTTGACTTTTAAGTTTTAAATTTTGAGTTATTAAAGTTTTTAAAAATAGAGGCATGGTGGAGGCACAAAAAATGGAGACATTTGAACCCTCCTCATGTGTGTGTGTGTATATATATATATATATATATATATATATATATATATATATATATATCGGCATTAGCCAAGTTGGAGTGCCACTTTAAATATGCCTAGTCAAAAATCTTAGAAAGCGTCATTTAAGATAAATTATTGTTATTAATTATTTTTGAAGATGTACATAGCACATTATTGGGGAATATATACAAATCTTGTGGTTTGGATAACTAATTCAGAAATTAATAATTCAACACTACAAGAAAACTACACAAGCATAGAATATTCTCCAATGGCGTCAGAGAATTTAGTAAGATAATATCATAGGTTTAAGTGGGGTTGTGTACACGATCCTTTTTTTTTCCTATTTGCGAACTGTTGATAAGGAAATTAAACTTACAAATTGTTGTTTCTAAAGTAAGAAAAACATCATTATTATTGTTAGTATTCACGAATACTAACAAAATTAATTAAAATGCATCGTATTTTTTTTTGGCAGCAAAGATATTTTTTCTTTAAGCTGATTAATTAGATATTGGAGGAGAAACAATGCACACATTTTATTTTTCTTTTTTTCAATAAGAATGTTTGTTAATTTCGACGTCTATTTTTTTTTCAGATGTCTAATTAAAGAATTGAATCTGCACTTTTTCATAAAAATGCAAATTTTAACAATGTATATCTATGATTTAAGATAAACATATTTAAAAAAAATGGTGAGTCGAAACTCATGAATAATTTAATTATAGTTAATTTAAAAAAAAAACATGCCGGACCGAAGCAAATGACGGTCGGCCCTATTACACCAAGTTTCAGAGATATTATGAGAAAATGAAACAAATTAAAAATCATCATCCAAAGCATATAGAAGTTTCATGACATATGGAAAAAAGTTCCATGATGCTAGGAAAAAAGTGTCATGTTCAGAATTTTTAGATCAAATAATTTTTTACTAATCTAAAAAATAGTTAAAAAAACAATATAAACTTTAGTCTGCAAGTATATATTTTCATATAGGGTGCATTTTGATGAGGTAAAGAATAGTGCTAACTCGGGTTAGCGACTATTCCGAACTATTACATCCGTATTTGGATTAGCAAAAAGATCACTATTTTTTGTTTGTCTTTTGTGGATTAGCATGATATTCTACTAACCCAACCAAAAATTGAGTTAGCTCATTATTCTCACTAATTAACTAAACCTTCATCCAGCCGGCAGCCGTGCTCAAAATGTCATGCAGTCCCTATCATGTAGTTTTGAATATGCAGCCGCATATGCTGATATTCGGGTGCAAAATTTAATATGCAGCGCATGGAATCAAAATTTAATATGCATTATACGGATCCAACCCAAAATCTCAAATTTAATATGCGTTATGCGGCTTTATAATTGTTGCATACAGAATTTGTTGTTTATGCGGAAAACATATTTAATTATAATTGTGAAGCAGTAAGCAAGTTTGATTATTATACAAAAATTTATTTATTTTTCACATACAATAAGACACACTTCATGCTGTTTATGTGGAAATAAATTCAAATACACGTATATGAATATGTATATATATAAATTCTCATTTTAAAATTCGCATATATAAATCCGCATATGCGGTCGCATACTGCATATGCAGTATGCAGTGACCTTCCGCATGCATGAACAAAACCGCATTTTAAAACATTGCTTCCACTACACTATAAAATTATATATCCTTAATTTGAGCTCAAATCGCTGAATTATTCAATAGTTTTGGTCTGGATCCAAACCGCTGAATAATTTCACGGTTTGAGCACATGCAACCCGCGAAATTGTTTTGCAGTTTTGCTATAAAGTGGGATTTGGCCCAAACTATGTTACAAGTTTAATATTTGTAATACTACAGATAAAAATCGAAAACATGATATTATGGATGTTAGAAGGAAAGACACACCTAATTAATTTTGAGATTTACAAAGGATGTACAAAATATTTTCCCTACATAATAAATTGGACTTAGTATGACACAACTGGGTCATCCACTTGGTACTTAAGTTTTATTATAGACAAGAAAACTTAGGAAAGTGACAAGGAAGATTCAAGTTCATCTGTGCATTATTAATTTTGAAAGTCAGCGACAAATTATCGCTAACAATATATTGATAAGAAAAAGTTTATTTAGGAAGCATCTGTATTATTGAATTTTTAGAACCGGACCTCTGCAAATTGAGGACCAGCCATCGGATGAATTTTTAGAAACTTTCACAGATCCTTCACTATTCGAAGAGTCGGTAGATTGAGTACTCACAGATCCTTCTGTATTCTCAGACTCGTGCGGGCTGGTTGCACGATAGTAGAGGTATACGGACGGGCCGCGCATGGATGGACTCAACTCAGAGAAAAACATTCCACATGAGCGGTACGATCAGGAGCTCTGTGGAAGGAACGAAACAGAAGAACATTCTCGGATAAGTCTAAGCCAGTCCACTTATTGATTGGCGAGGCGACAATGGACATGCACAATTGGATTACTTTCGGGTAAACCTGTATAGGAACTTAGATTGAGATTCGTGTATATACTGTACAAGATACAAGTTAGGACTTTGTAAAACATTTTTATATAAATCAATTGTTGGAGCACTTGCTACCAACCTTTAAAAAAAAAAAACAATGGAAATGGTCCTGCTTTTATGGACCAAGTCATGTACTTTGCATATTGCACTAGATTTAGTCGTCGCGGCGCTTTCTAAGGACGAGTTTGATATATTGTACATATAAGTGTGAAATTGTGTATATATTGACAGGGTGAGTTTGATATATTGTACATATAAGTGTGAAATTGTGTATATATTGACAGGGTTTTGAGTGTTTGACTATTAATTTCAATTTAGTTGAGATCTTTATCTGCAGTTACAGAATTGACCTCATTTATCACATTATTAATTTAGTATTTTTGAAATTTATCTATGTTATCCAATTTCACTGACCTGATAAAAAAAAATTACATTTTGAATTAGTAACTTTGCAATGGTTAACATCACAACCGCGTGAAGAAAATAAGAAAACGCGTCCGTCACTTATAATCAACGAATTCTTTAGTTCCAACTCTCTGAAACAACAAAAACAAAGTGCTCTAGAGCCTATTAATAGAGGGGAACAACGTGAAATATTACTCATCTGGGCAGTCCGGATCAACTGGGCAGTCTGGATCCGTTTTTATATGGGTTTGGTTTTGGTTAATACTGAAACCTGTTAAAATCCGCATATTGAATCCGCATAGCCGGATTTTATGCGGTCAAGGACTGCAAACGCATATGCGGCCGCATATGCGCCGCATGGAACCGCATTTTACAACACTGTTGTGTACACGATCCTTTCTTTTTTTTTCCTATTTGCGAACTGTTGATAAGCAAATTAAACTTACAAATTGTTGTTTCTAAGTAAGAAAAACATCATTATTATTGTTAGTATTCACGAATACTAACAAAATTAATTAAAATGCATCGTATTTTTTTTTGGCAGCAAAGATATTTTTAATTGCTTTAAGCTGATTAATTAGATATTATCATAGAAATGCAAATTTTAACACTGTAGATCTATGATTTAAGATAAACATATTTTAAAAAAATGGTGAGTCGAAACTCGAAACTCATGAATAATTTAATTATAGTTAATTTAAAAAAAAATAAACATGCCGGACCGAAGCAAATGACGGTCGGCCCTATTACACCAAGTTTCAGAGATAGTATGAGAAAATGAAACAAATTAAAAATCATCATCCAAAGCATATAGAAGTTTCATGAAATATGGAAAAAAGTTCCATGATGCTAGAAAAAAAGTGTCATGTTCAGAATTTTTAGATCAAATAATTTTTTACTAATTTAAAAAAATAGTTAAAAAAATAATATAAACTTTAGTCTGCAAGTATATATTTTCATATAGGGTGCATTTTGCTGAGGTAAAGAATAGTGCTAACTCGGGTTAGCGAGTATTCCGAACTATTATTCTACGTATGGATGTATTTGAATTAGCAAAAAGATCACTATTCTTTGTTTGTCTTTTGTGGGTTAGCATGATATTCTACTAAACCAACCAAAAATTGAGTTAGCTCACTATCTCAAAGAGTTAATTAGCTCACTATTCTCACTAACTTAAACCTTCATCCAGCCGGCAACCGTGCTCAAAATGTCATGCAGTCCCTCTCATGCGGTTTTGAATATGCGGCCGCATATGCTGATATACGGATCCAACCCAAAATCTCAAATTTAATATGCATTATGCGGCTTTATAATTGTTGCATACATAATTTGTTGTTTATGCGGAAAACAGATTTAATTATAATTGTGAAGCAGCAAGCAAGTTTGATTATTATGCAAAAAATTATTTATTTTTCACATACAATAAGACACACTTTATGTTGTTAATGTGGAAATAAATTCAAATACACGCATATGAATATGTATATATATGAATTTTCATTTTAAAATTCGTATTAAAAATCCACATATGCGATATACAGTGACCTTCCGCATGCATGAACAAAACCGTATTTTAAAACATTGCTTCCACTACACTATAAAATTATATATCCTTAATTTGAGCTCAAATCGCTGAATTATTCAATAGTTTTGGTCTGGATCCAAACCGCTGAATAATTTCACGGTTTGAGCACATGCAACCCGCGAATTATTTTGCAGTTTTGCTATAAAGTGGGATTCGGCCCAAACTATGTTACAAGTTTAATATTTGTAATACTACAGATAAAAATCGAAAACATGATATTATGGATGTTAGAAGGAAAGACACACCTAATTAATTTTGAGATTTATAAAGGATGTACATATTATTTTCCCTACATAATTAAATTGGACTTGGTATGACACAACTGGGTCATCCACTTGGTAATTTAGTTTTATTATAGACAAGGAAACTTAGGAAAGTGACAAGGAAGATTCAAGTTCATCTGTGCATTATTAATTTTGAAAGTCAGCGACAAATTATCGCTAACAATATATTGATAAGAAAAAGTTTATTTAGAAAGCATCTGTATTATTGAATTTTTAGAACGGGACCTCTGCAAATTGGGGACCAGCCATCGGATGAATTTTTAGAAACTTTCACAGATCCTTCACTATTCGAAGAGTCGGTAGATCGATTGAGTACTCACAGATCCTTCTGTATTCTCAGACTCGTGCGGGCTGGTTGCACGATAGTAGAGGTATATGGACCGGCCGCACATGGATGGACTCAGCTCAGAGAAAAACATTTCACATGAGCGGCATGATCATGAGCTCTGTGGAAGGAACGAAACAGAAGAACGTTCTCGGATAAGTCCAAGCCAGTCCACTTATTGATTGGCGAGGCGACAATGGACGTGCACAATTGGATTACTTTCGGGTAAACCTGTATAGGAACTTAGATTGAGATTCGTGTATATACTGTACAAGATACAAGTTAGGACTTTGTAAAACATTTTTATATAAATCAATTGTTGGAGCACTTGCTACCAACCCTTTAAAAAAAAAACAATGGAAATGGTCCTGCTTTTATGGACCAAGTCATGTACTTTGCATATTGCACTAGATTTAGTCATCGCGGCGCTTTCTAAGCACGAGTTTGATTGTACATATAAGTGTGAAATTGTGAATATATTGACTATTAATTTCAATTTAGTTGAGATCTTTATCTGCAGTTACAGAAATTGACCTCATTTATCACATTATTAATTTAGTATTTTTGAAATTTATCTATGTTATCCAATTTCGCTGACCTGATAAAAAAAAATTACATTTTAAATTAGTAACTTTGCAATAGTTAACATCACATTTCTAAAAAGTATACATGCATATATAGTCGAATGTGTCACTGTCAGATTGCTAATTTAATAAAATTGTTAAATTAGAAGTTGTTTTAGATTTCACTTGAAATTGCAATATTGCTATGTCTGAATTTGTAATTGTCTAATAAGTAGAATGATTAATGAAGATGTTCTAACGACAAAAAAAATAACATAAAATAAATTAAAATAAGAAGGCAAAACAACTGATGAAGTCTTTAACAGTTTCCATATATATATGGTCGCATTGATACTAAATCTTTTGAATCAGATAACATTATACCTGACAGAGAACTTATTTCTTTTTCAATTCTTTTTTCAAATTCTTGTTACATGTTATTCTGAATTTTAAAATACAAATAATAATTTTAATAATAGTTTCTTAGAATGACGGAACGCTCATTTCCCGCATGAGATCCTTTGAATTATTTAAAAATCATACGAATTCAAGAACGGAATTGGAAAGTTGTACAATTATATTATTGGCTAGGCACATATCTTATTTTGGATTTTTTTTTTTTTAAACTTGGTAGTGACTACCAAGGCTCATTTTGGATTATTTAGTATTCGATTTTATGCTTATCTTCATTCTTATATTAACCACGTAGATGTTCTGATTCACTAACAACTGTGATTAAAATATGAAATTTCAGATTGAATATCAGTCCTCTAATCAAATAATCTGCCCTTTTATGATTCTATGTATCTTTTTTATGTTTTTTTTTTGTGTGTGTAGAAGTTCAAATTTAGTTAGACACGTACTCGTCACATGCAAATTGTATTATCCTTCTGATTGGTTCTGATTTCTTTCCATTTATTAAATGTAATTTAAGAAATTGTTTAATTGAGGATAATTAATTGGTCATGTCTTTATTTCTTTCTATTGTTTTATATCAATTAAAGAATGATATTTGTTATTTAATATGTCATTTTGTATTCGATTTTTTTTAATGAAAATATGTCAAAAAGAACAAAAAAAACATATATGTCATGGAATGTTATTTAGTTTTTTATGATAATATGTTATTTTGTATGTTTTTTTTCTCTTATAATGTGTTCTCGTTGCAACGCATGGACATGATACTAGTATGATATCATTTACCTATTAACATGTACTCTTAACCATAATATGGAGTTTGGATAGTATAACATCAGTGTCATTTCAGCCTATATAACACCAACTCCAAAACCTATCGAATCGACTTTAAACGGTGAATCCAAACCGTTCAAACCGATCTACTTCATTAGTTGTGCGTTTACATGCAAAATTTATAATTTTTCGAATTTATTTAGTATCAAGTCAAACGGTCAAATGTTCGATTTTTTAAGTTAATTTTAATACATTCATTTTTCAACATTTTTTATCGCTTGAATTGATACTAAAATAACTCGAAAATATAAAAAATTTGCATGTAAACATATCACTCATAAAGTAAATCGGTTTGAACGGTTTGGATTAGTCGTTTGAAGTCTATCCAATTAATTTTGAAGTTAGTGTCATATGACACCGATGTCATACTAGCCGGACTCCATAATATGTATTTAATTGAACATCAAGCTGTCTAGTATGATTATTATATATTCAACGTTTGTTTTGACTAAAAAAAAATATTTGCATTTTTAGTTTCTTTTTTTGTTGGCCTCTAATAATAAAATTCTTGCTTCGTGCATGAATTTATTAATTAGATCAGGCAATTCTCATGTCCTTGTTATATTACGGTGGTTTTCCTTTTAATTAACTTTGCTTATCTCAAATAAAATTAAGGCCATTTATCACAAGGTCAGAGATGACACGCTATTCTGACAAGGCCAATCCTTTTGTTTTGTTTACCATTAATTTTTTTATCAGCACATGCCTTTTGAATAGAGTTGGTGGTGGAGTGGTGCTGCTATATAAAGAAATGCGGCATCATATATTTGGGTATATTTTTTCCAAACTAAAGTTGGCATTTACGAAACCATCTCACACTAAAACACACACAAATACAGAAGAAAGAAGAAGAGCAAAGAATTAATGGAGGTAGCTAGCCAGAGGGGTGAAGAAAAGCTTCATTGGGGTGAAAGAATGGAGGGATTAAAGCACAAGATGGAGGATAAGCTCCATTTGCATGGACGCCGTGAAGGTGGTATAAGAAACAAGCTCAAGGGAAAATTCCATGGACTTTCAATGAATGAGGAGAAAAGGGATAAAAAGAAGAAAAAGAAAAATAACAAAATCACAGGACAAAAAAGGGAAGAGGGAGAAGCAGGGGAAGAAGAAGAAGAAGAAGAGGAAGAAGGTGAAGAAGAGGAGGAAGAAGAGGAGGAAGAGGAGATAGAGACGGAGGAGGAGGAAGAAGAGGAAGGAGGGAAAATAGCTGGATTAATCACAGAAATATGCAGTGCAATTTTTGAATAGCTAGTAATTTATATTTGTGTACATTCAAAATGTCTGCTCTGCTCTTATTAAAGATATAGATGGGGAAAATTCGAGAGCAGAGTTTTCGTTTCACTTTTTTAGAATCCAAAATTAAATAAATTATTCAAAGCACAGATGTTTTTAATCCTTATCTTTAGAATACATGAATGCAAGGATTAATTGCATGAATTTGATTTATATATTATATATCCATATTGTCAATGCTGTTGCTCATGATGACTAGTAAGTAATAGGAGCCCCATATCAGATATCATGATTATTTTTCTAACAAAATGCTCACCACAAGCAACTTTAAGAAGTCTGCATGAAAATTGATCACTTTTAATCAAGTGCAAAGTCAGACTTCTGAACTATAGAGGTTAAATATATAATTGATGTTAATCATATAAAATTTCATGTTAAAAATAAATGTCAATTTACAGTACTTGTGGTATTTTACTTTAAATTATGTTGAAAATCAAAATATAAATGTCAATTTACAGTACTTTAGCATTTTACTTCCTCCGCTTCCGATCTTAATTATATAAAATATCAAAGAAAAATCACCATCTTTATACTTAATTATAGGCAACAAGAAACCCTTCACATTTCACAACCCCAGTGTTCTTAAAAAAAAATGTCAGGAACTTTAAAGATAAGGAAGACGATAGAGAAGTCAACGGTCAAAGTGGACAGCCTGTACTTTTTTTTTTTTTTTGCAAAGTTACAGCCTGTACTTGGTGGTACCTTTTTTTTGTCATTTCAAAAGACCGTGGGCAGATAGATACTTGGTGGTACTTGCCAGCAAAAGTTCTAAGTCAACTGTAATAGTCGCAAGAGAGAGAAAAAATGGTGGATTAATTGAATTGCAATATGTTCAAAAAATTAGAAATCAGATGATCGGATCAAATACATGCCAAAGATATTAATTTAGGGAATACAAATAACATGAACGCTTAAGGGCCTGTTCGGCCAAATACTATGCGCATGGGAAAAAAATTCACTTAAACTTCGCGAATTTCAGCCCACGCATACAGTGTTTCGGCCATTCAAAATTTTCATTCCCGTTCCCTTTAGACGGTCGAACATGACCTAATAGAATTTGATAATTTGAGAAATGCAGGACTTGTTAAATTCAATTTCGTCCCCAATTAATTCATTAATTATTGAAAGCGTCATATTTCAAAGTGCTAATTCTGATATGCATCGAATTAAGATGTATTTGGTACATGAATAGAAGCGTTAATGAGTTGGATTGGGTCTGAACTGAATCGCTATTATTTTATTATTTTTCTCGGACCTGATCCGAACCAGATCATAAAATATTTGACACCGATCTTAACGGGTCTTGAATTATTCTCGAATTATATCAAAAAGAGTATAATGGATGCTAGGAAAAGAATACATCATGAAGTACGGTTGAGGAATGAGGAATAAATAGTCTCGTGGATGTTCTAGCGCGCCTTTTAAATATAGCAGATTAAATTATGTTAACAAATTTAGTTCGCTGTTTAAATAATAATCAAATTGGGGTTAGTATGACAACTGGAGACGTCCACTGGCTTGTTGAGTTAATTATTATATATAAGGAAGGAAGTAATTAAGATCCAAACTCATCTGGACGGATTCAAAACTATTTTTCATGGGACGGCGATGCTTCTCAGACGAGGTGCCATTTAAATTTAATTTTGTACAGCTTTAGTGTACTTTGCAGATTGCACTGGGTCAATTAGGTCCTTGCGGCGCTTTCTAAGCGCGTATTTGGTTGTACAAGTTTGAAATTGTGAATGGACTTCTAAGAGGTTTGTCTACTGTTTATATATAGAAATTGAATTCATTTATCATATTAACAATATAGTAATTTTTGGTATAAAATGTTTTCATCTCTGTAATTTGAATTTAATTTGTAGATGTGACAAAACAATTTAATTTCTGAATTAGTAACTTTGTAATATTTTGTTAACATCACATCTCTAAAATTAATTAATACATGTATAGTCTAAAATGACACTTTCAAATTACAAGTTTAATAATATTACGAAATGAAAAATTACTCTACATATATGTAGTTGAAATTAGAATTGTCACATGGATATTTATCATAGTAGTATTGATAATAAATCTTTTGAAACTGATTACATTATGTCTAACAATGAGATCTTTCTTTTTCAGTTTTTTTTTTTTTTTCCAAATTCTTGCTACCTGTTATTTCTAATGTATAGAATACAATTTTTTTTTTTTTTTACAATAACTGGGGCACTTTTCCGTTTTCCTTTTACTTTGCTAATATTTTTTGTTTTATTTTGAGTGATATATTGACAGAGTCCTTTTACTTTACTTTGCTAATATCAAAGAAAAAAAGAAAAAGTCAATTAAGGCCTTGTGCTGATCATTTATCACAAGGCTAGGTCCAAGATGTTAGGCTATATATTCTAACAAGACCAAACCTTCTGTTTTGTTTATCATTGCTAGATCACCACAAGTTTGTTAATTAAATAGAGTTGGTGGAGTGGTGCTGCTATATAAAAGAAAGGCTACATCATATATTTGGTTGTATCTTCTCCAAATATAAATTTGCATCTAAGAGACCTGCACACTAAAACACACACAAATACAGAAGAAAGAGAGAAAAAAAAATGGAGGTAACTAGCCAGAGGGGTGAAGAGAAGCTTCCTTGGAGTGAAAGACTAAAGAACAAGATGGAGGATAAACTTCATTTGCATGGAAGCCGTGAAGGTGGTCTAAGAAAGAAGCTTAAGGAAAAGCTCCATGGACTTACAAAGAGTGGGGAGAAAAAGGAGAAAAAGAAAAGAACCAAAACCACAGGACACAAAACGGAAGAGGGAGAAGCAGCAGAAGAAGGCGAAGAAGAGGAGGAGGAAGAAGAAGAGGAAGAAGAGGAAGAGTCCTCTTCTGAAGAAGAAGAAGAGGATGAGGAATAGGTGGAATAGGAAGAAGGCGAACAAGAGGAGGGGGAAAGAATAACCGGATTATTCACTTAAATATTGCTTATATTTTTTTATATTCAAAATGTTTGCTCTGTTTCTATTAAAGAAATAATTTGTTCCTTAATTTAATGAATTATATTAGAAAGTTATTGAGTAGAACAGATTCACTTGCTACAATTTATTGAGAAGACATGCCTAAGAATTTTTTTTTTGGAAATGAATCTGGGCCATTCTTCAATGAAATGGTTTTGGCTTTGACATCACAAAAGATCTTACAACAAGATTAACAGAAAGTCCAAAATTTATTGAATAATGAGTTCAAATAAAAAAAAGGTCAACTATCATTTTCTTAAAATAGAAAATTAATAATAAGTTCAAATAAAAATTTAAAATTAGATATGATTGAAAGAGAAAGTGACAAAGGTTGTTTGTATTTAGGGGAGGAAATAAACAATTTCTAAGTTTTGATGGGAAATTTTGATATTTAGAAGTTTTTGATAAGTATGACAATAATTATCTTAATTTAAAAAAAAAAAACAGAATATTGAGTTGTCTCAAGCCAGAATAGCTCTGTCAATTTAATATTCGCATCCAAGTAAAAGAGAACTGCATTGCAATTTATTGGATATTTTAATATAAACCAGATCACCAAAGATAATTTACGATGTTCAAATAGAAAGATATAGCTTATCGCATTAATTTAAAAATGCTGTGAAATGCTTGGATTTGCGGGAGACAATTTTGTCCCCCATGAGAGCGAATTACATAATGAAATACCAACTTTAATTTCTATCGAATTCGTACATAGTCGATGCTTAATAAAAAAAATAAAAAAAGAGCTAAAACTTGTGAAAGCTGTAGATGACAACTTGACACTCCCGCATGACACGACAAAATAGTGGGTTTCAACTGCAGACAATTATTAGCACGTCTCTTAATTATTTACAAGTTGTCCATATATCATTATATATAATGTTAGTATTTTTAGTCCAACAAACTTTTCATTATATAAACCGAAAGAATTTTATGAATATCATAATGATCTTTTGTCTCTAGCATATAATTCCTTGAAAATTCTCCTGTGCGTTGATCAGAAATTAAACGCCCTATTAGAAAGGACCCTAATTGCACGAAAATAAATCAATGATAATATACAGGTCACTAATACTTTTCTGAATACCGAATTAAGATATGTTCACTTTAAACATCAGAAATAGATATATACAAAAATTAGGGGCGAAACTACAAAATTTGAATAGAAAGCTAAACTATAAAATGCATAATATGTGAAAAGTGATCACATAGAATTGAACCCAAGAGCTTCCAAACTGATGCGTCCTATCTCGGGGAGAGTAGGTCGTATGAAAAGTGGATTGGGCTGAGTTCGTCCTGCCAAAGGATGGCAGGCTGAAGTATGAACCGAGTTGGGAACTCGGAGAGGTTTGGAGATATTCGGACTCTAACCTATGCGATATCTCTCTTAGTCAAAGATTCAATCTATGTTTAATGTGATTTCCTGTCTTATATAGTCTGTCCATAACCGCCATCCCGAACGGTTATGGGAGACTCGGGCAGTTATGCAAACTGTATCGGCGGTTATCCCGCGTGAAGGCGGTTCAAGCCATTTTCGGTCTGAGCCTTGTGAGGCCGTTTATTGGGCCTTGTTTAGACAGAGCTTAGGCTTTTTGTAATGATTCCGGGTTGGACGGTTAAGAATATCCAAATCCCGGATCTTTCATGGCCCGTAAAATGCAAGTTCAAGAGCCTGTGGAACATGACCCTATTACAAACATCAAATGAAATCCTAACCACTATCCACTAAACTACAAACACACATTTGTAATTTTATGATGGAGCTAAACTATATGCAAACTTTAAGAAAAACGAAAATTAAATTAAATTTAAATTTACATAATTAAAATTTTAAAATCATAGAAGTGACTTAGCTATCTTTGACTAAATCTTAGATACGTCTCTGACAAAAATCAAGAAAAAAAAATGTATAAAGCGGAATTTGAAAGAAATTTCATTAAATCTCAATAAAAAGTTAGGAAAAATATTAGATATATAGATAGATTGGCTTTATTGAAGATTTATAGGTAGAGGATCAATAAATCAATGGTGGTCACTGACACCTGTACGAAGTGGGTAACAACCTACTGCACATGTACAACCAATATATACAGACAATGCATTTAAAAAGTATACACAATATTTATAATAGCATAATAATAGTAAGTTGTAACTGTCACTTATTTTATTCAATTATCAAGTACAAGTATGATTCCAACATTAGATTACTCGTAACAATGAGAAGGAAAAATAAATCGCTGAATGTTTGGTTATTGGTGAAGGAATAGCTAGAATAGTGAAAAAAATTGGAGTTGGTAAAAAAGATGTTTTGTTATTCTACATTTGAATAAAAAGTTAGATGAAGGAATAGTTAGAATAGCTCGGATTAGCTCACTATTCTACAATTAGGTTAGCGTGATTCTTAAATTATGGAAGCAACACTAATTCATCGTACTCTAAACTCAAAGGGTGCATTTGGATGACCCAATAATAGAGCTGTCCTTGGGTTAGCTCTATTATTCTCAAACCTTGGTGATCCAAACACAAATTACCAAATTGGGTTAGCTCAAGAATAACTCTGTTCTACTAACCCATAGAAATGGTGGGTTAGCAAGAATAGAGCTAGTGGGGTTAGGGATATTAATAACATATTTGATTCCTCCAATTAGAGTTAGTTTAAATATTAAATTAGTATTAAATAAAATATTTTATTAGTATTAAATAAATATAATATTAGATTAGATTAGTTTTAAATAAAATATTAGTTTAAATATTAAATGTAATATAATATTAAAATATAGTATTAAATAAATATAATATCAAATTAGATTAATATTAAATAAAATGTTAGATTAAATATCATATTGTAGTCATTAAATATTAAATGGAATATAATATTACTTTAAATATTATATTAGTATTAAATAAATATAATATCAAATTAGATTATTATTAAATAAAATATTAATTAAATATAATATAATATTATTTTAAATATCAAATGTAATATATTATTAGGTTAAATATTAAATGTAATATAATATTAATTTAAATGTTAATTGTAATATAATTATTAGTTTAAATATTATATTAGTATTAAAATTAAATATAATATTAGATTAAATTAGAATTAAATAAAATATTAGTTTAAATATTAAATGTAATATAATATCAATTTAAATATTAGATTAGTATTAAATAAATATAATATCAAATTAGATTAATATTAAATAAAATGTTAGATTAAAGATAATATAATATTAATTCAAAAATTGAATGTAATATAATATTAGTGTAAATGTTAAGGGTTGAATGTAATATAATATTAGTTTAAGTTTTAAATGTAATATAATATTATTTTAAATATTAGATTAGTATTAAATAAAATATTTGATTAACTATAATATAATATTAGTTTAAATATTAAATATAATATAATATTATTTTAAATATTAGATTAGTATTAAATATAATATTAGATTAAATATAATATAATATTAGTTTAAATATTAAGTATAATATAATATTAGTTTAAATATTAAGTATAATATAATATTAGTTTAAATATTAAGTATAATATAATATTAGTTTAAATGTTAAATGTAATGTAATATTTGTTTAAATATTATATTATAAATATAATATTATATTATATTATTATTAAATAAAATATTAGTATGAGTATTAAAAAATATTAGTTTAAATATTATTTTATTCATTATTTCCATCCCTTTTCTAATTATACAATCCAAACGACATTTTTACTAACCCAAATAGTTAAAAGTTAGCGCTATTTTCAAACCACTTGAGTTAGCACTATTCTCAACCACTAATCCAAAAATTACTATTCTTGTACTAATCCTTGCCTAAAACATAGTCTGAAAGTTTGTAAAATCACATAGCAGAATAGCAAAGGAATACTATAAAAACAAATAAGATACAATATTGCAATAATTAATAAATCTCAATTAATTCATATATTCCCTAAAAAAATTATTCATTTTATGACAATGTTATATATAGGTAAATGCAATTTCCAATGCACAATGCATAATAAATACTTTTGAATAACGACCTGTAATTTCATTAAGTTAGCTTAATCATCTAATTTTAATGTACAAGTAGAGTAGACAAACAAGTTGCCATAACCTATCAATGGCCTACCTCTGATATACTAGACTATAAGGGCCTGTTCGGCTTGCCACTGTGCTCGTGGGAAAAAAAAAATTCACTCAGAGTGAATGTTTTTTTCCCCACGCGCACAGTGTTTTGACCATTCAAAAATCTTTATTCCCCAGCCCATTTTCATTCCCTTCAATCTGCCGAACAGGCCCTGAAGGTCACAAAATCTAATAGATGGGGTTAGGGGAGGTCAGAAATAGTGCGTATGGTATCCGAGAATCTAAATATTATCATGTTACACAATAAACCAATAATGAAACAACAATAAATCAAACATGAGTTAATTTACTTTAGAATTTAGCAATTTAATGAACGTATTATGAAATTAGTAACACATAATATTTCAATGCAATCATGCAATATCATACAATCAATCATTGGATTAATTCCCAATCAAACAGAAAATTTACCATTAAATTCAAAGCAATTCAAATTATTTGATATCTGTTAAATGCCAAACTTAAAATGCAATAATGCATAATATAAACTTGGAGAAATAGAAAAATGAATCTACAGAACCTTCACCTTAAAACTATAGTGACTATCACCAACTCTCCTAATCCAAACCATTTTTTTTTCTGAAAAGAAGTGACATTTAGGGAAAATATTTAAATAATTTCAAACTAATATCTCAGTTAAATAAATTTACTGTTTCAGTTATTACTTAAATTATCTATGTAATAAGATGATCATTTTTATGAAAATTCCACTGAAATTGTTTTTCATAAATCTTTTGATTCATGACACACTTTGGACCATGGAGAAAAATAAAATTAAATATTTGTCATCACCCAAATGAGTAGATCATGACAATTTGAGTGGTTTGAGAACTTTTAGTAATTGTAGAACATTTTGAGATTATAATGAGGTAATTTGATATAAGAGAGTATAGAGATTTCTCCTAACAAAATTGAAGGGAAAAGGGTACTCGAAACATTTGAGTACTAAAATGTAAAACGTGAAATAAAACATGTAATAAAATAAAATAAAATAAAATAAAAACTAAAAAGCTGACAGGATCCAATTGAATGAAATCAGATTTGCTCTTTCATCCGTAGTCACCCTTGAGCATGCAGCAGGTGATCATTCTGGCACTGTATGAGCAGCCAGTATGTTTTCTTTTCTTGTACCAGTATTGGAACCAGTTGAACTGGTACGTTTTCTTATCTCTCACCAGTGTTGGTACCGGTTGTACGATAAGGTTTTGAGCATTGTAAGCATCTCACTTTTATTTATCTCTCTGCTGCCTTCCATTAATGCCTCCTTTGTTTATGCAGTTGCCCCTTCATTTCTGATACATTTTATATTAAATTTGTAGAGGTGCTTATACTTGATTTGTATATCTCAGTTGTAATTGTACTTCTTGTAGAAGTTCTTCAACATGCTTGTCTGTACCTCTGAAAGTTCGCGCTCATCTCTCTCTCCATATGATGAACTGAGCAATTAACAGGGTCAATCGGTCCTTCTTAAAGAAGATTCCTTGTACCAGTACCTGTATTGCATCTACCATCCCTACTGGTATCCCGGTACCGTGTGTTGCATTTATCCTTTGATACAATCATAGCGTGTAGGGGCATTTACAAAATAAGTGCATGACTGTTTCTGAATTCGCTCTACACAACACACACATGTTCACCAAGTACGGACCCCTTTTGTTGAGATTATTGAGTGTCAGTATTTTGTTGAATATCGCTAACCAACCGAATACCTTCATTCTCGGTGGAGCTTTAAGTTTCCAAATCCTGTTGTTTTGATTACGGATCCTCTATCCATTCTTCATTGCGAAGTATGCAAGTGAATGCCCCTGATTTGTCCTGCTCAATCCAGGTTCGCTGTCAGTACCGGTATACTGTGATAGTTTGACAGAAACTGCAGCAGTTATGATTGAGCTTGGTAAGAAAGATTAGGTCTGAATAATGCCGCGATATCCAGTATGCCTGCCATTTTATTCATTATATTGAGATCAAAGATAATGTGGATATTAATATTTAATTCTTCCAGCTTGTTACTCTTTAAAAGTATCCTAAACACTATTTATTCTCCTATTTATTCTAATTATTACTAAATCCTATTTTTTATTAATAAATATTACTAAAACCTAAAACATTACAAATTTTTTGTTACTTGGTAGTCCTTGTCAGAAACTGATTTTCTAGGAAACATATTTTTGTATCATGGTTTAGTCCTAAAAGGGTAAAAATTAGTAGTAAATTTTCAGAATAGATCCCAGTCTCCTAGAAAGGACCTCAATGTAAAAACCAGTAACCCGAACAATCATTGAAGCCTGTTAGTGTAAGTGCTGTAAATTTGCAGTGAAAACTCCGAAATTTAACAGTATTTTCATCCAAAACCATACATAACACTAAAATTTCACAGAATATCGCCAGAAGTCCAGGACAGAACTTAAATATACTAGAAATGAACAAAAATACTAAAAATTTGCACATAAGTCCCTAGATCATATACGAATACCTAAAACTACTAACATGTTTTACCCAAAAAGAACCATAATACTTGGTTTTTGTTAAAAAAATATATCACTGGTCGCGAGATATGATGCTCGAGTAGGGCATACAGCCACTATTTGATGGCTTTTAGGATGTCACTGGAGTTGTAATCACAATAAAAGCCTAAAAAATGGGGGCTCCTGAGAACTGACAGAATCTTACATCTCAACCCAATAACCAAAATTGGAACAGAGAACCATATCCAAAATCAGACTTTACACCTGACCTCAACCCCTCATTGATCATCCTAGTATACAAGTGCGGCCATAGCAAGTCTTTCTGATGTTGCAGCGACGACCAACAATTCCTAATTTCCTAGTTTTTGCGTGTTTCTTGTCAGGAGCATAGGATGCTTTGGGAGTAGCCGTTGGCAATTATAAATTTATAACTCAGTCAAATTGCTGAGTATAGAAGAAGGGGCTGCAGGGCAGCACGAGCAAGCTGGACGGTCAGGAGTAAATGCCTAGCCATAAATTACTAAGAAGTATAATTATTATACAATAATTTTATTGTTGTGACCATCTCCATATGAGTTCAAAATGTACGCATACGCAATTTTAAAATCGATGATTAAAAGTTTCCACCTCCTATATATCCTGACAAAAGACACATTATTCTGTCCCTTGCCGTATCAATTTTGACCTAGTCAATATTTTGTTATTGATAACCAACCATCCAGAAAAATGTGCGAATTTAAAGTGATAGTTTGAATTTCCAAATTCTATTAATTAAATGGATAGTTCTAACCCCACCATTATTATACCAGTAATACACCGACCTCACTGTAAAGAAACCTTTGCTGTTCCATCTCCATATTCATTTATCTTAGTTGGAATTCAGTTCAACGTTATTTTTTAACAACTCCTTGTGTAAATTGTGTAACTAAAAGGAGGGAACTGAGGCAGACGGTCATTGCCAAAAGAAACAGTACTGGTACACGATGAATTGCTATTGGACATGTTAATTTATTTATGATTAAAATCAAGTATATTTCTGTTGTGAAGTAGACTGCTCAAGATTAGTGCATTAAATAAAGAGAAGTTGAATGTAGAACAATCAGAACCATCTGTTTGTAATCATCAATTCATATTAGACCTTGTTGCCTACAACAAGCCTGGACAAATTGTTCTGGTATAGCATGTCAGGAAGCAAGTTCCATATACATCGGAGAACCCAAACCAGTAATTACAAATCACAAATCAAACATTTTGTACACATCAATCGCAAGTTTCAAAATCATGCATCATATACTTTTTGAACGATTTAACTGAAAGATTATATTATACATGTTTATATATATATGGAGAAAAGATTCAACATACAAATTCACTAACCGCAACTCATCGCAATCACTCATCTACCTCTTAAACAAACAACAGAGAAAATCACTCAATAATAAATAAAACACAACTTTCAGGAAAAGTAATTCAAAAAGATGATTATATCAATTTCCCATGTAACCAAAAAGATTCTGTTTATTCCATATGAATATCATTATAAAAAATTGCCAATAAAAAAATTAGAATATATAATATTTGCACAAGCTGTATCAGTATTATACATCCAAGTCATTTTGCAGGGCGGGCACACACAATAAACCAATTTATATCTAACCACTGTTGTTCTCTTTGTGCTCCTCTTTTTTCTCCTCTACCTTCTTCTCCTTTTCCTCACTGTGTTCATCTTCTTTGTTGTCCTCTGTATCTACTACCTTCTTCTCCTTTTGCTCTCCCTTTTGGTGCCCCTCCTTAATTGTGTTGATCTTCTCCTTGATTTTATCAATAGGTGAAGAGGACTCCTCTTCCTCCTTCCCTTTGTTCATCTTTGCCTTTATCTTTTCAAGTGGGCTCTCCTTCACCTCCCTATATTTCACTTCTCCATTGTCTCCTCCCTTATGGAGCTTCTCTTCAATCTTCCTCTTGATGCCTTCCATTCTCTTTTCTTTTTCTTTTTATTTCCCTTAGCACTTGCTGATTTCTCCTTTTTACTGATTGCAAACTGTTTATGTGGATGAATTGTTGTGAGAATAATATTGCCTAAGCCCTCCATTTATAGGGTGCTCAAATGTGTCTTTGGATGCTGTACAGAGTCTACAAGGAAAGAATCCATTGCTCGATGAACCTGTTAAATATAAATCAATTCTATAGGTTGAAATAATCGATATTCTAGAATTCAGTAATATATTAGTTATTTAAAATTTGAATCTTCCTGCGTGTTCATCTCAATTTTGGCCAAAGACAAGAAGTACTTTCATATATACAGTATCAGGTGCAACTGCGATGTTGTGATTTGTGAGTAAAAAGGTGTAACAGTGCGCATTATCTGCTTTGTTTAAAATCTTAAATGCCACAAAAGGCACAAACAAATTAAATAATTAAATTTATAGAAACTCATATAGGTAGCTTTTTCATTTCATCCCCTCAATCAATTAAATCTCCATAATTTATCTTTCAGAAAATAAAAATCTTTTAATTATGAAGTATTAAACTTTAAGAAATTGGCCATGTCGTCAGGACATTGATCTAGTCAACCTTTAAAGTAATTAAATATTAATTTTTAAAGTCTCTTACAAGGATCAAATAACAATTGACGAGCACTGATAGTTTTTGAAGAAACAACTGCTAATACTGGAAATTCCCGCCACAGTTAACCCAAAGATAAAAGGGAGAAATCAATATTGCCTCATTAAATTATATTAGAAATTTGGGCCTGATAGTTTGTTATAAAAATAGGCCTAGTGGGCTTTGTTAATAATAAGTATTGATTATTTTTGTACAAGGTTGCATCCTGCGGAGGAAGCTTGCTTTGATTGTGAATCACTAGCAGCCTGAATTTGGGCTATTCAAAAACATTCTAAAAAATATAAAATATCTTTTACAAATACATATTTATATGAAGACTATATTAAACATTTCGGATTGACCGTTAGAACTTTTAAACCAAACATTTGAATTCATAGCACAGGCCAATATACATTATGCATAGTATCATAGCCACACTCATAATTTTTTGTAAACCTTTAGTATATGAAGCGAAGGACTTATTATCCCATAGACACATCTCAGTAACTACATTGATCCGGGATTTCCGTTTTTTTTTTTTTCCAATTTTTACAAGTGGTTGTGATTGAAACCAGCTGGATCAAAGTGATTGTGATTGAAACCAGCCTACGGTTTAATTTTAAAGTAAACGAATGTGGCGATCCACATCCGTTTACTTTATTAATTAAACGGATGTCGATCTGGTATATACAAATTATTCGACGTAGGCCATCCGGTTAGAATTGGTACGGTCTGGTATATCCGTATATGATTATTGTTATTTTATTTATCTATTTTTTTGCTACAAAAGTCATAGCCTCGCATGGTGTGTAATTATTATATTGAAAAAAGAAGAGATATTTAAAATTAGTAAGAATTCATTGGGAGCACGGTCGGATGGACCTTCATGATTCATGCTCTCCAATTAAATTAAATGCTTAATTAATGAATTTATTTCTATCAAGTTTGTTACTCTGTACTCTGAACTAAATTCAATAATCGGACAGAGTTTGAGGCATAGACCAGTTTTTGATCTGATGCCCTGTTCAACCTCCCCTGTCCCAAGTTTGCATTTTTTTTAGGTCGACCATTCCAGATTTTAGGTATTTTTAAAAGAATTCGGATCATCCCAGATATCTGACTCAACTCAAGCAAGGATACGGATTCCCATTGCTCGATGATTTCAAACGAACGGCCCAGATTAATGACGCTCTCAACAGCCAGCGCTCTATGCTCATATCCTCTGAGGTAACAGAATATTCATGTTTAGATCATGGCCGTCCGATCGGAATCCGGCCAATCCGACCCCATCTGGAACCCACAGGAGTACAGGACCACTTTAAAGTCGTGCAGATTCTGATTGGACGGTCCTGATTTAAACAGAAATATTCTGTTACCTTAGGTAATACGCATTCATACTTTGGGTGTACTGTTTACTGCTTTTGAGAAAACAAATTTCAGAGACATCTTAATACTAAAACGAAAAGAAAAAGATGCTAAAAAGCGAATGCATATATTTCTCAAATGTTCAAACTGTGTGCATATCACAAGTTCAAAACCATACATGATTGATGATTCATGATAGTATGATACATAGATCATATTAATACACTGGAGAAGCTTATAACTACCAAAATCAATGATTTATTATTACACCATACATCCCATTACAGAAAAAGAAAAAAAAAACGATGATCCCACAAACTCGCATACTCACAAGCCAGCAAACCCTGAAAAGGAAAAAAAACAGAGCACAAAATAAATAAAAAATGCGAAAAATTAAGAAAATCAAAGAAAGATATTGAAGGTTTCCAGTTGATTACCAGGAGATCTGATCTGATCTGATATGATGTGATCTAATCGCTGTCACTGCTGCTGCTGTCGTTGCCGTGGTGGCCCCCCTTCTTGTCTTTCTTCTTCTTCTTATCCTTCTTCTCCTTCTTCTCACCGTGCTCTTCCCCATGGACCTTGCCCTTGATCTTCTCCACCATTCCCTCCTTGTGCTCCCCCTTGTGTTTCTCTGCCTCCTTGTGCTTCTCTGCCTCCTTGTGCGCCTCCGCCTTGTGCTTCTCCTCCTCCTTGCGATCTCCTCCCATATGGAGCTTCTCCTGAATATTGTGGATAATCCCTGCCATTGTTCTAATTAAGGTTTTCTTTCTTTCTTTTCTTTTTTCTCTCTTGTTTATAGAATGGATTGTGTTGTGGTGATAAAAGCACTCGCTATGCCCCTCTATTTATAGAATTGTGGATTGTGTTGTGATGATAAAAGCACTCGCTATCCTCGCATGCAAATTTCCGAATGTGCCCTTGTTATTTGTCAAATTTAATAAACAGCAGCTGTTGTATGGGTTCATTGCTGGGTTCTTTTAAAACTATTTTGCAGGAGAAGATATTTTGAGTGAGGCTATGGTGCTATGCATAGCACGGATGGGGTCCGTGCTACGGCTCAAAATTTGACTTTTCAAAATTCTAACGGTCGATCCAACCGTTCAATGTGATAATCATATGAATATGTACTTGCAAACTAAATTTTATATTTTTTCGAATTTTTTTACTATTTTTTTAGATAGGTAGAAAAATCAGTGTTTTCTGAAAATTCTGGACCATCAAAATTCTACCTATCTAAAAAAATAGTAAAAAAATTCGAAAAAATATAAAATTTAGTTTGCAAGTACATATTCATATAGTTATCACATTGAACGGTTGGATCGACCGTTAGGATTTTAAAAAGTACCATATTGAGCCGTAGTACACTAGCCATCCTTGCTATGCATAGCACCATAGGCTCACTCAAATATTTTATATAACTATTGTAGTTTCAAGATGCAAAAATTGCAGAATCAGATGACCAATATACTGGAACTGGAAGATAAAGTTGTCTGATATGTGTAATTTATAACTTCCCTTGGATACCCATGCAATTGTCTATTATCTATCTGTATTTTGTCGAAACTGGGGACCATAATATAGATTTACAAGTCTGCCAACTAAAACCAAGGAGAGACTTCCATGTAGGTCCCGTTATTACAGTACGTTCAAACCATTTCACTGGCACATGCTCCAAGTGCAACTGATGAAATTATTGTAGAATCCCCAATAAAAATATCGTGTCTACAAACTCCAAAGGGAATGGCAATGGAGTGGTGTCCTGATCCGGAAGTGCAGTTTTTATTCAAAATATAAATATTAAAAATTGTTTGGTTAAAATATTGCAAAAAGAAAAAATGAGACTTCAATTTTTTTTTATCTTTCTTAAATGCAGTAACTTTTTTGGACCGGGTTGAAAATAAAAAATAATTGGACTGGACGACAATTGTGCATACTAATTTTGAAAAAATACCCTGTGGTCTCCACTCTTGTCGCGGATCAGACAAAATTCAGAAGGATGGATAAAAAAAACAAAATTCGAAACAGCAACGGACACAACTTCCTTACACGTGTCTGCACTCATGTGGTTCCTTACGGTGAATGCTAATGATGTAAAGAACATGATCTTTCGGCACGGATATCGCAGTTTACCGCGGGAACCGATAGCATTGGCCGACCAATACCGATTAGAATTCTGCCACGTGGACTCAGACAATGTCGGTGGGATTGATATATCCCATCGAGAAATTAGCACACTAGGCCACTAGATCTTAAATTCAGATCCCTAATGTAACTCAATTTTTGAGTTTTAATCTGGACCGTCCGAGCTGCTCTAACATAAATATTAAAGAAGCCCGTGCATTCCACCACGGATCAGATTGGTCCGAATTCTGATCGGACGATCCGGATCTAAACTAAAAAAATGAGTTACTTTAGGAGATGCGCTTGAGCCGACCCAAAACTTTTCAAAATAGAGGCAAAGGCACCGTTGCTTTCGAGACAGATACATGTTTAATTTATCAGAATCAACGGTGACTAATGGAGTGGGAAATTCTGGACGGTTTGTGATTCTCCAGGTGGAGATATTTGTGTCCCTTTAGAGTTTAGAGCCCGTTTTCTGAATTTCTTTTTAATATTAATTCTTGTAGTGATAGTTCACAGTTGCTCTCCATTTAGTCAAGGAAAGGATATCTGATGAACGTTTTAAATAAATTCTTGTCACGCGCTACTAGTTGTTAAGATAAATAAATTTGAATGGCTGTATGGTTCACCTTCATTTTAGTCCACAAATTAAAAAATGGAGACGATGCAATTGCACATGTCGGCAGGCAAAAATAAAGATTTAATGGTGAATGTTCCATTCAATGCCACGTCCGTCTACGGTGGTTTCTATATAGTTGACTATTGACATTTGTTGATACACAGTTTGAATTATAATGTGTATTATTTTTTATTTTTTAGAATTTTAGTTTGACAAATTAAAAATTTAGAACTAGCATTTGATCTATCTCCAAAGGTACATGTTTCTAAGTTAGAGATCACGAGTTTGAAATAAAGATAGGGAAATTTATTTGCATAATAATAAAGATATAGATTTGAAAAGCAAAAAATTTTATCTCTTTCTTAAAAAAATAATAATTAAAAGTTGTCCCTTTTTTTTAATATTGACAGAGGCTGTCAACAGAAAATCATATTACCAGAATGTGAAAATGTTATGTATTTTAGAGTAAATGCTCTGGGTATTCTAAATTAGATATTTTAGCTATTTTGATCCCTTGAGAGATTACTATATGTTACAAATTTCATATAATATTTACTTTTAATTACTGATTACAATTTTCTCTATGTTGATGTGTTGCTTTTATTATACGATTAAATTCCATCTATTTTTTTACTTTCACTTGTTTGCATTTTTGTTTGACATAGGAGTTTTTGTTAATTTCTACATTAATTTATGGTCAGATATTTTATGCAAAAATTAAATTAGTATCTCTTCGTAAAGAGACGAGATTCATTATCATCTATACTAATCTATGATTATTTAGTAATATTTATTAATCACAGAAAAGAAATATTATATTACTTCATTAACATACAATTAATACTCACAGCGCAATTGCTTGTTTATTTTAAAAATATATATGCAGGTATAACCTTTAAAATTCTAAATCTAATTACTTATTAGTAAGTCCTTACTTTTGTTGTCTTCGTTGTCTTTGATTTTGATCATTTTTTTTGTCGTTCTATTTGCCGAAATTTTTATTTATAACATAGTTTAGAAAAAAAATAAATCAAATAACCATCGTTTCTGGGAATTTTGATTTTCATCACGGCCGTACCGACATTCTGCGGACCCATTTCAGCGGGGCCGCAGAATGCCGATGCGGACACCTAAATGGGTCTGCATAACCATTATGCGGACCCATTTAAGGGTCTGCATCGGCATTCTGCGGCCCCGCTGAAATGGGTCCGCAGAATGCCGGTGCGGTCGTGGTGAAAATCAAAATTCTCAGAAACGATGATTATTTGGTTTATTTTTTTTTGAACTATGTTATAAATAAAATTCTAGGTGCTATCTGAATGTGATGTTTGCCATTACGTAAAATATTTTTTATCGATCAAAATATTGTAAGACGCTGGGTGGAAACGGATCGGATATTATATGTTCGAATTCGGTTGTATTCAAAAAGTAGATATGAATATCCGATACTCGAATATTCATGCGAATAAAAATACGGATGTGATTTTAAATTTCAATTATCCGTATTCAGATAGTACATATATACCATACAATTTAATATTATGAAAAAAATATTATTCACCAGTATAATTAGAAAAACATTATGAACTTTGATTTTCTTAATAATATTTATAGATTATTTAATAAATAAAAGTATTGAAAAACGAATATACGATATGTATTTGTATCTATCTAATATCCGATTCATATCACTTTTAGTCCTGTATTATTGGCAAGATATATCTGAAAAAATAGTCCTACAAATGTGCCCGAGCAAACAATATTACATGACACTGCTGTATTTCCACATTTTATTGATTGAACTTTTTAGTACCTATTCGGTGAAAAAATGAAAAATGGAAAAGGAACAAAATGAGTAATACCTATATTCTATATTGCTTATTGAGATGGGCTACGATACATTACAAATTAAAGAGGTGATTTTTAATTTGCGTATTATTAAAACAGTCGCGATGGGTTACGATACATTACAAATTAAATAGGTGGTTTTAATTTGCGTCCATATTATCGAGATGGGTTACGATACATTACCTATATTGCTTATCGAGATGGACTACGATACATTTCAAAGTTCAAACAGTCGATTTGAAGCAGTCAACATGTTTCCATATTAAAATGTGTTTGGAGACCAAATTTTACATTTTTGAAATTCTTTTACTATTCTTTTAGAATTTTTAAAAATCACTTGCTTATCTTATATATATTTTTTATGCTTGATGTTCAAATTATTTATATATTACATCATTAAAAATATAACTCTGAAAATTTAATTGTTCGACAAAAAGTTCAACTTAGAACTTCTTTATTATCAACTAGAAAATAATATAATAAATACTTATAAAAGATTACGTTTCAAGATATATACGTGCTCAATATATATACGTGCAATGCACTATACACGTCACAAAATACATGATCTGGTTGGATATAAAAACTTAGAGCATCTACATCCCTAAAACTCTTAGAGTTTCTAAGTAACTACTAACTAATTTTCAGAAATTATAGGCTATGGAGTTTCTAAGGGTTCACATCCCTGAAACTAATTTAAGAGTTTCTAAAATGACACATCAGCAATAAAATAAAATAAAGAAAAAAATTAAGAGAACACCGGCCAATCATTTTGCCAACTCACAGTTTATAAACGATTTCTTATTAAGAAATTCTTGAGCACAGTTGCTAAATAAGAAACTGGTCTACATCTCTGAAACTGGTTTAGAAACTGCCACATCAGATTAGAAACTCTGATAGTTTCAGAAATGCAGATGCTCTTACATGTAAAGGTCGTACTCTCTAGATGGTCCCTTTCCCTTTCCGGAATAAATTATCTTCGTGGAATACCTTATTTTCCTTTTTAAAAAGAGGTTGCATTATTGGGGTATTGGATTCTCTGTTGTAATCAAATCCAGCTTTAAAGAACCCCGCGCGATCTTTCCAGAAGAACCAAATTTTCTTTGCATTTCGCTCCGAGGAGATGTGATTTTTTGTAGCACAGATGAAAAAGAACTGGAAAATAATGACAGGGTGTAGGGCTATATAAAATGGCTCAAACTCTTAACTTGTTTGTAACTTGTTTACTAACTGTTTGCTGTAATTCGTTCATTTACAACTCGAGTTAATTTCAATTTGAATTGGCTGACTCGTTTAATAAATTAGCTGAGTTTGAGCATACTCCAACTCGCTCATTAACAACTCGAGTTATACATGCAAAGTTCGTCACAATAAATTACATGCCCTTCTAAATGACTCCTAAGCTGTTGTTTGTATTGTTTGTTTTGTTAGTTTACTTGTTAATTATGTTTGAATTGTTTGTGTTTAGATAAACTCTTACTAGTATATAACTGTAACTAAAAAAATTTACTAGTCAAACGAGTTGTGAGCCAACTCAAGTTGGCTTTAAAACTCGTTATTGCTATCTCAATTCGAGTTAACTCGCTTATTAACTAAATGGAGATAATTCGCTCAAACTCAGCAGCCTAACTGGGTGTCATGATTGTCTTAAATATTATTATGTCTTCATCATTTTTTTTTATCCCACTTCGTTTTGCTTGTCTTTAATATTTTGTTTCCATCATGTCTCGACTTCATAAAATATAAATTGTCAAAAGGTACATAACAAAATACCACTTCCTCATTTACTTTATTTGATTTCGAAAATAACCATCAATTGTCTGTAATCGGCTTTATATACGACAAAGCAATGAATCAACTAGATTGGAGGCAGTTATCACGCAAAGAATGAAAAAGATATACACATACATTACCATTATGTTTGGTCGAGAGAATTTGTTAGTCATTACTCATTACGATTATTATTCTCGTTATAGTTATATTGCATCATCTCTCTAAAAACGCTACTCATTCTAGGCCTCTCTTCTAAAAGGAAATGTGATGGTGCTTTAACCCGTGATTTTTATTTTTACCCAAAAAAAATTTATTTTAATATAAATAACCACGTTTTTAAAAGAATTTTATTTCTACCCAAATCGCATATATTATTTGCGGATTGAATTAACAATTCAAACCGAATATATGCGGCTTGAATTGAGCAATCAGAAACGGCTTGAAACGGTCGTGTGGTATTAATATACAATCAATAATGAAAATTTCATTTATTATTTTATTAAATGGTAATTTTTCACCGATAACCCTAGAAATTTATTCATCGACAACCTTAAAGTTATTTTTATTACAAAGAATTTTATTACAAGTCTCATGATCGATATGAATAATCTTATTGCATTTCTAAACAAGCCAAAGGGATCGTTCGATTCAACATGCACAATTCCAAAATAAATAAATAACATGCACACAAAATGGTAAGTAACAATTTGACAATGTCCAGGAAACCCGTACCTGTTGTTGTGGGGTATTTTACTCCTGCCTCTACGTTACTCCTTACTTCATAACTCGGACCTAGACCATGTAACACGGTTTCTAAATTAATATTTATACATGTTTTTATATAGACATGTCTGTTGCTAAACTAATTTTTATTAAGTACAAAATCCGAATATCATTGATACGATTTAAACAAAATTAATTTGTTAATTGACAATTATAAATGGAAATGGTATTTCATGAGGAATAGGATTAAATTATTGATAAGTTTTTATAATATAATTCTTTGTAATAAAAATAACTTTAGGGTTATCGGTGAATAAATTTCTAGAGTTATCGGTGAAAAATTACCATTTAATAAAATAATAAATGAAATTTTCATTATTGATTGTATATTAATACCACACGACCGTTTCAAGCCGTTTCTGATTTGTAGAAATTTATTCACCGACAACTCTAAAGTTATTTTTATTACAAAGAATTATATTACAAAGAATTATAATAAAATTCTTTGTAATAAAAATATAAGTTTTTATAATATAATTCTTTGTAATAAAAATAACTTTAGGGTTATCGGTGAATAAATTTCTAGGGTTATCGGTGAAAAATTACCATTTAATAAAATAATAAATGAAATTTTCATTATTGATTGTATATTAATACCACACGACCGTTTCAAGCCGTTCTGATCTGTAGAACTTGCTCAATTCAAGCTGCATATATTCTGTGCGGTTTGAATTCACAATTCAAGCCGCATATATTCCGTGCGGTCTGAATTGTTAATTCAAGCCGCATATATTATGTGCGGTTTGAATTCACAATTCAAGCCGCATAAATTCTGTGCGGTTTGAATTGTTAATTCAAGCCGCAAATAATATATGCGGTTTGGGTAGAAATAAAATTCTTTTAAAAACGTGGTTATTTATATTAAAATAATTTTTTTTTTGGGTAAAAATAAAAATCACGGTGCTTTAACTTGTAGATCAATGTGCATCATGATCATACTACAGAATTTGTACGGTTATATACGAACGGAGAATTACGTATGAGATAATCACAGTGCCAAATATGCATAATGAAAGCTTTAGAGCAGCAATCATGTTGTATATATCAACAGCATACTAAATATACTAAAAATGTTGAATTGGGTCAGTTTTATGTTGAATTGCACCATATCAAACTAGATACACTAAAAAATGTTGCTCTTATGTGGATGTGAATCTTTTGAGCTTTATTCATTCAGTTGGACTGGAGAGAATTAATTTCATGACGGCTAGATTACTAATTGGAGCATAGACAGCTTTCTTTCTATGCATAATCCTGCCTGTTCAATGGTTGTTGCATTCGTCAAGCTGTTAAATTTGTCAAGCATCCCACACTCCTGTACAATTGGAATCTCACTCTAGCATCATACATATTTCCCATTTCCCAATATCAGTTTCAGATCCAGGTACAAAGAGAAGATGGCAGATGGATTGAGTAATATTTAACTTAAAGATGGGCAATACGACCATACTTTATGAAGGGTGGTACTTGATAAAAGAAGTACCAAAAAGGACTCAAACTAGATTAAGTTGCCACTTGTCTATATCACTTGGCAATGAAATCAGCCAGTTGAACAGATGGAACATGTTCCACATGACAATAGAAAGTAAACTGCATACTAATTTAGCTTAATCTCCAAAAACCAGAAACTGTAAATGGGAGATGAGCAACTATTATAAGCTAACAAATTTCTTAAGACTCTGAGGTTATGATTATGCACCCACATTAGCAGTTGTTACAGTATTCACTTCACGTGCTTTGCTAGTACTTTTTTCTAGCTTTCTCCAGGTCAGGAAGATCTGCATGAGAGAGAAAGACTTCATTGAGTAATGTATTTTCAGATTGTTGGTATAAGGTTACTGTTCAAAAATCTCATTTGCTGTTATGCTTCAAATATGTGTTCAGTTTGTTACAACAAACTTGAACTGGGACTAGAAATCCATCTATGATCTAGACATTTTCAAATGGGCTTTCGTACGATAGAGCACTGCATACAAGCCAGTATTATACAGCATGGTATACCTGCCATTACCAGAGAGCAAGGCATACTTCCTAAGTTCCTAGTACCATATACGGATTTTATATAGAAACAAGGTATAACAGAATAAATCTTACATAGCATTCCATCATCACTGCTCTCATCTTCGTCATTGACCTGAAAAATAACAATACCAAAACTAAGTGCTGCACTTGAGAACTTCACAAAATGACCTTGTGTTATGAGAAAAACTATCTTGGTCCAATTTTAATATAATAGCTACACAAAAACCTATTCTTATTTCAAAAGAACCCCTGAGAAAATTCCAACAATAATAAGAAGTGGTTCTTAGCATGAAAAATAATGAAAAGAAGGAAAATTAGAATTATCATACCCCATCATTGTCGTCTTCAGAAGATAACTCTGTAATTACCAAAAAAAAAAATAGTGATCAGGCATGTCTAGTCTTTGGAAAAAAAAAAAAAGATTAGAGTAATCCCATGTGAAATGGATAAATTATTTCAGTTATAATCAGGGAATACACCAATTGGGCGATGCTGTTCCAATTGGATACATTACCAGTACCTACAGGTTGTACAGTAGTACAGTTCCTCTTCAATAATTGTTAAATCCCTGCTAAGCAAGTAAATATTAAATGAAAAGAACTCAACATTGGAGGTTACGTGCTGTTACACACAGGTACCAGTATAAACGTACCGGACTCATCATCTTCGTCGCACCATTTGTTCCAGTCAACCTTTATATAAGGAGCAGATTTCTCCTTTGACTTCAGCAGATGACGCCACCAACCAGTCTTCTCTTTGTAAATTGAACATGTTATATTTCTCAAGCCAGTTTTCAGTTTGCCCACCTATAACAAGGAGAATTTAAACATGGAAAATTTATTAGTCTTAAAAGCAATTTAAAGATCGGCAGCCTTGATAGCATACAAGCTGAGAAAATACCACTGTATACATTATAGTACTAACAAATGTGTCACTTGATAGCATACATGCTTTGCTTACGAGATATTTCAACAATTTATTTAATTAAGATATGGAACAAAAGACATTGAGACAAAACCTCGTGATTTCTAAAGTTCTATACACTATGATAAATTGAAGAAAAGACTTGCCTCAGGCTTAATGGAATCAAAGAGCTCCAAGCTGAAGCTAAAGGGTTCGCCGTGGGGCCCAGTTGCGGAGAAACTAAACAGGCCATTAGGATCGGTTTTTACCTTTACGTCCTTTGCATCAGGAAGAGATATCGTCAGATAGATCCTGTCTGAGCGCTGGGCCCAAAGTACCTCTGGCTGACGACTAATTATACCATAAAAATAAGTGACATCTTTTTAGGATGGTAATTTACAATTTAGAAAATATCAATTAGAGTTAGAGAGACAAAAACATAATTTACTTATGTTGACAACATTCTTCAGATTTTTGCTCTCTCTAGTACAGTCCAGAGTGAAATAATGCAAACCAATTCATACCAATATTAGTTTTGACAAAATCTTTGTTGGAAGTAACAGCATTTATGGAGGAACTGGTGGCAGTTTCTTATTGGAGGGACTGACCTGACAAATAGTAAGTCCAGAGCATTGACTAAAATGTTAACCAGACAATTTAAAGGCAAGACTGTGAAATTTTACTAATAATCCAAGCTAAGAATTGATTTTATCGGAAAAAAAAAGCTAAGAATAGATTAATTAAAGAATATAAAACACATGATAATGCAAAGACCCCGCTATAAGATTTAAAATCGAACACGAGTCCCCTTGGGAGCGATCAGTGTCGCGCGCTGCACATAGAGCCACACGACAAACAAAACAACTATCTGATTACACCGATCGCACCGCCGGGTACGGTATAGGAGCTTAAGTTTAAGAGGGAAGAGATTTACCTCATGGAGGAAACACTGTAATGGCGAAGGACGGAAAACGGGGTAAGAGAGTTCGCTGAAAGCCGGGAGAGAGAATGAGAAATGCTTCCTCTTTGCCACCACTGGGAGGAGTAGAGAAATCACAGCGCAATTATGGGCTTATATAGATGGGCTGTTACAGTTCGCTTTCTGTTGGGCTAGGCCTATGGGCTTTCAACTTCAATTCCTCTCCAATTGTCTTTGTGAGTGAGTTTACAGTACTATGCATAGCACGATTTAGTCCGTAATACGGATCAATATTTTTATTTTCAAAATTTTAATGATCGATCGGAACCGTTCAACGTGATTTTCATATGAATATGTACTTGCGGACCGAATTTTATATTTTTAGAATGTTTTTTACTATTTTTTAAGATAGGTAGAAAATCACTATTTTTGGATGGTCCAGAATTTTCAGATCAAGTGATTTTCTATCTATCTTAAAAAATAGTAAAAAAAAACTAAAAAAATATAAAATTCGGTCCGCAAGTACATATTCATGTGGGGATCATGTTGAACGGTTCGGATTGACCGTTAGGATTTTGAAAATGAAAATATTGATCCGTATTACGAACCAACCTGTGATATGTATAGTACCATAGACTCACTCTTGTCTTATTTGTGTTGTTCGGCGAGTATAGACCTGAACATGAATTCAGATAACTCCGGTACCGTAGAAGAGATTATATTATAATCAGTGGATCTGGACCGTTCTTTTAACCTGTCACTGATCCATACATTTTCAATAGACATCCGATTGAGTTAGATTTGACTGAAAATAAATCTGAACTATAAAGTTGTGGATCTCACTTTACAGTACCTGAGAGTATACTTATTTAATAGAACCAGTAGCATTGTATTAGATAGCTAAGCAATAGTTAGTGTGTAACTAATTCTGTTAGAGCATTGTAACTGATGACAGTTAGGAGTTAGTTACATTGGTATTAATTTGTACGCTGCCTATATAAGACATAACTTGTAACTCAACAGTGATCAATAAAAACAATATTTAATCAGTGTGATTCTTTATTTTCTCAACTCTATCATGGTATCAGACCATCTCTCTCTTCCCCTTTCTCTCTTTCTTTTTCGATCATGATTTGCCGGTATCGCCTCTTTTCTGGTCGATCAATTGGCAGCTACTGGAGCACCGATTCTCGACTCTGATCTGGTACAGTATATTCTTTCTAGTCTTGGTGCTGAATATAATTCCTTCATTGTTGCGATTACTACCAGGTCAGATCTTAGCTCTTTATCTAATCTTCACGGATTCCTTCTCTCCCATGAGAATCTACTCGCCTCTCAACATCACTCTACCTCCACTTTCTCTTTCTTTCTCCATGGCGATTGACACAGTTGTTCAGATCACTATTCATGTTTCTACTAAATTAGATCTGGAAAATTTTCTTACCTAGAGGTCTCAAGTAGAGCCGATCATCCATGGCTTTGGTCTATCTCACCACATCAACAGTGCATCTCAACCTCCTGAGAAGAATTTGACAGTCAAAGGAGTATCTCAATCTAATCTAAAGTTTCTCTTATGACACAAACAAGATCAACTCTTGCTCGGCTAGATGCGTTCCACTATCTCTAGGTCTATTCTCTCTCAGTATGTGGCCTTCAAGACTGCGATTTCTTTTGCTCGCATAATGGATCTGAGACGCTCACTTCAAACCAGATCCAGAGGTGGACAGGCCTGCTATGAGTACTACGCCCAAATGCTGAATCTTACCAATCAATTGGCAGCTGCTGGAGCACCGATTCCCGACCCTAATATGGTACAATACATTCTTTCTGGTCTTGGTGCTGAATATAATTCCTTCATTGTTGTGATTACTACCAGGTTAGATTCAATCTCCTTATCTGATCTTCACAGATTCGTTCTCTCCCATGAGAATCTACTCGCCTCTTAGCATCACTCTACCTCCACTTTCTCTATCGATCCAGTGGCTCTCTACTAAGCTCTATCAAATCACGACCGAGGACGCGATTTGAAACTATGATAGGGGATATAGTGGATCGAGTAGAGGTGTGGGTCCGCAAGGAAGAGGATCCGGGTCTACTGCTCTTCTCTTACCGACTCCTTTTAATTTCTCACAAATGGGTCGTGGAGGCCCAAGTAGGTCTGGATCCAACATAGGGGGTCAGTTCAGCAGTATAACTCCAACAGAGCTGATTATTCTTCTTCTCAAGTCTCTGCTGACAGACTGATCTGTCAAGTTTACCACAAGAAAGGTCATGAAGCTTTGGATTGTTGGTATCGGTATGATTCAGCCTACACTAGTAAGAATAATGCTCAGTTTCAAGCTCTTTACACTACCACCACACTGACTCCTAGTGAAGGTTAGTTCCTCGATTCGGGTGCGACTCATCATATCATGTCGAACATCAACAACCTTGATTCTTTTATGCCATATGCCGGTCATGAGCAGCTTCAAGTAGGTAATGGAACAAATTTACCCATTTTCAACCTTAGTAATTGTTCTTTTCCTATTGATGGTGGTAGTTTGAAATTAACAAATGTGCTTCATGTTCCTTCTATAACCAAGAACCTTATTAGCATGTCTAAATTTACTCAAGTTAATGATGTTATTCTTGAGTTTCACCCTCTCTTTTGCATTGTGAAGGACCGCCGCACTAATAAAACACTTCTTCGAATAAGGCTTCTTAATGGTCTTTACAACCTCTCATTTTTCTCTAGATATTTTATTGGAGAGTGTGTCTCGGCCGACTTGTGCCACGCCCGGTTGGGACACCCCTCTTCAATTACAACTCGGCACATCATCAACTCAAATAAATTTCCCATTACTTCAAATAAAATGCACTTATGTAGTGATTGTTGTAAAGGAAAGACTCATACTTTGCCTTTTAAACCTTCTTCTTCTTTTGTTACCTCGTGTTTAAAGGTTGTGCATTCGGATTTATGGGGTCCATCTTTTATTGTTTCATTTAGTGGATTTTGTTATTATGTGATTTTTGTTGAATTTTTTTTGAGATTTTCTTGGATCTATTTTCTTAAAAATGAAAGATGAGGTTGCTCATGTGTTTACACGTTTTAAAACCCAAGTGGAGAACCTTTTTAGCATCTTCATAAAAGTTCTCCAAACGGATGGTGGAACCGATTTCAAACAAATACCTAAACACTTTCCTCAAATAATTTACCAAGCCTCATGTCCTTATTCTCTCCAACAAAATGGGATGGCGGAACGAAAACATCGCCATGTTTTGGAACTTAGCCTAAGTGTTATGTCTCATGCCTCAATACCTCCTCAATTTTGGGATCACATCTTTCAAAGCGTGGTCTTTCTCATAAATAGGTTGCCACCAAATTCTTCTTCTCACACTCCTTACACTATTTTTTTTCAAAGACAACCTGATTATACTTTTCTTCGTATTCTTAGGTGTCTTTGCTTCCCTTTTCTTAGGCCATACAATGACCATAAACTACAATTTCGCTCCTTACCATGTGTCTTTTTGGGTTATTGTCAAATTAAAAATGATACAAATGCCTTCACATTCCTACAAATAAAATTTACATAAGCCAAAACGTGAGGTTTGATAAGACTAAATTTCCATTTTTTGCCTCTATTTCCCAAATCGAAAACCCACTGGATTGGTTTCTCCCTTCTCTGCCAAATCCTTCTCTCCTTGCACAGCAAGCCCCTTCTAATTCTCCTTCACTCTCACAGACCAACACCTTCTTTTCTTCACAGCCCATTATGCTCATACGGTCCAATTCCCACGATGATGTTATTCGGCCCAGTTCCCTTAATAAAGCCTCTATGCACCAACTCCCCTCACATGATCAAATTCGGCTGACACCTGTGCCTTCTCTAGCCCGATTCTGTCAGGGCCTAGTTCTCCCTTACCTCCACTTAATTCCCTTGCACACCCGCCAGCAACAAAGACTACTCCAGTTATTGTGCAACCTACTTCTTCTCACCACATGATTACTCGACAGAGAGACAACATGAGAAATAAGAGGTAATTTTCCGATCATGTCATGATTTTTGCAACTAAGCATCCTCTAACTTCTTAAATGAGAAGGTCTATATGTCACAACTCCCCAGTTTTGCCGATACGGTTCATCCTACACATGTTTGTCTTCTCAAGAAAGCGCTTTATGGGTTTGAAACAAACACATCGAGCTTGGTTTCACAAACTTGCTTCCGCTCTAGCTAAACTTGGATTCACGGCTTCTCAATCTGATCCCTCTCTTTTTCTTTGTGTTACTAAGCATTTTCTTACAATTGTGCTAGTTTATGTTGATGATATCATCATCACGGGCTCTCAAGAAGATCAGGTTACTTATCTCATCTCTTCCCTCTCATCTCGTTTCTCTCTAAAAGATTCTGGATCCTTACATTATTTTTTAGGAATTCAAGTCACTTCAACCTCGCAAGGCATTCACCTTTCTCAACCAAAGTACATTCGGGATCTTCTCGCTCGCTCCAAAATGGATGGTGCCAAATCGTGTCTCTCACCATATGCACCCGGCCCTTCTCTTTCAAAATTTCAGGGATCTCCTATGGCCGAACCACACATGTACCATAGCATAGTTGGTGCGCTCCAATATGCGACTATCACAAGGCCCGACATCTCCTTTACGATCAATAAAGCGTGTCAATTCATGTATTCGCCAACCGATGAACATTGGTGTGCCGTCAAATGTATTTTGAGATACTTAAAGGGCACACTTGATCATGGCCTTCACATTCATGCCTCCTCCTCTGTTGATTTGAACGCCTATTTGGATACGGATTGGGTCGGTTGCCCTGATGATAGGCGCTCTACCACAGGATTTTGTGTCTTTCTCGGCTCGAACGGACTCTCGTGGGGGTCTAAGAAGCAAAATATCGTATCTCAATCTAGTACCGAGGCTGAGTACAGGAGCATGGCTGTTGCATGCACGAAGTTAGTATGGCTTCAACAGCTTCTCAAAGAGCTTAATGTACCTATTCGATCTCCACCAACTCTTTGGTGTGATATTATTAGAGCTACATTTTTGGCTTCAAATCTTGTTTTTCACGCTCGCACTAAGCACATTGAGATTGATTTTCACTTCTTACGGGAACGAGTTGCATCTAGAGACCTCTTGTTCGGTTTATTTGCTCCAAGGATCAGCTAGCTGACTTACTAACCAAAGGGTTACCTGCACCGAGAATTCAATTGCTAAAATCCAAGTTGCACATAGGCACTGCCTCAGTTCCGCTTGAGAGGGGTAATAGAACCAGTAGCATTGTATTAGATAGTTCAGCAATAGTTAGTGTGTAACTAATGCTGTTAGAGCATTGTAACTGATGACAGTTAGGAGTAAGTTACATTGGTATTGATATGTACGCTGTCTATATAAGATATAGCTTGTAACTCGACAGTGATCAATAAAACCAAGATTCAATCAGTGTGATTCTTTATTTTCTCAACTCTATCATTATTCCCTTAACATTGTGTTTGATTAATATGGGGTGAAGGAAAAAAAAAAAAGTCAGGAGTGGAAAAAGATAAAATAATAAGAAAGATTATCATGTTTATTTTTTTTTAATTGATCTTATTGGAAGAATTATTAAATATAATTTCTAAGAGCTATATGAGATTAAAAACTAATGCCCATTAAATATATGTTTTTATTAAAAATTCAACCAAATAATTTTTTATTTCTCTATTTCTTTTCCTCTTCTTTCCTATTTTCGTCCTTTAGTATTTTTAGCATCTTAAGTCAAATCAAAGGGTCCGAGATTTAATCATTTGTTTCTTAAGAAAAATAGACAGGAGCAACAGAAGTAACTCGAATTTTGAGTTTAGTTCCGGACCGTCCGATCAGAACCAGGGCCAATCGGGTCATGCACGGAGTTTCTCTAATATTCGTGCTTAATCTGATCGACGGTCCTAATCTAAAATCAAAATTTGAGTTACTTTAGGTGACATAAATTCAACCGTGGTTGCGCTTAGGCTGCAAACGAACCGAACCGAATCGAACTTACCTCCAGTTTGAGTTTGGTTTGAATTAATTTCGAACTAAGTTTGGTTTGAATTAATTTCGAACGAACTCAATTTCGAATCGAATTTTTTACGAACTCAATTTCGAACTTTTATGAACTTTGTTACGACTTACGAGTTATGACTTATGGCTGGGTCATAGTTCGAAATTACAGCACTTCAATAAAAACTCAGACATTCTGAATTCTAATTACACAGTACACTAAAGTTTATATCAAAGTTCATTACAAATACCAAAATTTACATCAAGCACCAAAGTTTAGTACAATCAATTAAAGTTCAGTATAATCACAGAATCTAAAGTTTTCCAAATAGCCAACATGAGCAACATCACCAAAGTTTTCAAATATTCAAAGTATTCAAAGTACAATTTAAATATCAATAGAAGTACAGAACAATCACCAAAGTCTTAGAATTATTACAAACCCAAATATTATCCTAAATAAAACATTAAAGTTTATTATCAGCGGAAATTAACGGTTCACATTTGAGTTAATTTCAAACTAAGTTTGGTTTGCGAAGGTATTTCGAACGAAATAGGTTCAGTTTGAGTTTGGTTTGAATTAATTTCGAACTAAGTTTGATTTGAATTAATTTTGAACGAACTCAATTTCGAATCGAATTTTTCAAGAACTTTTTTGAATCAAACTCCAGTCAATTACGAAGTACGAATTTTTTTTGTTCAGCCCTAGCCGCGCTGCTTCCCTCTTAGCGAGGAAATAAATCTGCTGCGATTCCAAAGAATCGCAGGGATTCTGCTTTTTCAAATCCAACCATTAATTTTTTGAAATGCACGAATCTCAAAAGCAGTTAGTTGTTATGCACGAATCTCAAAATATATAAATAGTTGGATTTGGAAAAGCAGGGTGCAAAGAATCGCAGCAGATTTATTTCCTCTTAGCGAAGGTTCCTCTGAGAAGGTACTGAAAGGAGCCAAAATCCATTACAATTTCTCAACCCGTTTCGACAGATACGCGACACAAAAGCACCGCACTTCGTTCGGATCTCTCTCTCCATCGAGCATGGATTCAGGCGCTGGCGGCAGCGGGACCTTATCGGAGATCTATCAGAGCGCCAGGCGCCTCCTCTTGCGCGCCAGAGATGGCTTGGCCAGGCTGGAGCACCTCGTTTCTTCCTCCTCCTGTTCGTCCTCTTCTTTTTCTTCTTCTTCGTCGTCTGTTAACGATTTGGCATTAGCTGTCAAGAGGGACGTAACGCAGATCCAATCGCTCTGTGCGGAGATGGATCGACTCTGGCGCTCCATCCCGGCCAAACCCCAGCGCGATCTCTGGAAGAGGTGTACATCCTCATCTTTTTCCCTTTTGTTTTCTCTGAAATTTATGAAATGATGTGATATCTCTAAATGAGGAGCTGTACTTTTTCATTTTGGATAAAGTATGTAGAGTAACCTTAGCTCAAGTGGAGTAATTCTTAGTTAATTGCTTAATACTAGAGGCATTAGATACCTAAAAGAGTCAATGAGGTCTTGAATCGGTACCAGTCTACCAGTCTACCAGATTCTGACATTGAATCGGTACTAGTTTACCAAATTCAATATCATTACGTACTGGTTGGATGAGCTGTTCATTTTCTGACCTTGATTTTAGTTTTATTTGTTCCTTGGTTTCTGATATTACTATCAAGTAGCATTTCATGGGGTGAGACTACAAATGCCTTTGGTTTATTATAGAAAAGTTTAGTACCCTTTTTCTATCATGCTATTTCAACACCTGACTAGTTCAATAGCTTCCTATTACGGTGTTCCTCGTTCCCTAGATGTACCAGCAAAAAAAGATGATGGCTTAACACCATGTTTGTGGATTGACGGCTTACCACCCATAGTTCGAGGCCCCTATTATTCAATCCTGTCGCAAAATAAAGGGCCTGTTCAGCAAGGTAGTGGAATTTGGAATAGACTTCTATTTAACACTATTCCGGTCGTGTTCGGTTGAAGGTGGAAGAGTATTGGTAGATGAGCCAATTTCATCTCTTGGTAAAGGCCAATTCCTCTATTCCACCATCCCAATGGAATAGAGAATTCTCTCATAGAGGAATAGAGGAGGGACGTCCTTATAAAAAGCGGGGATTTGACTGCAAAAGTTCGAACTCCATTCCACTTTTCTCATTTCATTCCACTCGATTTTTTTCTTGTTCGGCCGGAATAGAGGATCTATTCCAATCAATTTCCCTATTCCTTCCCAACCGAATAGGCCTAAAGGGTTTAGTTTCCACGACTACAATAACTATACTCCATTTCCTTTTGACTAGTTATCTCGTGTAATGAGACGTTATATGAAACTGTGGGATAGTTGGGAATGAAACTTTTTGTTACCTGTATTGACAGTTAGCGATTTTCCTTAATTACAGAAAGGTTGAACAGTTGGCCGAAGAAGTGGAGTCGTTGAATGAGAGCGTGAGCAAGCATTTAGTGCGCCAGCAGAAGCGAATGCAAGAGGCAAAGGAGAGAACAGACCTGCTTGAAAGTGCGGTAATGCTATCAATTTTCCTGGAAAATGTTGAAAAATAGAACTATTTTATTTTGACTAATTTTGACATGCACATCCAGAAGATTTTTTTAGTATTTTTTTGCACTTCCTCGCTTGAACTTTAATTTGTTAATTGAGAATATAGCTACAAAATATGCAGATGACTATCTAAAGGCTAATTGGCGTTGCACATTGAATAATATTTAGCTTCTTCTTGCCTGAATTTATTCATGGCTATTGGTCCTGTTGCACGGTGGCTTAATTAAAAATGACCATGAAATAAGCAAAGAGCACAGCAAAAAAAATAAAGAGTAGGATCCTTTGACAATAAAAACTAATTCCACAATGTCAACAATCAGCATAATAAATTCAAAGTATACAATCCAACCTTTTAATGTGGTTTAAATGATATAAAGTTGATGTCTATTAAAAATGATGACACTTGGTTCATGTCTTACCGCTCATCCGACAATGTAAAATTTGCAACAGGCAGAATTCAGTGACACTTGTTGAGTAGGAAACAATACTAAAATTGCAGCAAATTATCTCCGCAACTCAACTATGAACTTCTTTTAAATCCGAAACTTTGTTTTCTTGATTGTCAAACTAAACTATATAGCTGATTTTGCAAAATTTATGTAGCTGATAGTTCTTTTTGTTAATAATTGTGATAGTTTTGAAAAAGTGATATTGAGAAATCATGTTAAAACACATGCCATCTAATAAATTATACTTAATCGAGCTATATTTTGCTTCATTCTAGAATGGTGAATCTTCACATATTCTGAGGATATTTGATGATGAGGCACAAGCCATGCAATCGGCCCGCAATTCTTCTATAATGCTAGAAGAAGCATATGCAACTGGTGTCGCCGTTCTCTCCAAGTACGCCGACCAAAGAGATAGGTTAAAGGTATATGTGGTCATTGACCTGGCTTGTTAAAATCTTCATATCTAGAGAGAAATCCAGAACTTGCACAGTTGCTCCTAACAATAGTTTCTTTTTTTGAGTTTCCAGAGGATAAATGAAAGGGCTTTTTTTTGTGTGCATGACTCTGTCCGGAAATATGCCCCTTTTTGAAAAGCCACATAAGCCTTTTGCCTTTAGAATATCAAAAATAAAAAATTTAATTGATCTTTTGGGTTATACTATTAATTCTAAGAAAGCACTTGCTTGTTATCATTCTGAAAATGTGTATATTATATTTTGAGCAAAGCTAGGGTGTGATGTGCTCACCAAGAGGGGTTCGTGAGCACAACTCTAAACGTCTATTAGATTGGCTTCAAACGACGAATCCAAACCGTTGAAATCCATCTACTTCATGAGTGATGCACGTATATGCAAAATTTTAAAAGTTTTGAATTCATTTAGTACAAGGTCAAGCGGTAAAAAAATGTTGAAAAATGAATACACTTATAAAATAACTTATAAAAGGTTCATTATTTTGACCGCTTGACTTTGTACTAAATGAATTCAAAATTTCCAAAAAAATTCATGTACATGCATCACTCATTAAGTAATGGATTTCAACAGTTTGGATTCGTCGTTTGAAGGCAATCCGATAGACTTTTGGAGTTGTGCTCACCAACCCCTCTTGGTGAGCGCATCACACCCTAGCTTTGCTCTTATATTTTTGCTCTTTTTCTATTCTTCTTTTAATGGGGTGGATTCCGATTCCTATTTGGGTATTGGGAAATTAATAATTACATTTTCCAAAAGAAAATTATAAGTAATTTCTTAGAATGACTCCCTATATCTAAGCAATTAGTTTAAACTTTTATATAAAAGATTTTTTATTATGAAAGACAGAGCATGTGGGAATGTACTGTGTAGTCCTTTTATAACCTTACCAGAGATATGTACAATAATTACCAACCATTGCATTTTACTATTACTTTTCACGAGAATAGCCACAAATTCAAATTTAAAGTAGAATTGGGGGCTTTGTGTGAAGCATTTTGGCAATACTAAGTAATAATGTTATACTGGTAACTAGCTTGCTGTTGAGAAGACTTCTCTAATTTGTTGTCCTTGTTGATACAACTTTTATCGGTCTATAATTTCCAGAGAGCACAAAGAAAAGCGCTAGACGTACTCAACACTGTGGGTCTATCGAATTCGGTATTGAAGCTGATAGAGAGGCGGCATCGAGTCGACAAATGGATTGCCTATACTGGAATGGTTGTCACTGTTGTGGTTGTGTACCTGTTCTGGAGATGGACCCATTGATTTTTTACAAGAGTTAGACAAGTACAGTTGTGATGAAGTATAGAGTTTCCAAAAATTTACTGAAATAATGAGCATGTTATTTGTCAATTCTACACTATGTTTCTGTATCTTTTAGGGTGTCCAACCATTTTGAATTCCAAGAGTTAAGTTGAGAAAACCCTCACAGAAAGAAAACTTATTGATATTTAGATGATCAATAGCAGACCAACTTGGTTTAGTGAAGACTTCTTGGTACTAAAATATTGTGAAATTTGCAGCTAGGCCTGTGCTACTAGGCTGAGCAGGGCCTTGGTTCAAGGTTTTGATGTGCCCCGTTGAATCTGTAAAAAGAAGAAAAATGGACAATTCTTGGGAAAGAAAAAGGGTGCACAATTCTTAGAAAGAATTTTCATGGGAAAAAAGATATTTATTAGTGTTTATTTGTACATCTCTCAAATGTATTCTTTCTCTCAACTCAGGTAATTGTGTATGTTATCTTAGAATTGGAAAGCTATATATATTTCCAAAGGTTTTAAATTATGCAATTTTTAGTGAATATATATTAATCAAGTTGAGGTTTAAAGTATCAAATTGGATATGATAACAATAGCATCTGTTTAAAAAAAAAGATACGAAGATCTGTGTTTGCTTGAATTTATGCTTGCTCCAGGAGTTTACTGATGGAATAGGAATAGCAATCAGCATAGTGCTGGACTGTGGATAGGGACCAGGTAAGGGGTGGATTGCTGCTTTCTTTTTGGGTTGCTAAATTTATTAGGCTAACGGGCTGGAAATTTTATCGTCTGTTTGCGTTTGATATTTGCTTAAAACATATTAATTTTGTGAATTTTGGACTGATTTCGGCCTCTTTTCTGGGACTATTGTACTAGCAGGCTTAGCTGTGAGGCTATTAATGTCCTCGATATGAACAATGACGTTTCTGATTAAAGCGGGTGTACATTTTGTTTGACTTGAGTTTTTATCAATAAAGGAAATGTTTAACAAAAAGATATAGTCGTTTTTGCAATTTAAGTACATCTTCTTTACAACAATAATAAGTGGATCAGAAAGGAGGTTTAGTAGTCGGAACCTTTTTCTTTTTACATGTGTAACGCTCGCCGGGCTCCGTATCATAGGCCGAGATAAAAAAATTCAGGTGGTAAGATTCGAGCATTTGACTAGCCTCCTTTCATGACAAAAATGGACCTTATGGTCTCGGAACCAATTGTGCATTAGTGTTGGACATCTTGAGAAACCAATTGTGCATTAGTATAGAGAGCAATATTCTTTGGAAAGCAAACAAAAAAAATTCTCAAATAATATCATGAACTTTTCATATTAGAAAATTCTCTTTACCCTTCGGAACTGGGATAAAAATATTTTATAATACTGCTTGTAGACGCCACCAAGTACATTATCATTAGATTTTACTAAGAAAGGATAAATTTTTGATGAAAAATAGGGGTCGAGCCCATATTTGATTGAATATAATGTTCTGTTACATAGGTGATGTGACTACAAAATGCGAGAAATAATTCTACTCAAAACAAATTGAGTAGTCAAAGAGAAATAGAAACCGAATATAGAAAAATCAAGACAGAAAATATAAAGCCGAATGTTAGAAGATTGAAAATTTCAGCCAAGTAGATGTGGAAGATTTGCGGCATGGATGTTCACTCCCTATTTGTTGTTGTTCCTTCTGAGATGAACTGCAATTGCCAAAGCACTTCATCTTTGATGTCTTTCGCCTCTTTGTTTTCCTCTGTAAACGTCCTATTGCAACGCTCCCTCCAAATGCAGAATTGAGCTATCAACATGGTGCCTCTTTGTATCTTTGAGATGTTGGTGTTTGTTAACACTTCTATCGGAGTGACTGTAGCTGTCAGTGGCCACTTGTCCGGTATAGCCCTTGTCAGTTCTCGGTAGACCGTTTTGGAGAACATGCATGCCTCAAACAGATGCTTCACCGATTCATTTTGCACTTTGCATAGAACACACCTATTAACCAGCGGCTAGAGTGGGAAAAACGTGCCGTGCCGTGACTAACACGCCGTGACTTTGGTCTCGTGCCGTGCCGTGCCGTGACCAAGTTAATTTTTCACGTGCCGTGCCGTGCCGTGACTAAAATGTCAAGGGGTGGTCACGGCACGCGAATGGTCACGCCACGTGAGTCACGCCGTGCCTAAACGTGCCGTGACCCGCGTGACTCGCGTGACTCGCGTGACCATTTAATTATAATTTAAGTTAATTTATTCAAGATTCACCATTAAATTAATATCTAATGGTCCTAATTACACGTGACTCGCGTGACTACGTGCCGTGCCGTGACTAAATTTTCCACGTGCTGTGCCGTGCCGTGCCGTGCCAAAGTTTCAAAAGATAGGCACGGCACGCGAATGGTCACGGCACGGGACACGCGAGTCATGGCACGCGAATGACACGCGTGCCGTTCCGTGCCGTAACCGTGCCGTTCCGTGCCGTAACCGTGCCGTTCCGTGACGGAGCCGGCTCCGGCGTGCCATTTTTCCCACTCTACCAGCGGCCATCCCCTTTTGTTTAGATTGTCAATTGTGAAGAGCTTGTTTAGCAGTAGCAGCCACCCAAAAACTTTCATTCTAGGTGGTGCCGGAATTTTCCAAATTCTGTGTGCGTTCTTATGGGTTGTTGGGCTGGTCTTCATTAAACGGTATCCCCCTCGAACCGTGTATTTACCAGAGTCGCTCCAAGGCCATGATACATCATCCTGGGAGAGTGGGTTCAGTGTTATACCCGATAAGATAGACTGTAGTCGAACCATTTCCTCTTGTGCAATGTCAGATAGGCCAGTTCTGAACATTGATTCCAGTGAGGTAATTTGTGTCACCTGCTGCAAGGTTATGTCTGCATCAATAACAAAGGTGAAGAGGTTCGGCAATTGTGAGCATAGAGTAATCCCCTCCCATCTGTTATCCCAAAACCGGATGTTTTTTCCGTTTCCTGGCTGATATGTGAATGCGAAGTTACAAAAATTTATTGAATTTATGATTGCTGTGTTGAAGATGGGTGAGACCGGTAAACCATTTTGGCCGATGTTCTGCAGAAAGATTGATTTGCATAGTGTGGGTTGTGGCTTCTTCCATTGCCAATACCATTTTATCAAGAGAGCTTGATTAAAGGTCGTAAGATCCATTATGCCAAGACCTCCGAATTGTTTCGGGGTGCATGCCAAGGTCCATCTTGCTGGGTTCATCTTCTTGTGCGTTGTAGGAGCTGCCCCATGCCAAAGGAAAGGTCTTCGTATTTTGTCGATTTCTTTTATTACCCATTCTGGAAGCTTTAGGCATGACATAAAATATGTCGGGAGTGCTGATAGCACTGAGTTAATCAAGACTATTCTTCCAGCGATCGATAGGTGTTTGGCTGCCCATCCGCTTAGTCTCTTGTTCATTCTTTCGATTAAAGGCAGGTAAGCACTTTTTGGCAATTTCTTGTTGGATAAGGGCAAACCTAGATACGTGAAAGGTAGAGTTGTCAATTTGCATCCCAGAACATTGGCTAACTCTTGTTGTGTTGTCTGTGAGCCCATGGAGATCAGTAGTTCCGATTTGGTGAGGTTTACCGAGAGGCCCGAAACTTGCTTGAACACCGTTAGAACGATCTGAAGTGCCTGGAGTTGTTGGATTTCGAGTTTAATGAAGAACATTGCATCATCGGCGTATAGCAAACATGGCATCATATTGCTATAGGGCATCCTCAAAGCTCCCATATTGTCCAATTTTTGCACATATCTAGCTAGAAAGTCGATAGCTAAAATGAATAGAAGCGGTGACAGTGGGTCACCTTGCCTTACGCCTCGCTTGAGAGTGATTTTCCGCCCAAGTAGACCATTGACCATGATTTGGGAAGTTCCCACTAGGATGGTTTGTTGAATCCAACACCGCCATTTTGTTGGAAAGCCATGAGCCGTCATGACCTTCATGACAAACTCCCAACTTACCGTGTCTAACGCTTTTGTGAAGTCCACCTTGAATAGGGCTACTGGGAGCTTTTCTTTTCGAGCCGTGTGCAAGATATGTTGAGCATAAATGAAGCTCTCGCAGATGTGTCTGTTTTTCATAAAGCCCGTTTGTGCTTCATGAAGTAGAGTCGGAAGTTTCTGTTGCAGTCTATTTGCGAGGATCTTGGAAAGAATTTTTTGCACTCCATGAAGCAAGCTGATGGGTCTGTAGTCTTGCACTGTTGCCGGTGAGTCTTTCTTTGGAAGCAGTACTATGTATGACGAGTTGAGTGGATGTAGTGACGTACCTTGGCTTGTGACTTGTTGAAACACGCTACACAAGTCATGAGCCAATATATCTATGAATTGTGAGTAGAATTCTCCCGAGAAACCGTCCAGTCCCGGACTCTTGTTTTTTGGCCATTGCTTGATGGTTTCCCTGACTTCCTGTATCGTTATTTCATCTTCTAGGTTCTGTAATTCTTCACCTTGGTTACGGTACAAATTTTCCCATTGAAAATTTGGTACCGGGGCTGAATCTTTGCCTATCAAGTCCACGTAGAAATTGAAAAAAAGCTTGTGCTTTGGAGGTGTGATCATTGCAAATTTCACCTTGATGTTCAATTTGCACGATGGCATTAGTTTTCTTTACTGCCGATGCCAAACCATGGAAAAATCTCGTGCCTCTGTCTCCCTGTAATTCCCATTTAGTACGTGCCCTTTGCCTCCAGATATCTTCTTCAAGTACTGCCAATTCCGTAAACCTTTTTTTTATTTTGGCCGCGATAAATTTTTCCAGCGGTGTTGTTTGCCTTGTTTCTTTGACTAGGTCAATCCAGCCTAAGAAATCTCTACACGCGCTAATCTGAGTTTTTATTGCCGTTATTCTCTTGCTGGCCCATTCTTTTGTTTTGTTTTGGATGGTTTGTAATTTGATGTGCAATTGTGCTGGTGTTGTTGCCCTTCCCATTTCTTCCCAAGTTTGTATGACAAGTTCATTGTATTGCTTAAAGCGGAGCCAACAATTCTCAAATCTGAAAATTTTTGTTTTTCTGTACCTTGTCTTTGCCGTGTAGACAATGGGACAGTGGTCGGATGAGGTGTTTGGCAATGTTGTCTGCGTTGCATTCGGGTAAACCTGATTCCATTCATCCGAAAATAGAAATCGATCTAGCCGTGCCATATGCGGTTGCGCCCTCTCATTAGACCAGGTGAAGCGACGCCCTTGGAGTGGTGCATTGATTAATCCCAGCATAGAGATTAATGCTCTGAAGTCGGTTGTTGTTCTCCACTCAGTTGCCGAGGTACTGGTTCGATCTTGAAGTGCCAATGTAAAATTCAGGTCTCCTCCTATTAACCAAGGCGTGCCATCCAACGGTTTGATTTCCGTTAGTTCTTCTTTAAATGCCGATCGGCCCCCCGCCGCGGACGGTCCATAAATTCCGGAAAACCAGAATTTTTTCCCATCTTCTTTGTGTGATAGCAGTACACTAATGCTATACCTCCTGATATCCGTTCGGATACACGTGAATTTTGACGGAACCCATGCCACCAAGATTCCTCCCCTTGTCCCTTGCGCCATCAATGTCTCTATTTGTGTCAATCGATTTCCCAGGATTTCTCTTTTCATTTTATTATCTAATTGCCCTAATTTGGTTTCTTGAAGACAAACCAAGTCCGGCTTTTCGATCAATAGTGTCTGTCTCACCGCCAAGCGTTTATCCCTCTCATTAAGTCCTCGCACATTCCAAGAAATGAATTTTAAAATTGTGTTGTGACTCATGATGAAACTAAAACACCAACTTGTTCCTTTGCACGAAGGTACTGATACATTCGGCTCCTAGCCGATTCTAATTGGAAAAAACAAAAACTCCATCCTGCCGCTAACCAATCGAAATCCTTCCTCCCTCCCAAAATAAAAATTGTAAAGTGCACACACATTAAAAACTAGAGAAACTACTACAGTTCTTAAATACTGGTTCAAAAGTCTTCAAGCCTCCATCTGAGGTATCACTGTGCCCGGCGGAAAAGTCTCTGCCTCCAATTCATTGAGTTTCGCAAGTTTGAAATGCAAGTCTGGTTCATATTCAATTCCTGCCGCATTAACCACCACTTCGGCCTGAGAAGCAGATAGGGGATCGGTGGTGCGTAGGTATTCCATTCTCTGGTCGGATATTGCAACTGGATTTTTCCTCTTGTAAATTCTTTTTGGTGACGATGCTATGAACTCTTCTCCAATTATTTTGCAAGCCCTCTGTTCTAGCGATATATATGGTCCCGTGGTTTTTTCCTTGATTCTTGGGCTGCGCCTTATGGTGGTTGACAATTTGAAGTTGTTTTCAAAGCCTGGCGGTGGACCGTCACGAAATAGAAAAGCAAATGGGTCAGCTTCAGGGGTTGCGGCTTCCACCAGAGGCAATGGATCATCTTCTTACAAAAAATATAGGGGGTCTGCTGCATTGTTTTCCTCCGGAATGGGCTGTGTGAGCTGGGCCAAATGAACTGCAGGCCGGTCCAGTGAAGCATCTGAGGTCAGCTTCGGTCCAGTGTCAATAGTTGCCAAAGTAGCTCTCTCCAAACGGGCTGGATGCACTGGGCCCAATGCACTGATTTGGGTCGATGGTACTGTGATTCGGTTTGTTCCTGCCGCATTAACACCCACTGATTTGGGCCGGTAATCCATGGACCCGAAAGGGGGGCTTTGTTCTAATTCTCTTATGTCGGCCCAGATAGTGGAGATAATTTTTTGCGGTGAGCTTTCCAGAGAGATATTCCAAGTTGAAGTTTGAAATTTCTCCTTTATTGAATAGTGTGTAACCAGTGACACACTGTCCCATGTGCTTTTAAGGAGAATCTTTGACACCATTTTGGTATTGCTCAGAACTAACTCTAGGGCAGCAATGTTGAAAATTTCCATTTTGTTGTTAGTTCTTTCCCCGTTTTCTCCAGTGGGGAGTTCTTGGATAGTCTCCATTTGAGATTTGAAAATCTGCACCGGCATCGGTTCCGGTAGTGTTGGTGTTTCTAGAACTGTTCTGGTTCGCCTTGAGTACAAGGAGTCGGCTCTCGCCTGGTACGTATCTAGTGTCCCGGAATAGTCGTCGGAATTAGGAGAAAATCTCTCCGGGCTCGGCGGGGCGCGCCGACCATCATTTCTCTGCAGCTGAGGTCCTTCCCCACCCGGTGGCGGGGTTTGTCCGAGCGGGAAGTGCAACCATCCTTCAATGTCGATGTATACTGTCCGCGAGTAGGGGTTAGTAGTGTAGATGAGAGTCGGTGGGATACTTGCCGGGTTGTGGCAAGAGATCAATACATGTAAAGTGTCGAAGCTTTCGTTGCTGAAAACCGGGGCGAGTTTGAGTACGTGGCCGACACCGGCAAGGAGATGGTCCAAGTCTTCTAGATTCCAAGCGTTCAAAGGAACCCCGCGCAGGAGGAGCCGTGCTTTGTATGCAATGGGGTCGTATGTCATGCCTAAGGTCGGTTTCCACTCGGCGAGTTGCACGTGGGTGTCGTAGCCGAGTGCGAAGACACCGACATTCACCGCGTGAGTCCTCAAGGCCATTGTGGGGAATATCGCAAGGAAGTGGCCCATGGTGCGGTCGAGCTTGCCGATTTTGAAATCACTCGGATGGCGGTGGAGTTGTGCGGCCAAGGTGGTGGCAAGTCGATGTGGTAGAGTTTGTTCGTTGCAGTTTGGCCCCATGTGAACGACGGCAGCCCTGTCAAGCACCTCAGTGGTGGGGTGAAAACCCTCCCTGTTGGGCACATAAGCCCTTCTTATTTCGTGCCGCACAGCAGGGAGCCGTGAGGGGTGCAACATCGGCATTGTCTGCCAATTCTCCATCTCTTTAGCCTCTATGTGTGAATTGGGTTGCTGATCTTTGTGGTAGCTGGTTTGTTCCTCTATAATGGGTACTGTAGCACCCTTTATAGGCCTTTCTGTTGTTGATTTGCATTTGCCAGATTTATGGCCAAAGCCATTGCATTTAAAACACTTAATTGAATTTCTGCAATGTGCTTGCAGGTGCCCTTTCTCAGTGCACTTATAGCACTTTCCTTGGTCTCTTAGCACCTGTAGTTGCTTGATGAGTAAAGGATGGTTGTACTTACCTCTATTTGGAGCTCCTTTGTCCTTGTTGCGTGTCTTTCTTTGCACAGTTCTCCAGCCTTCCTCCATGGTATTGTTGTTGCCAGGAGTAGTTAAAAACGCAGTGGCACCTGGTAGTATCTCCTGGTTAAAAGATTGCGCCGTCTTGAAACTTTCCTTCTGCGGGTCATCAATGGGGTACAGCTTTTCCAGGGGGGTTCTAGGTGGGAGGAGGGCATTAATTGTGCTCTGTCTTGGGTTGGTGGCCGGGTTAATGAGGGGTGGTGGGGTAGCTACAATCCTGGCGTATGTTGGTTTGGGAAAGGAGGCATTGAAGGCAGAAATGTCGTGTTGGGTTTTCCTCCTGTGCTCTTGGGTGGGGAAGAGACCCATTTTTTCTTCTCTCTGCGTAATATCAAGAAAGGATAAATTGGAAAAGTACATCGTGTTCAACTTTCAAAAAACAAAAAGAAGTAGAAGAAAAAGTACATAATAGTATAATACCGTAGTCCGTAGAGTTAGGCATTTCCATTGTTTTGATTATTAAAACATTAATTAGTTCTATATATTTGTTGATCAGTGGAACAATCATGATAGAAGAAGAAGTTAAACGATGCATTAATTCCGTCATACAAGGAGAAAAACAGAGCTTCTTAATAATTACGAGTTCTTTTTTTTCGATACAAGTTTAAATATAAGTACACACATCCCGCTCTTACATCTTTCAAATTAAAATTTCCATTTATTTTCAGCTAAAATTATGTTTTGAAAGCTTTCACTACGTCAATCACTACTATGATGCCATAGTCTCGGCAGCTATAAGAAATTCACAAGGTAAGATGTATGAGGTCTAATTAAAGAATGGAAGTGACTAATTGTACCCAAGCTTATGTACTCAGATTTTATCCAAGCCTAACTGTCATAAACTGTTATCAAATTCTGTGTAAACTACAATACTGTATCATGTAAATATCAATACTGAATCCTGTAAAATAAGGAACCAAAAGTTCTCACAAGTAGCGACTTTTGAAAGTGGTCATGAGTTAGTTGCTAACTGCTTTGACTAAGACCAATTGCACAACTTGCAGTACTTTCGTCAGGACCACTTCTAGAAGTTCTCTAACGACTTTGCAACTAATCCGGGACCACTTTAAACACTGTAAACTATCTTCTTCTTTTTAATCATGTAAAATAAAATGTTGTAAATAATACTGTAAAATTAAAAAAATTCAAAATTTATTTTTTGTCAATTTATTTTTTCAAAATTTCAATTTTTTTATATCTGCATCTAGATCCTGTAAAACAACAAAATGAATACTGTAAAACAACAATATGGATAATGTAAAACAACAAAATAGAGTTAGGCATTTCCATTGTTTTGATTATTAAAACATTAATTAGTTCTATTTATTTGTTGATCAGTGGAACAATCATGATAGAAGAAGAAGTTAAACGATGCATTAATTCCGTGACTTCCGTCATACAAGGAGAAAAACAGAGCTTATTAATAATTACGAGAAGTTCTTTTTTTCCGATACAAGTTTAAATATAAGTACACACATCCCGCTCGTACATCTTTCAAATTAAAATTTCCATTTATTTTCAGCTAAAATTATGTTTTGAAAGCTTTCACTACGTCAATCACTACTATGACGCCATAGTCTCGGCAGCTATAAGAAATTCACAAGGTAAGATGTATGAGGTCGAATTAAAGAATGGAAGTGACTAATTGCTTATGTACTCAGATTTTATCCAAGCCTAACTGTCATAAACTGTTACCAAATTCTGTAAACTACAATATTGTATCATGTAAACTTCAATACCGAATCATGTAAAATAAGGAACCGAAAGTTCTCACAAGTAGCGACTTTTGAAAGTGGTCCCGAGTTAGTTGCTAACTGCTTTGACCAGGACCAATTGCATAACTTGCAGTACTTTCGCTAGGATCACTTCCAGAAGTTCTCTAACGACTTTGCAACTAATTCGGGACCACTTTAAACATTGTAAACTATCTTTTTGAATCATGTAAAATAAAATGTTGTAAAGAATACTCTAAAATTAAAAAAAATTCAAAATTTAATTTTTTTCAAATTTTTTTTCAAAATTTTAATTTTTTATATCTGCATCTAGATCCTGTAAAACAACAAAATAGATATTGTTTTTATAATGTAAAACAACAAGATGGATATTATAAAACAACATGAAAGATACTGTAAAACAACACGGTTAATACTGCAATTTTTTTTTCATAATTTAATTTTTTATTTCTACATCTAGATTTTGTAAAACAACAAGATGGACACTGTAAAAACACAATATGGACACTGTAAAACCAAAATATGCATACTATAAAACAACATAAATGTTACTGTCCAACCATCTTACTGTTCACCAACACACTGTTTCTCACCAACATACTGTTGTTGTTTCAAGCAATTCTCTTATAGTCTATTTGACTAATTTGCAAAACATATAATTATTGAATTTTACGATTTTCCATATGATTAGAAAGAATGCAGGTTCAAGACAATTGGAATTGCAATTTAGAGCACTTGGACTGAAGAAATCATCAAGTTATTTATCAAGTATTTAAACTGTAAATTTATAATTGGTAAAGTAGCTTTGATGTTGAAAAACAGGGATAAAACGTTGGAACGATTGATAAAACGTTTCAGACGTTTTCTTTGTACAAAATCTGGAGATTAAATCATCTAAAAGCTGGAAAAACAAGTTAAAACGTCCCAGACGTTTTGTAAATCGTCTGGACGATTTAAATTGTTTTTCAGACTTAAAATTTGCATTTCAATCGATAAATCTCCAGAATAAAACGTTTTGAAACGTTTTATAATCGTTTGGAACGTTTTATGATATCTCACAGAAATTTGAATTTTGACCTAATTTGAGTTAAAACGTTTTCTACGTTTTACAAAACGTTGGGACGTTTTATGGCAGAATACTCGTTTGAAAGCTGCCACTATAAATAGAACCTTAGGGTTCTCCTCAAATTAAGCTAGCCGACCCTAATCTTTTTAAACCTACTTTTCTGTGAGAGCAAGTTCCTCCATTGTTGTGAGAACACGAAATTCAATATCCCTCAACACAACCTCAAATCCACTTCACTAATCTTGAGTTAGATTAGATTAGAGTGTTTACTTAAGTGTTTCTCTTGAGACTTCGAACTTAGAGACTTCGTTCTCGACTCTAGTTGGCCGTGTGACTTCCCGTTGGTTGTAAGGGCTCACCGGTTCACAAGTTGTAACCTTTCTCTTTTGGGTAATAGAAAGGCGTACCGAGAAGCGGTTGCGACGCCCCGGAGACGTAGGCATTTTAAGCCGAACTCCGTTATCACTCCTTGTGTCAAATTTCTCTAAACTCTTTTACTTTATTTTATTTGCAATTATTTATTTATTTCGAATTTAGTGGTACCATAAGGGACAACAAAGTGGTATCAGAGCAAGTTACTCAAATTAAGACTCACTTAATTCGAGTTTACCGATCTTAAAATGGCAACCACTAGATATGTGAAAGAACCTCCAGTTTTTGGTAGTGCTACCAAAAATTTCAGTCATTGGAAAAGGACCATGATAAACTATCTAAATATTCTTGACCTTTGGAGTGTTATTGAGAAAGCCTATAAACCGGAATATGATAATTCTGTTGGAAATGAGGCCAAAGTTGAAGTATATGCATCTACCGAAAGAAAGAAACTAAATAACCTTGCCATTAATGCAATATATAATGCGGTAAGTGAATCGGTTGCGTTACTTTTCGGTAACACAACAAATGCAAAAGAAATGTGGGATACTCTTATTGATCGATATGAGGGTAACACCCAAATCAAACGAACCAAAATAGCCGGTCTAGACACCAAATTTGAAACCTTCAAAATTGAAAATGGTGAAAATGTAGAAGATATGTATAATAGACTTATGCATATTCAAAATGAATTCATTGAATTAGGAGAACCGCTTTCTAACGATAAAATTGTAGGAAAGCTTCTTCGAGTAATGCTAAGGAGACCTAGGTGGGATGGATTGGTGAGCGCCCTAGAAGCACTTCATGGGGCACAAAAATCTTTCACACCGGATGAACTCTATGCTCATTTCCGGAGTTTTGAAGAAAAACTCATACAAGCCGGTGAACTCAAGCAAGAGTCAAAAACAAAAACCGTGGCTTTTCCGGCTCAAAACCACCGAAACCACCTAAGCTCCTCAAATAATCGTCAATCAAATGACTCACTCATGAGTCAACTTGGACATGAAACCTCTCTTGATGCCGCCACCATAACCAAAATGTTTCAATCCATGCTTAACTTTGAACGAAAATACAACAAGGAGCGTGAAGATGGAAACAAACGGGTAGTTTGCTTTGCATGTGAAAGAGAAGGCCATACCATCCAAACTTGCTTCAAAATATTTCCCAACTTGAAGAACAAGGATAATGAAGGGCAAAATGACCGAAGATCTAAACAAAAATACGAAGGATATAAAAGCAAAAAGAAGGCCAAGGCAATGCAAGCCTTATTTTGCATCGACTCCGATGAAAGTGGTAGAGAAGAATCCGACTCGGAGTCGGGCGATGAACAAGAGATCAACCTTGCCTTGATGGCAATAGTGAATGAAGAATCGGCAACTATTGATGTGGATACAATCATCGCAAGCAAGAACATAACCGATGAGATCACCATTGAATTCCTCAAAAATCTCATCAATCCGCCTATCAACAAGGAATTGGAGGACTCTACCAAGGCCACCACACAATCCATCATTGAGGTAGCAATTGATCCCGTCAAAGCATCAACTAACACCATTATCGAGGTAGAGGATGCGTCTATAGAAGATGTAACAAACTCTCCAAATAAGGTACATCTTATCTCTTCTCCTAATCGGTATATGTCTACCATTGATTTGACCAATCTCGATTACCATTTGAATGGTTACAAAGTTAGGAAAGATGAATCCAAAATAGATATGAACAACAACTATATAAAGACAAATGAGACAAGCACGTTCATGGATGAGGCTCTAATTAATTACAATGCGCCTAGGTTGCTTGAGGAATCTAAAAAGGCCATGCTTGAAAAGGAAGGTATCATACAAAAATTGACATCTCAACTTCTTGAATTTGAGTCTAAAATCAAAAACTTAGAGTTAGAATTGCTTAAGTCACACACTTGTCAATTACACATAGGAGATATAGAAATGTTAAAAGTGAAAGTTCAAACTCTAGAGACCGAAAATAGGGCTTTAAGATCGCCTAGTGAATTCTCAAATGTCACTAGTCTTGATCCCTACTATGTAGAAAATTTGATCAATGCCAATTTGAATCGGAAATCCGGTAAAATGGGCATTGGATACAAGAAGGGTCAATCCTCATTTGAATCAAATTTTTCACAAGGCCCAAAAGAAAATGGGGAATTTACTCAAAATTTAAACAAAGTTAAGTTCAATAGCAAAGAGTATTTTGATTACCAATTTCATTTCAAACATGGTAAAACACCCTTGACAAAGGAGTCAAATAAAGGGACCACTCCTCAAACCATAAATGTAAAACAAAACAAAAAATCCCAAAATTATGCATTTAGATACAAATTTTCTAACAAAAATTACAAAAATGAAAACAAGTTTCAGAATAGTGATAGGAACACATTTAATCCAAAAAGGTCAAACAAAACTTATTTCAAGGGACCGGATGGATGGTTTTATGAAACTCACAACAAAAATTCTTTACAAAACAAAAACCAAAGAAATGGTTTGACTAGAGATGTTCCCCAACATCACAACAAACTTGATTCACACAAAAATAAGTCTTATGCACCTAAAGTGACAACCTATAGGAATCAAATTCAAGAGGTGAAAGATAAATATCAAACCACCTTCAAGCATGGTTCAACTAATGTCAAGCAATCGGTCACATTTTGTAATTATTGTGGTAAGATTGGCCACACCTCATTAGAGTGTAGCTTTAGGAAAGGAAGCAACAAATCAAAAGTTGTTTGGATTCCTAAAGCTAAACTAACTTAAAGTTGTAATTGAAATCTCCCCAACCTAAAACGAAAATCACTAAGGAAGGGGGAGATTAAAACAAGGTATATATTAATTGAAAATATATATATACTCTTGTAGGTATGTTTGATTACAACACACCAAGAAAATGCTTGGATCATTGATAGTGGATGTTCACACCACATGACCGGTGACAAATCTAATTTCAAATCTTTAGAACCATATGATGGTGGGTCGGTTACTTTCGGTAGTAACCAAAGAAAAAGTTCAATCATTGGACTAGGTTCGGTAGGTAACCAAAACTTGACCATATCGGATGTCTACCTTGTTGACGGCTTGAATTATAATTTACTTAGTGTAAGTAAATTATGTGAAGCCGGATATTATGTTAAATTTAACACTAATGCTTGTTTCTTGTTTAGAGAATCCGATGACTCTTTAGTCTACACCGGTAAGAAAAAGAAAAATGTTTACTATCTAGATTTTGATCATTTCGAGTCCGGTGAAATATGTTTGAATGCCACAACAACAGGTTCTAAACTATGGCACCGTAGACTAGGTCATATTGCAATTGATTCCATTAAAAAATTGGTTAAATTAGACCTAGTGCGCGGTTTACCAACTCACAAATTAGAACGTGTGGGATTATGTGATGCATGTGTACAAGGTAAACAAACCAAAAGTAGTTTTAAGTCCAAAGAAATGGTCTCAACCGATCAACCATTACAATTACTACATATGGACTTGTTTGGACCAATTAGTATACCAAGTTTGGCTAGAAAAAGATATGCATATGTGATTGTAGATGACTATAGTCGCTTTACTTGGGTCATATTTTTGCAACATAAGGATGAAGCAATTGAGAACTTCATTAAATTTTGCAATCGTGTTGAAAATGAAAAGGGAACAAAGATCATTCGTATTCGAAGTGATCATGGGGGTGAATTTGAAAATGCAAAATTTGATGAAGTATGCTCTAAAAGAGGATATAAACATGAATATTCGGCTCCTCGCACACCTCAACAAAATGGGGTTGTTGAGAGGAAAAACCGAACATTACAAGAGCTTGCCCGAACCATGCTAAATGAATACCCTTTACCCAAACACCTTTGGGCCGAAGCGGTCAATACGGCTTGCTACGTTATTAATCGCGTTAGCATAAGGTCGATATTGAAGAAAACACCTTATGAGCTATGGAAGGGGTATAAGCCAAAAATATCTCATTTTAGAGTATTTGGATCAAAATGCTTTGTGCTTAATGAATCACCTAAAATTACAAAATTCGATTCTAAATCCATTGAGGGAATATTTGTGGGGTACTCTTTGACAAGTAAAGCCTATAGAATTTACATTGCATCTCATCAAATTGTAATTGAATCCATACATGTCAAATTTGATGAAGATACTAATCAAAAGGCCGAGAAAGGTATTCAAATTGTAGGTGTTGAAGATGCCAAGCTCGAGAATGATAAGGTTGAGAATACAACCAACAACATTGAACAATCACTCGAGCAAGAACAACCCGAAGAAAACCCATTGAACGAGTCCATGCACATCGAGGAGGATCAATCTCCACCAAATGTATATCAACCTCCCGAAGACCTAAGGGAAGTTTCCTCTCATCCTCTCTCTAATGTGATTGGGGATCCTAGGGAAGGGGTTAGGACTAGATCGGGATTAAATCAAATGATTGCCCATTGTGCATTTGTATCAAATGTTGAACCAAAGAATTTCAAAGATGCCAATGGGGATTCAAATTGGATTTGTGCCATGCAAGAAGAACTTGCTCAATTTGAAAGGAACAAAGTTTGGGAACTAGTACCTAAGCCAAATGACCGAATGATTATTGGAACTAAGTGGGTCTTTAGAAATAAGAAAGATGAAAATGGAAATGTTGTTCGGAACAAGGCTAGGTTAGTAGCTCAAGGGTATAAACAACAAGAGGGCATTGACTTTGAAGAAACCTTTGCACCTGTAGCTCGTCTAGAATCCATTCGAATGCTTTTAGCATTTGCCTCAAATAAAAACTTTACTCTATTTCAAATGGATGTTAAAAGTGCATTTTTGAATGGATTTATAGATGAAGAAGTATATGTAAATCAACCACCCGGTTTTGTTGACCCGGCATTTCCTAACCATGTTTATAGACTCACCAAAGCACTTTATGGTCTTAAACAAGCTCCTAGAGCATGGTACGGTCGACTTAGTTCCTTTCTAATTGAAAATGGATTCATAAGAGGAAAGAATGATACAACTCTTTTCACAAAGAAGAAAAACAACTCAATTTTAATAGTACAAATTTATGTCGATGACATTATTTTTGGTTCACCTAATGCGGCACTTGCCGAGGAATTTTCTTCTCTTATGAGTAGTGAATTTGAGATGAGCATGATGGGTGAATTGAACTTCTTCTTGGGGCTACAAATCAAGCAACTGTCGGATGGCACCTTTGTGAGCCAAACCAAGTATGCCAAGGAGCTGGTAAAGAAGTTTGGAATGACTGAGAGCAAGACAAGCCCAACACCAATGGCTGCAAATGCAAATCTTGACTCGGATCCAAGCGGCACACCCGTGGACATCTCCCAATACCGAGCTATAATAGGTAGCCTCCTTTATTTAACTGCTAGTAGACCCGATATTATGTTTGCGGTATGTCTATGTGCTAGGTTTCAATCAAATCCTAAAGAAGTGCATTTGAAAGCCGTTAAACGAATTGTTAAATATATCAAAGGCACTTTGAATTTGGGATTGTGGTATGGCAAACAATCGGAATTAGATTTAATAGGATATACCGATGCCGATTTTGCCGGAGACAGAATGGATAGAAAGAGTACAAGTGGTACGTGTCAATTCCTTGGCGGATCACTTGTCTCATGGTCAAGTCGCAAACAAACCTCGGTTGCGCTTTCCACCGCGGAAGCCGAGTATGTTGCGGCTGGTAGTTGTTGCACACAAATTTTATGGATGATCCAAACTTTAACTGATTATGAAATTCGCTTCCGCAACGTACCAATTATGTGTGACAATACCAGTGCCATTATGATATCAAAAAATCCCGTTCTCCATTCTAGAACTAAGCACATAGAAATAAGGCATCATTTTATTAGGGATCATGTTGAGAAAGGTGAGGTCCAACTCATTCATATTGATACCAAAAATCAAATTGCCGATATTTTTACCAAGCCCTTAAACACTCAACAACACAATGAATTGCGGTTTAAATTAGGCATGCTTGAACTTAAGGAGTGAGCATTTTTATTGGAAGCATAGCAATCAATTAGCTTATTTTAAGACAAAAACACCAGAGAAAAACGTCTCAAAACGTTTCTGAAACGTCAGAACGTTTATAAAATTGATTCCAGATTCTATCTCCCTGACCTAAAACGTCCCAGACGTTTTGTAAAACATCTGGACGATTTGCTCATTCAAAATACTTCGAAAATTTCATCTGAAAATTGACCTAAAACGTCCAAAACGTTTTACCAAACGTCTGGACGGTTCATTGTTTTTGATCTTCCAAATTTTCTTCAAATTTCCTGCATGACAACTACCTTGAAACGTTGAAACGTTTAGTAAATCGTCTGAACGTTTGTCTGCGAAATTTTTTACTCACCAAACATCATTTAAACCGTTTCAAACGTTTTATCAAACGTCAAAACGGTTATTACTCAATATTAAATTCTCATAAATTTCAAATAACTCTGACCTAAAAATACAAAACGTTTTCAACGTTTTGTAAAACGTCTAGGACGATTAAAATGCAAAATCAATATTCAGTATCGAAATTTTTGTCTCAAAATGACCAGACTAAAACGTTCTGAGACGTTTTATAAACGTCCAAGACGTTTTCGGCGCAGCACCTTCAATAAATCTGCGAACCGACGCCAATTTTTTTTCTTCTCAAGCCGCCTTCTCTCTTCTTCTTCTTCTTCTTCTCTTCTTCTCTTCTCCTATCCGCCACCTTACCTCTTCTTCACCATTCCCACCTCTACAAATCTCCAAATCACTTCGTTTAAAGTGATTTCTCCTCTCCTCTCAACCCCCCTTCCATTTCTTCTTTCAAAACCAAGTCTTTCTCCCTCCTTTGCTCTCTCCACCAAAACCCTACATCTCGCCACCTTTCGAAATCCGGCAATCCGACCGTTAAATCGACGATCCGTCTTCACCAACGCACTCGTAGAGTCGTTCTCTTCAAGGATTTGTGCTTCTTTCTTCAATCGGTATTTTTTTATTTCTCTCTAAATTCATGTCGCTCCCTAAACCAAAAGCCTCGAAAATGGCTATCCTTCGCAAGAAGAGGGCTCGCAATGATTCGGGTCAATCTAGTGCCACTGAAATTGAACCCGACTTCAATATCTTTCGATCCAACACCTACTTGTTTAAAAACCCAATTGCTCATACAAATTTCACGGGTCAATTTTCGGATCGAAAACTATCCAATTGCTATTATTTCAACAAAGCCTCGGTTACCTTTCAATACCCCGAAGATGACAAAGTCATCGGGTTTATTCGACATTGGCCTTGGGAATCTTTGATTACGTGTGATGAACCTTATAGTGAGATGATTACCAAAACATTTTATTGTAATCTCACTTTTACCGAAAACCCTTTTCTTGTCAAATCCTATGTTTGCGGTCGAGAGATTATTCTCTCTTTGGAAAATGTAGCCAATTGGCTTGGGTTGGTAAATGAAGGTGAAGAAACCTATATCCTTAGAAATTGGCCCGCTCAAGCCTTAGAAAATGCCGATCATTACAAAACCTGGTTTGCTCGCCGTAACCTTGGTGGTGCACCCCTCTATGCATCCTCTCTCCCTTCCTTACATCGTTTGCTATTTCTTCTCATAAATAATATTCTCATACCCAAAGCAACGATCAAAGCAAACATTGAGTGGGGCCCAATGTACTATTTGAGGCACCTCATATCTATGGATGAGAAACGACTCAACATTCCTTTCATTATTCTTCGTCACATGATTACTTGCTATTCTAGCTCCGTTGCCTCTCTACCCTATGGTCATTTAATTCATCGTATGATTCGCCTCAATGGCATAACCGTCCCCAGTCATCTCATTCAAAATGAGCCTAAACACTTACTTGATATCCTACCCAAACATGGTTGGTTGCACGGTACCTCGGTCTCGGGTTTACCACTGCTTAAACCTGATTATAGGCCTATCAATGATTGGATCAATGCTGTCAATGCCCTACCCAACCAATATTGGGATCCGTATGAACCAGAACGGCAGGCAGAAGAAGATCAACCACCAATACCGCCAATGGCTCAAGGTGAGCTTCCTCAAGGAGCGGAAAACCAATTGACTTGGCTTGTTCAACACATGCAAGAATATCAAATAGCCAATACCAATCAATTTACCGCAATCAACAACGATATTAAAATCTTGAAGGCAAATCAACGCAAAATCCAAATTCGTTGTCGCAAAAACGCAAAAGCATTATATGACATTGATCTCACCACTTCTGAACTCGCTCGGCGCTTTGTGAAGCAATATGGTGCCTCTGGTGGCGCGTCCACTAGTGCTCCTTACATCCCTTCCGAAGATGAGTATGAGGAAGATGATGAAGAGGGTGCCGACGGAGATGATGATGATGATCCCGAATTTTAAATCCATTCAACTTTTTCTAATTAGAATTTGCTAAGTGATTGCTATGCTATGCTATCTGTGTTGCATGAACTCTTATTGTTTCTATGTTGTGTACTTGAACTTTTATCATTATGATGTTTCAACTTGAACTTTGCTAGGTATGAAATTGCATGCTACATTCTAAATTGATTATCTTCCATGATTGTATATTTGTGATGACATGCTTAATCTTCTAAATTTATGTCATATATTATCAAATTGAGGGGGAGTGCATATTTTGAGGGGGAGCACTCTTGATTGTGCTATTTGATTGTATTTTTGTCTCCCTTTCGTCGATTTACAAAAAGGGGGAGAAAATGCAAGACATGCAAACACCGATTATTTGAAAAATTGAAATTTGGGAAAAATCGATATATGCACTTACTTGCGTTGTATGTTTTGCAAATCGTCAAAAGGGGGAGATTGTTGTTTCAAGCAATTCTCTTATAGTCTATTTGACTAATTTGCAAAACATATAATTATTGAATTTTACGATTTTCCATATGATTAGAAAGAATGCAGGTTCAAGACAATTGGAATTGCAATTTAGAGCACTTGGACTGAAGAAATCATCAAGTTATTTATCAAGTATTTAAACTGTAAATTTATAATTGGTAAAGTAGCTTTGATGTTGAAAAACAGGGATAAAACGTTGGAACGATTGATAAAACGTTTCAGACGTTTTCTTTGTACAAAATCTGGAGATTAAATCATCTAAAAGCTGGAAAAACAAGTTAAAACGTCCCAGACGTTTTGTAAATCGTCTGGACGATTTAAATTGTTTTTCAGACTTAAAATTTGCATTTCAATCGATAAATCTCCAGAATAAAACGTTTTGAAACGTTTTATAATCGTTTGGAACGTTTTATGATATCTCACAGAAATTTGAATTTTGACCTAATTTGAGTTAAAACGTTTTCTACGTTTTACAAAACGTTGGGACGTTTTATGGCAGAATACTCGTTTGAAAGCTGCCACTATAAATAGAACCTTAGGGTTCTCCTCAAATTAAGCTAGCCGACCCTAATCTTTTTAAACCTACTTTTCTGTGAGAGCAAGTTCCTCCATTGTTGTGAGAACACGAAATTCAATATCCCTCAACACAACCTCAAATCCACTTCACTAATCTTGAGTTAGATTAGATTAGAGTGTTTACTTAAGTGTTTCTCTTGAGACTTCGAACTTAGAGACTTCGTTCTCGACTCTAGTTGGCCGTGTGACTTCCCGTTGGTTGTAAGGGCTCACCGGTTCACAAGTTGTAACCTTTCTCTTTTGGGTAATAGAAAGGCGTACCGAGAAGCGGTTGCGACGCCCCGGAGACGTAGGCATTTTAAGCCGAACTCCGTTATCACTCCTTGTGTCAAATTTCTCTAAACTCTTTTACTTTATTTTATTTGCAATTATTTATTTATTTCGAATTTAGTGGTACCATAAGGGACAACAACTGTTACAAGCATATACATACTGTTCAACAAGCACATATTATATTACTAAAACAAATACATAAACACAACTGACATGCAAATATCTCTAAAAGTTGTTGCTTAAGAACACTCTTATGCACATTATTAGGATGAGATAGAAGTCTCATCACTAGAACAAATATTCCTTTGATATATCCTCCTGCAAAAAAATAAATAAGGTTATAAATTGTAAAATAAATCAAACTTCAATAATATAATAAAAAGAAACTTTACATCATAAGCTATAAAGAATTAAAAAAGTTACCTGGCTGAAAGAAATTGGAATCTCGGTGATCATATTGTACACGTAGCGCAGAACAAATATCGCGTAATCTATTGATTTAGGTCTCTACTTTGGGCAATTTTCAAGAATAGGATGAACTGACTCTAGGCTTGTTTAGCTGAAATAAAATTTCAAATCAACAATTGCATAGATCATGTAAACTATTGCATATATCATGTAAACATATTAGATAGATCTTATAAAATATTGTATAGATCATGTAAACCTATTGGATATATCCTGTAAATATTGTATAGATCTTGTAAATATTATATAGATCCTGTAAACTTATTAGATAAATTATGTAAATTTTTTTCTGGTCAACATTATGTAACTGAACAAATTGAACAAATAAAGAATCTTGTACACCTAAGTAAAAATAATTAATAATCAAAGATCTAAGTGAAACATTCATACAAGAAGAGAAAAAAGTATAATACCAAATCTACTATTTCCCTCCACTGCAACAAGTTCACCAGACACTAACTCAACATTTCAAATTAGATAAACAGTAAAAGCACCACTAAAAATTTTCATATTTGCACATTAGAAAAATAGAATGAACTAATACTGTAAAGGTCAATTTTGTTGGAGGTAAATAGACAAGGAAAACATTAAGTATAACTTTACAGGTGTATAATGTTAGATTGTCGTGGGTTTATAAATAAAAAAGACTTGAACCGCATCACAAAAAGAAAACTGCATGCTAGTTCCTAAACGAAAGCTAGATCTAACTACACGGTAGGATCATGCGTTTATGATCTAAACGAAAGTTGAAATTAGAGTTTATAAATATTTATAAGTTAGTAGTCTCAATTTGAGTCATCACATCACTAGAATAAAAAAATGGTTAGATATTTCCATGGATGCTTAACTGGTGTCTCATATTGTATCAGCTGCAGTACTAAATAAAGAAAAGAAAATTGTTGCATAGATCCTGTAAACCTATCTGATAGATCCTGTAAAATATTGTATAGATCTTGTAAAATATTGTATAGATCCTGTAAACCTATTAGATAGATCTTATTAGTAGAAAGTTCATTAAACTGCACTTCCCCAAAAGAAATCTTTCTTTTTGATGCAAAATGCATAGAACAACCTTTAAATATTGCGAGTAATTCTATGTTTGGCACATAAGATGAATACTGTAAAAAACAAGATGGATACTGTAAAAGCACAAGCTGGATACTGTAAAACCACAAGATGGATACTGTTAAACAACAAGATGATGCATACTGTAAAACCACAAGATGAATATTGTAAAACCACAAGATGGATACTGTAAAATCTCAAGATGGAACTGTAAAAATATAAAATGCATATTGTAAAACCACAAGGTGAATACTGTAAAAAAAACGAGGTTAATACTGTAAAACAACAAGATGAACAGTCGACCCATTAAAATATTACAAAACCAGACCAGATCGACAGATCACATGTTAGATCAAATCAGATCAAACTCGAAGTATTATCAGATCGGATTAGGATCCGCCACAAACAGCGAAACAATAGCAATATAGCTTGATGAATACAACGTATTAATGAAGTTTTGGTTACAACTTGGAGCAGATTTTAAATGAAAAATTGAATTATCATGACATAAAGAATAAAAAAAAAAGAGCAACACCTAATTATTAATAACCGATAAAAGCACAAGTATTAATTACTTAAAACAGATCTACAAAATATTGATTAAAATGTTTATCACAAGTATGATAAATACAAAATTCACATCTCCGGATAGCGTCCTTTAATTATTTATTCGCAAAAGGCATCTCTAGGATTTACGAATCAAATAGAATATTGTACAAAGCATTCGAAGTTACCTGGTGCGGCGATGGTCTGATCAACACCGCTAGAGCACCCTTTACGATTTTACCTTCGACTGTCGATATCTTGATGAGAGAGTTCGTCATGGAAGAACGCCTTGCGTGGAGTCGGTGGGAGGAAGCCTGAGCATAGCGTCATTTTTGTCGATCGTAGATGAAAATCGCAGAAGAGAAGAGATCGCCAAATCTGTAGAGGGAGGAGAGAGAGATCGGAAACAACGGTAATACTGGAAAGAACGGACGGAGGAGAGAGAGATCAACAGCGATAATGGGAAACTTGTTTATATAAGGAAGTATCGGAGTGGGGATCAACAACGGTTAAACATGTTGAGACGAATTACTAAAGACGACGTGGGTAAAAACCGGGTATAAAGCGCTGGGTATAAAAAACTTTTCTCTTAGGATACGTTTGGATGAATCAAGGAACATCAGCTATTTCTGGGTTGAGAATAGCTGCTAACCCAACATTTCATAGGAATAGCGGAATAGCAGCTAACCCGAGCTATTCCTTTGTTGAGAATAACGTTTTTTTTCACCCAAACGTGTTGTGTTAAAAATAGCTCGCCAGGAATAGCAGTTATTCCTGAGTTAGCGCTATTCCTGTGTCACCCAAACGTACCCTGAAAGAATTGGGATATCATGACAATAAATATATTGACAATTTTGACAGTATATATATTTACCAGCTAGAAAACTGTTAGAAAAAATAAAAAATTCATAGACATGTTGTTAAGATTGATTGATTACTGAATTAAGCCACAACTAGAAAAGAATCGCAACAGGAGTAAGCAATGGATAGAAATAGAAATAGGCGAAAACTTAATTTTATACGAATTTATAGGTAATTTTCAAAATCTATAAGTAGGTGGTTGCCTACTCCTGGTCCATACTGGCTCAGCCTCTGGGTAGAATACAAGTTAATCTCATTGTTCAATATGAACAGATTCCCCTGAACCACAAAATTGTCACTCATTTTTAGCTGGGATTGTGATACTGTGATAGGTAATCACATTGCATGATTCTGAAATGATCAAATGTGAATTTTGGGGTGGAACTTGCAAAATTAAATTGTACGTACTACATACATAATAGTACAGTATATAATGTGATCAGGAAGGAATTCAGGATCACCGTATCAGCCCCGCATCGCATACTCCATACATAGTAGATAGTACGTACTACATACATACGCTGGTGCGCAGTTGACCCAGACCCAGATATTTCGTTTCTTCTTCACCTTTTAGCCCACAGAAATTCATTCAGATTCTCTCTCTACAGCGGCTTTATACTTTCTTAAATTAATCACCCACAAGCCGAGACACGATGTGCCCCCTCCACCCTTTCCCAGCAGGCCAGCCTTGCCCAAATTAGAAAGGTTTAATAAGCTTTTAGTTGGGTTTTGGGCCCATCAACTTGCTCTCTCTCGCCCCTAGGCCCTTGCTATTTCCTTTTTCGTAATCTTGGTCCTTTGTGGCCGATGCATGCAGAGTTGACACAGTTGCGGTCCTGCGGAAGTGAAAACGTTATAGTAGTCTGATACTCGCATTATGTCATTATACAGTGTGAGACTTCATTATGAGCCACAGGAGATCTCTCATACCTTTTCCACTATTCTAACTTAATTTCTAAGGGCCACCAAATGGAAATGGATCATAGAACCAGCCAACAGTTAAGCCTCTATTTTTGTTGTTATGTTTAAGTTAGTCGTTGCATGTCGGTTTGATATAAAACAAGCAAAACATAATTACGAAACTAATGCACACGCTTTCTATCTCTATCTTAATGAAGACAAGATTGGTTACTTTGTGTTAGGGGTGCAAACGTATCGGATACGGATTCGGACAGTGGTAAAACTATATCCGTATCCGTATTTATTTTTCAGATATGGATACGGATCGGATATTAGACGGATAAGTACAGATACGTACGGATATGGATCGGATATCAAATATCCGTAAATATATATATATATATATATAAATATTTTCATAATATATATATTAAATAATATGATATATATTTACAATTCGGATACGGATTATTCAAAATTCGAAACCATATCCATATCCGTATCCGTACAGTTATTCGGATATCGGATATCCATATCTAATTTTCGTACCACATACGATTTAATAATCAATCATGAAATTTGTGACATCCCTTTTGACTTTCTAATTAAGATTGCTACACTAATGCTAGTTTTACGTTAAAGAGTTGTTCTAACATGATTTTGGTTTATTTTAAGTGATCAATTTCCAGTTTGATTAATTATCCCTACTTTGTGTCTTTTTTTTATGAACTTAAATACTTCACAATTTTCAAATAATAATATTTTCTTATTTCATATTGTTTGTAGTTCATTTACGTTTAAATTTAAAAATAGTTATATCCATTTTAATTGCTTATGTAATTATGTCTTTCCTATAAAAATAAAATAATACATATATACAAAACGAAATAAGAAAACCAAAAGATAAAAATTTCATTTGTTGTTAATTAAAGTCATAAATGCCCAAATTTTTTTGACAAAAAATATTAGTTTGCTGTAAATTAAAGTCATAAATACTATAATTAATTATCTGATGGATCTGGTCATTTGGTAATAAAAGCGTAATTTATTATTGAACTACTGCTGGGGAGGGTTGCCTCTTTAAAATATATATATTCTCTCTATTTTTTTTTTGAAAAAATTCTTTTCGTTAGATTTTTTTAATCCTTTTTCTCTTGTCAATTAACTTTAAAATTTGAGAGAATATATTTTTGATCTAGCGATGAAAATGATATTTTCCGTGTGAAAGGTTACTGATTTAAAACATGATTGATGGATTTCAAATGAATATATAAATTGGGAGACTTGATCCCATCAACACTTAAAAAAAATCAGAATTTGCAACAGTAAATCACATCAATCTAATCAAATAAAATTTGACGTATTAGAGCATTGCTTCAGTATAACGGTTTAATTCTGTTATGCATTGCTACATTTTACGTCGAATTCGAATTATTAAAGCTAGTAATTAGCACCTTATCACCACTCACCACTAAAGATTATTACTTAGTCAATATGTAGGGGGTGGCAAAAAAAGCTCGTAGCTCGATCTGACTCGTACCTGACTCGCTCACTAATACCTTGTTCGTTACTGGACCGAGTTGTTAACGAGCCAGCTCGCCACTAGCTTGGTCTAGAATTAACGAGTTCAAGCTAGGGCCTAGCTTGCTCGCCCACTCGCGAGCTAGCTCGGCTAGGCATCAATTTATGAATTTGTATGATTTTGTGTGCATTATATACTATCTAGCTCGGTCCAGCTCGATCCAAAAAGTTTGTAGAATTTATTTTCTTCTTAAAACAAGATCCAACCAAACCCAGCAAGCCAGCTCGTTAGCTCGAGAGCTAGCTCGGACTGGCTTATCACGATTTCAAATTGTGGTTTTAGCTCGGATGCCCTAGGTCCAGCTCGCTCGACTGTAACTCGGTCCAGAATAAACAAGTTGAGCTAGAACCTAGCTCAGCCGAAGCCAGCTCGTTGCCACCGGTACCCTATCAATATGTTATCTTTAATTTGCGCACAAGCAGCACTAGACATATATTTTAGCTGGAATTAAAAAAGAAATAAAATACCCAAGAAAATGGGTTGTCGACAGCCAAAAAAATAATACTGAGTTTAATTGGTTGCGAATATGTTGCTTCCAATGAAGCTAGCTATCTGTTAATTAGAATAAGAGATCTGAATTTTGATTTTATATTTTATAATAATTAATATGTGCTTATGGGGTTCCAAATAAAAATAAAAATATATATGACGAGTTTGAACCAATATTTAACTTGTTATTTTTTAAATATTCGACAAACGAATTGTTTACTATATATATGTATATAGAGGAGGGATCCACTTACACCGTTTTTGGCGACACCCGATTACATCTAACATTTTCAAAGTTTTCAAAGTCCAAACAGTCAATTCAAACCATTCAACATGATGGATATATTAAAATATTCTTGCAGATCAAATTTTACATTTTTTTTGAATTTTTTTACTATTTATTAAGTATTTTACAAAATCGTTGTTTCCAGACCATTGAATTTTTGTACCCATCTTAATCAATAGTAAAAAAATTCAAGAAAATATAAAATTTGATCTGCAAGCACATTTTAATATATCCATCATGTTGAACGGTTTGGATCGACTGTTTGGACTTTGAAAATGTAGGATGTAATCCGGTGTCACCAAAAAACCGTGTAAGTGGATCCCTCCTCATATATATATATATATATATATATATATATATATATATATATATATATATATATATAGGAGTTGGCTACGGTGCTATGCATAGCATAGAGGGCCTCCGTGCTACGGCTCAATATTTGAGTTTTCAAAATCCTAACGGTTGATCCGAACCGTTCAACATGATCTCCATATGAATATGTACTTGCAAATCAAATTTTACATTTTTTAGAATTTTTTTACTATTTTTTTAGATAGGTAGAAAAACACTTGATCTGAATGGTACAGAATTTTCAGATCAAGTGATTTTCTACCTATCTAAAAATATAGTAAAAAAATTCTAAAAAACGTAAAATTTGGTTTGCAAGTACATATTCATATGAAGATCATGTTGAATGGTTCGGATCGACCGTTAGGATTTTAAAAACTCAAATATTGAGCCGTAGCACGGAGGCCCTCTATGCTATGCATAGCATATAGCAATTTCCTATATATATATATATATATATATATACATGGTAGTATAGAGTGCCATGCCTGATCGATAATCTCAATTTGACATCAGAATTCTTAAAATATTAGAATTAATGACACATGATTAATAAAAATAAATGGATTTGTAATGGTCAAACATATATAGAGGTATGTGAAATATTCCAGTTTCTGTGGGCTAATCCACTATATATGTTTAATTATAGTTATTAAAAGCGCAACTACTTCTTAATTTATTGTAAACATTTTGGTGTACTTTGTAATATGTAGCTACTTGTTCTAAGACAAGACTGGTACCACTGGTATCAATACTTGCTAAACAACGTAAGATTTTGTTTTGTGAAATCGGTGGAGTAATTCACTATTATAAAAAAAAAACACTTGAGAGTAGGTCCAATGGGCATCGGACCTACTCTGGTTCGATGGGTTTAATCACCATCGATTTGCTTTAAGATTCGTGCAGAACGCTTTAAACTTCATGTGTCTTTGTTTCAATTTTCGTGCGCACAAATTTTAAATTAGATCGGACGGTCATTATACTCGTTGAACCTAAAAGTAGGTCCGATGGGCATCGGACCTACTCCGTTGACAAAAAAAAAATATTGTAAACAATTTGAAGAAACAGGTTGGTAGGCAGTCGGTCAATTTTTGCTCTTATAAAAAATTAAAAATACATATTTTTGTAGCCAGCTTTGGCAATGTTCTATAATTAACCTCTCTGCTGCTGTAAGATCACGACTAAAACTAGCGGTTATTCTGCTATATTAATCACCATCTTTGCTATAGTAAAACTTAAAATGGTACAGCTGCTAAACCTTCTTCTATGGCGCTCATTTTTGTGGCACAATAAGAAGTTGTGATGTTTGCATATATAGCTTAAAAACGAGATCTACCGTCTGGCTTTTATACCAGAGCCCAATAATTAAAACAATGAATTAAACATCGGTATTAACTATTAACTAAGAAAATCAGATGAAGATAGGGGCCCACACGAAATTGGCAAATCCTCCGTGCAAAAAGCGCCGCAGAAGATGAAGGAGACTTCAGAAAATGCTGGGTTCCCCAAAAATAGAACCACCCCACCTGGCCACCTCTAAAGTGGGAAAAACGTACCGTGCCGTGCCGTGACCAAGTTAATTTTTCACGTGCCGTGCCGTGCCGTGACAAAAACTACGAGGGGTGGTCACGGCACGCGAATGGTCACGGCACGCGAGTCACGTCGCGTGCCGTGACTAAGTCGTGCTGTGACCAAACGTGCCGTGACCAGACATGCCGTGACCAAAAGTGTCGTGACCAAACGTGTCGTAATCAAAAGTGCCGTAACTAAATGTGTCTTGACCAGTTACGTTAGTCACATTTGATCGCATTTAATGTTTTTAAAAAAAAAATATGAAACGATTCTTTAAAATTTAAAATGAAAAATTAATGTTGAAAGCAATTATTGATGCTAAAAGCATATTTTTTTGTCCATAATTTAGAATTTAACATAAATTAATGTCGAATTGTGACTGACGTGTCTACCGTGCCGTGCCGTGTCGTGTTTCGTGCCGTGCCGTTTCGTGTTCTGTGCCGTGACCAAGACAATTTCCGTGCCATGCCGTGTCTTCTTTGCCAACTATTGGTCACACCACGCGAGTAGTCACGGCACGGGACACGCGAGTCACGGCACGTAACTGACATGCGTGCCGTGCCGTTCCGTGACGGAGTCGGCTCCGGCGTGCCATTTTTCCCACTCTAGCCACCTCTTCGTTTAATTCATATCACCGACGGTACCGTAATAGGGAATCTTTTACAATTATTTGATCTGGACCGTTCTTTTTAACTTGGCACGAATCTCAAAACCCAATAATACTGCCCCCTCAGTCAGCCCGAATCCCAAACCAGCTGAGAGTTAATCTCAAACCGTAAATAGCTAATGTAAAAGGGAATCTTTTACGGTACCGTCGAGGATATGGATTCCCTCTTCGTTTTCCTGAGGAGGCAGATGACAGATTCCAGATGCATTACAGCACATGGCCTGCTCGACCGAAATTTTTATTAATACTCTAAAAAAAAAAGCAGCAAATGTATCATCCACACTGAAACAATTTAAAAAATAATCTAACCGTTCCACGTTGAAGCAGTCAGCATCTAATACCAAACCGCTCCTCAGTGGGGAGAGGGGTCAGCTGAAGACCAAACTGCCCTCCATTGGGGCGGTTTGGTATTGCCTATATATTAGAGGGTGTCCCTTTCGTTTTTTACTCCATTCATTTCAAATTTTCACTCTCTTTCTCCTCTATTTCTCTCTTTCTCCAGATTTTCACATTCCCTTTTGTATGTAAGTCTCTCAACTTTTTTGTATTTTATTTTTTAGTCCAAAATTGTTAGAAATTGTTTAGATATTGTCCAAAATTGTTTAGAATTACTATAAATTGTCCAAAATTATTTAGAAATTGTTAGAAATTGTTAGAAATTAATATAAATTGTTAGAAATTGTTAGGAATTATTATAAATTGTTAGAAATTATTTAGAAATTGTTAGAAAATTGTTTAGAATTACTATAAATTGTCCAAAATTGTTTATAAATTGTTAGAAATTATTTCCAATTAATATAAATTGTCCAAAAATTGTTAGAAATTGTTTAGAAATTGTCCAAACTTGTTTCGAATTACTAGAAATTATCTAAAATTGTCTAGAAATTGTTAGACATTGTTAGGAATTGTTTACAAAATGTCAAAAATTATTTAGAAATTGTTAGAAATTGTTAGAAATTATTTACACATTGTTTATAAGTTGTCCAAAATTGTATTATTAATTTTTTTCAGTTTAGTTTGCAATAATAATTCTTATTAATTATTGTAAATTGTAAAAATATGTTATAATTGTAGTAACTTGATATTTTCAAATGTAATATGGCCAGACTTAGACGGGGACGATCACCAGATACGATGAAGACCGGAGAGAGTTCACATGCTCCCGCTGGAGAAGCTCCTCATGATACTGACACATTTAGTCATCTTTTGTGGATCCCACATATTAAGCACCGTGTCTCATAAGCATCTATGGATGTACGTTGATTTTTTTACGTAATTTAAATAGTAATATTTAATATGACATATAAATAGTCACACACATTGAAATCATTGTTAAATGCAGGACGAGATAATGTTGACGGTAAACATCGTACACCTGAGATTCCGTACTTTCCTCATCCATTGATGGAGCAACTTGTATCAGCTAGCCATCATGTCTAAGAGCAAGATCGATCAGGCTCTTAAAACCTTCTTCTTGCAATTGGATCCTTTGCGTACCGATCGCCACAGAAGAACATACTTCATAATGTATACTTGCATTTTTTTTTTTAATTATTCGATCTCTGTAGAATAAATGGAGTCAGGAAGAAACGCTGAGGGTCTATTAATTGTGTATGGATCTAAATATCGTTTTAAAGACTATGAAATTATGAATGGAATTTATGGAGGAAAGCCAGCTTGTGTGCAGTTTTACACATTGCCCGCGTACTAGACAGTTTGGCGATGCTGCTCCTTTTCTCTCTCTCTCTCTCTCCTTTGATTTGTCGCTGGATTCACTACAGAAACTGTGTACGGTCAAAGTCGTTAACGGTGGTTTCTTCGCAATAAGGCGGGCGCATACGTACTTATATACATATTCCTTGTACACTGAACTGCACATCGTACTTGCTCTCACCTACGACCTACCAACAACCTACTCTCTCTCTGAATTGCGTTGTGGATAATCATCCAATAACCCATTTGTATATTTATCATTTATGTACCAAATTAATTGCGTCGCTGAATTTCTAATTTAAGAATCCTACCAAATTAATTGCGTCGCTGAATTTCTAATTTAAGAACCCCTCTCTGAATTTCTTCAGTTGCATAAATAATGCCTGATTGCTTGTAAAACGATTAAAATATATTAAGAAAATTGAAAAAAGAATATATTGTAAATGCAATTTAGTTGGTTTGGTTTGGCTGAAGGAGTGAAGAAGGTTTACTTACTAGTGAGTAGTGATCACGGAAGTTTATTATCTTTCAATACACATCTTTATTCTTATATTAAGTACGTAGATATTCTGATTAGCTAATGACTTTGATTAAAAAAAATATAATTTTGGATTAAATATCGGTCCTCTCATTAAATATTATGATTTTATGCATCTTTTTTATGTTTTTTTACGTGTAAAAGTCTAAATTTATTTAGTCACGTACTTGCCACATGTACTTTCACATTCAAATTATATCATCATTATGATTGGTCATGTCTTCATTTTTTTTATATTATTTAAAATATATTATTTGTCATTTAATATGTCATATTATATGAGAACTTTTTATGAAAATATATCAAAAAGATAATATATATATGTGTGTGTGTGTGTGTCATTTAATGTTATTTGTTCTTTAGTCTAATTTTTTTAAGAAAATATATTATTTAGTATGAGATTTTTTTTCTCTTTTATAATACATCTCTGCTGCAACACGGATACGATACTAGTATATAATTAATATAGTATATAATTAATAGTGATATTTTTTATCCGAAAAAAGTGAAAGGTTCATTCTAAAAATTGTTACGCACCTCAACTAATGTTTAATAATTTAACTGTACTTTTAACTTTTAACCCAACTAAAAGTAATTTTCCAATTATTGTGCTCGTCTGCGAAAAGACCAAAAATGGCATCTAGAAATAAATCTTTGATATTAACGTCGTTTTCCGGAATCAGCAAAACAAAATGAATGAATGAAATTGAGAAAATGTTGAACAGAAATATCTAAGATGGTTCTTTTCATGATTCCTTTATAATTTATATAGGTTCAGTAAACTGCTTGTGGGTCCCATTGAACCTTCAAATGAGCATAGTGACAAGTCAAAAGTTCGGGTTCGGTTCGGCGAGGTCAAAAATTCGTGATTCGGGTATAATTCGGAAATGATTCGGTACAACAAGGAGGGAAAAAAAAAAAACCCCAAAAAAAAACGTAAAAAAAAAAAAAAAATTTTTTGAAAAAATTCAAAAATAAATTTTCCGTTTTTTTCGCGAATAATTCGTAATTCGCATTTTATACGCGTTTTATTCGCGAATAAAACGTATTATATGTTTTTCCGCGTATTAAACGGAGTTCGGTGCGGCTATGTATAAAAAAAAATTATACACGAATTATACGCGTATAATTCGCGTATTTTGTTACTATGAAATGAGATCATGAGCCACAGAGCCAGCATCTCAAAAGCTACAGATCTTTTATGGCCTGGTGGTCCGAGTGCACGGAGGATTATTAGTTTTGAATCCACCTTTCTCTATCGGGACCCGAAAGGGCCGAAAGAGTGAAACCATGGTTTTGGGACCTAGATTTTTTTCCTCTTTTTTCTTTTAATTTTATTCTCTCTTCTCTGGTCACAGTGGAATCCGGTTTTGAAAATCCTACCAAGCTCTCTCCAATGGCCCCTAGTTTTGCACCGCTTTATAATATCTCTCTACAGGCCTTTCCTACCTCCCTTATCCATTCTTTCTTTCTCGCCTCTTTCCTTTTTTATTTGTTCGCAAATTCCAATCTTGTCTTACAATCGGATCGGAGTGCTCCAATCGATTTCAAGAGTTCTTATTTCCTGCTCCAGTTCTACTAATCAATTGATTTGAATGAAGGTAGAGGGAAGTACTGGAGGTGAGGAGGGGAAAACCAGAAAGGGTCAGAAGAGGGAATTCAGAAATGGAGAGGGTAATAACGGGGTGAAATTGAGAGAAAAGAGGAAAACAAGGCGCAGAATTCAGGCTGATTCATCGGCTGGTATTCAGAGACTGTTTATGGCGTGTAAGAAGGTTTTCAAGGGGCCCGGTACCGTACCTGAACCAGCTGAGGTTGATATGCTTCAACAATTGCTCGGTAATTCTTTCACTATGGTTTTTTTTTTGTTATTAATTTGTAATTCTGATAAAGCTTTTTGTTTTTGGCGAGTATTTTATGTGATTGATAATAGTTATAAACTTTTTTTTGTCATAATTTAGGTTTGGCCGAATACATATTATTTACCTTGGTATCAAAGTCATCCGATATTAAATATTGTCTAGTCTAAAGCTATCCCGAGCTTAAGCCATTGATATATATTGGTTTTGTTAGAACATCTATATTGGTTTTGTTACATAAATCTTTCATTGGTTATATAAAACAAAAGCACTGCAGAGCTTATGTAGTTAATCTGGGTTTGGGGTAAAAAGAGCACAAGTTTTTATCTATCACAACTTAAAGCAAGTTTGATTGATTTAATTTTCATAAATGCCAAGGAATTTTTAAAATTTTGGAGGAAGTCCTTGTTTTTCATAGAAACAAAACCATTGATGGTTCTGCTATTACAAATTGGCATGCCAATACTAGTTCAGGTTTCTGCGTTGTATTTGGAGTTGGGTCCTATGGCATGTTTAAATGTGCCACAGGTGCTACTCTGGAGTTGACAGAGAAACCCACATAGTGCCGCTAATAGATACTCGTAAAGAGTGTGGGGCCCACTGTCTGAATCACATACACGCACTCTAGCTTTGTGCAAGCTACAGAGATCTCGGTTCCTGAGTGCTATCTTTTTGCTACTTTGTTTAGAGTTGTTCTCTTGTTTGTTCGATAAAGTTTGTCTGAAGCAATGATATTGTAGGCATATTTTCCTTGTTAGCTTCCTTTCTTAAATCTCAAGTTGACCTTGTTTAGAAATTGTTGCATGCATATTAATATTTCATAATAGCTTTATCATAGAGCGTGGATTGTTTATGATCAAGTAGACATTAATTTACAGTTGGTTTGTTGCATTGTTCTTAGTTTGTCTAGAATACTGTTAGCAAGTGTATTATAAATACCAATTGTAGAAGCACGTTTTACAACTGTTAATCTAACCTGTTGATTTTATGCATCTTGAACAGATAAAATGAGGCCAGAGGATGTAGGTTTAAGTACAGATCTACCATTTTTTACGAGTAACAATGCAACGAAAGGAACTCCACGGATCATTTACACGACAATTTACAAGTGTAATAACTTCTCGGTAAGATTTTTCTCCGTCACACATATACACATGTACAAACACAATTGCAGTCACTAGTTAAGCAAACCCATAAAGGAATGTGATAGAGTTTCTAGTAGTTTAATGTTTGTAGTAAATCACCTAATTTATTCTAAATATATATTTTCTCTTTAGATGGTAATGTTCTTTCTACCCCCACAAGCAGTGATTCCTCTACACAATCACCCTGGCATGACAGTCTTCAGTAAACTGTTGCTTGGATCTATGCATATAAAGTCGTATGACTGGATTGACACAGCATCTAACGGATTGACACAACCAGATCAATGTAATTAATCTCTCTCTCTCTCTCTCTCTCTCTATCTCTATCTCTATCTCTATCTCTATCTCTATCTCTATCTCTATCTCTATCTCTCTCTCTCTCTATATATATCTCTCTATATCTCTCTCTCTCTATCACTCACTCATTCAAGCTCTCTCTCTTTCTCCCCACACCCTTAATAGTACTCTGGTCTACAGCATTCTTGTTACAAGAGGCACTTTTTCATGTTCTAGACACTCTTGTTCTCTTTCTGTGCAGTTGCAAAAATTTGAACACACATACTAAATACCCCCATTTGTTTGTTTGTTTGTTTTTCTTTTGCCAGTAAGACTGGCAAAAAAGGTGGAAGATTCTGACTTCACAGCCCCATGCGACACATCTATCTTGTACCCAACAACAGGTGGTAACATGCATACCTTCACTGCCATCACAGCATGTGCGGTTCTCGACGTACTTGGTCCTCCTTACTCCATCGAAGAAGACAGGGATTGCACTTACTATCAAGACTTCCCTTATTCTCATCATGTTCCAAGTAAGGAATAGATTTTCTTTATGCTATAGTTCTGTTGCTCTAGGTTGTAAAGGGTGTTTGTGGTATTTCACAAGACCGGATATTTTGAATGGTTTCTCTATTTGTCTGTTCAAAAGTTTTGCTAATTAAGTGTTGGAATTAGGTGCCTTGTTTATAAGCAGCCTCGCATTGTATTTTAAAATACAAGTACAGCCGTTTTTACAATCCACTTGGTTTATAAAAATTCCCAATTGTTCGAAGAATCTACTTTTTTCTAGACACCCTCTGGATCTAATCACATTTAGAAATAGATTTGCTTAGCACACCAACTTAGGACTAATTTGACATGAGTCATAGCATAGATTAGGTAAGCATGCTTACAATCTCACATGCATTGACCGAGTTTGCAATATTTTTTATTACCTTTCTTTTGCAGATGGTGAAACTGATCTTACGGCACAACATAAAGACCAACTGGGATGGTTAAAAGAAATCGACATGCCAAAGGATCTAACAATGGATAGAATAGAATATCTGGGTCCTCCAATCATCGAAAGTTGACTGATTTCTTGAAGTCAAACTTCTTTAGCTCTTTTAATGTAGTTGTGTGACAAAAATATGTCTGTGTGCAAAATGTAGAATGATCTTTTTGCAGTTAATACATTTGCTTCTTTGTTTATCACGGTTGATAGCAAATTTTACTGTTCTAGTTAGATTTTACTCGGACTGTGCCAGGCTTCATGTTCAATCAACAAGTTAAATTTTTAAGTTACTCTCCGGATAAAACGGGAAATGCTTTCAGTTGTGAAAGTTAATTATAGGACCAGTTCTGATTAGGCAGATTTGTTTGAGCTTGACTTAAACATAGCACCATATGTGCTTTCACTTTCACTATTTATATCACTCAGTTCCAAGTATGTTGTAGTCAATAATATAACTGAAGTAGCTCACTTTTATTAATTTGAATTTGAATGTAAAGATTTAAAAAAAAATCTTATGAGATCAGTATGTTGGTCCTTCACTTGAGCGAACTAGAATGCTGCAAATCGTAATTACAAAGCTAGTCAAAATCGAATCATATAATCTAACAATACAAGGATTTCCTTGTGACAGTAAAGAGATCAATATAATATTAGTAATTAAATTAATTTTACCTAAATAAAATAACTATCTATTATTTTACACTATTTATTTTAAACAATATAAAAACAAGTACATGAAAAATAATAATTGAAGTTCGTATAGATCAGCATCTAGTTAAGCTAAGCGCTTGTTTGATAAAAAAAGGAAAAACTTGGAAGACTGTAAAACCGTATGAATTGGGATTTTTTTTTAAAAACGTAATTAAAATAATTAATTTAAAAAAACAACTTGATTACTGATTTTTTTATAAAAACCGTAAAAACCGAAATGCCATTTCGGTTTGGAGGTTAAAAGCTGCACCGAAATGGCAATTCGGTTTATAGGATTTCCGTGGGGTTGTAGGAACAATGCCAGAAAATCTTTTTTTTAGCTAAACTGAATTGGCATTTCGGTTTGGTACAGTTTTGAGAACAGAAATTCAGAAATTCAAGTGAGCAGTCTTCGAAATTTGACCAGATTGAAAATTCAATTATGAATAAATTGCTACATGGATTTTTGGGTTCTTCGTATCAAAAGAAAGGCGTCAAAGTCTAGTTTTCAGATAATATAATTTGTATATACAAAAATATTACGGTTTGGTACAGTTTTGACGATTTATCGACAGAGGTCAGAAATCAGAAAAACAGAAATTCAGAAATTCCAGTGAGCAGTCTTGGAAATTCGACCAGATTGAAAATTCAATTATGAATAAATGACTACATGGATTTTTGGGTTCTTCATATCAAAAGAAAGGCGTCGAAGTCTAGTTTTCAGATAATATAATTTGTATATACAAAAATATTACGGTTCGGTACAGTTTTGACGATTTATCGACAGAGGTCAGAAATTCAGAAATTCCAGTGAGCAGTCTTGGAAATTCGACCAGATTGAAAATTCAATTATGAATAAATGACTACATGGATTTTTGGGTTCTTCATATCAAAAGAAAGGCGTCGAAGTCTAGTTTTCAGATAATATAATTTTTATATACAAAGATATTACAGTTCGGTACAGTTTTGACGATTTATCGACAGAGGTCAGAATTCAGAAAAACAGAAATTCAGAAATTCCAGTGAGCAGTCTTGGAAATTCGACCAGATTGAAAATTCAATTATGAATAAATGGCTACATCGATTTTTAGGTTATTCATATCAAAATAAAGGCGTCGAAGTCTAGTTTTCAGATAATATAATTTGTATATACAAAAATATTACGGTTCGGTACAGTTTTGACGATTTATCGACAGAGGTCAGATATCAGAAAAACAGAAATTCCATAATGAATATAAAAAAATATTAATACAAAGCTCCTAAACCGAATTGCCATTTCGGTTTAGGCTAAAAAAGCCCCTAAACCGAATTGTCATTTTGATTTAGGCTAAAAAGCCCCTAAACCGAATTGCCAATTTGGTTTAGGGGGAGTTACACGCAAGGCCACACAGTTAGATGTAGAGAACTGTGAAAAAAATATAAACCGAATTGTCATTTCGGTGCAGCAAAAAAAAAAAACCTCCAAACCGAAATGACAATTCGGTTTTTACGGTTTTTGTAAAAAAATCAGTAATCAAGTTGTTTTTTTTAAATTAATTATTTTAATTACGTTTTATAAAAAAAAATCCTATGAATTGTGCCACTTTAGTTCCTGCTCTCCGTGTAAAACGGGCCTTGTCCGTTTCCTTGGGTCAGTTTATAAGAAACCGAAATAATTTTAATTTGATTTAACATTCACAATTTTCACTACAACGGATGTAGTATAAACAGCACCGTAATTGTTCACGTATCATTTACATGGTATTCTACTATTGGCTGTCACCTGACACTTAATGGGGTCCCAACTCCCAATTCCAAATACACCAACGAATGAGCAACAGGGCCATCACTATCGTATATCATTTGTAAGTAACTAGCGTGGATAAATCACTCTGTGTTCCTTTCTTGTTATCCGAGCATTCCCTCCCTATCTCTGGCTGTGCAACCATGGCTAGTTCTCTGTCGGTTCCCGCCGTCTCTCTCTATACTATCCCTAGAGTCGTACCACACCAACATGTACCTGTTTCTCTCTATACCATGGGGTCATTTCGTTCGGGCAGGGTCCGAGCGGTCCGGTACCAGTACCGAAATCGGTATGCAAGTAGCATGGTAGTTAGAGCGGAATCAAATGTTACGAAAGAGCCGATGATGCCACCTTATAACGTTTTAATTACTGGATCTTCTAAAGGTTAAAACTCTTTAAATCGCTTTCCAGATTTTGGTACCTGTATGTTACCGGTACATGGTCGTTGGTACCACATGTGCGTATTTTTATTTCTGGTTTAATTGTACAGGTATTGGGTATGCTCTTGCTAAGGAATTCCTCAAGGCAGGTGATAACGTAGTGATTTGCTCACGATCAGGTACCCAACACAGTTTAAATTAATTACCTCTTTTTAAAAATCAGAGTTTGTTTGACATTTAATTAATTAATTGCTTATTCAGCTGATAGGGTGGAAGCAGCAGTGGAGAGCTTGAGAAAGGAGTTTGGAGAGCAGCATGTGTGGGTATCTATTGTGTTATCTTTTTTCTTATTTTTGTTTTAATTTTCATCTCAACTAGCTAATTAATTTGTACATTTTGGTTGCCAGGGAACAGTTTGTGATGTCAGAGAAGGAAAGGATGTGAGAGCACTTGTAGAATTTGCACTCGAGAAGCTGAAATATATTGATATATGGGTATTACAATGACTTTCTTTTTCTAATTCTTACTTTTTTCATACACTTAAAACGTTTATTATTTTTCTACAAACAGCCAATTTTTTTTATAAATTCAAGCTAATACTTAAAAAAGTTATTTCTTAAACAACCTGCAGATCAACAATGCAGGATCAAATGCATATAGTTACAAGCCATTGGTAGAGACGTCTGATGACGCTCTAATGTAATCTCTCGGTATAGCATCATTTTATTTTATATTTACTAATCTGTTTTCTTATATTACCTCGTTAACTTTATGCATTTTGTCTATGGAAGGGAAGTGGTCACAACCAACACTCTCGGCTTGATGATTTGTTGTCGCGAGGTAAATTTCTTGATTATTATATTTACTGTGGCGGGGGGTAGGGACACCCCTCCCTGGCTACCAAAAATAAAAGGATAACAAGTAACAAATAGAAATCCATATTTTGTTTTTCACCGGGTGAGTGCCACTGCTATAGCCCCTTTTCTTATTGAAACAAAGGAACACATCCAACTTTCCATTTTTTTTACTTAAAAACCTACATTGCCTTTTTATTTTTTCATTGGGGTATTTCTCATTTGCTATGGAAAAAGTAGCCTAATAAAACTAAACAAAAAAAAATTGATCAAATACATTAACTTCAATATGAAAAAATGAAAAGGGTGGTCACACTACAAAATGGGAGTATTAAATGAATGTACTAAATACTAACAATCTTTTACAACAACAACCAAGCCTTTAGTCCCAAATACTAACTATCTTTTATTCTATTCAATTTTTTTGTGTGGTGGGTAGAAGGGGGAATGACTCCCTGTTATTTTATGAACTCAAATTCTTTTGAGATCTGGTCCCTTTGTTTAGGCAATAAATATGATGGGAAACCAATCTCGAGGTGGTCACATTTTTAACATTGATGGAGCGGGTTCTGATGGAAGACCAACCCCTAGGTAACATATTAAAACATTCCTTTTACTTTTACGGAAAAACCCATTAAAATATTGAAGTAGTACTAATACCATAAACTCTAAAAGCTGCACTGCCCATGAGTTATACCCATGGGAAGGGACTGCCTTGTAATGTTAATTTCTTACATGAGTTTATCATGCTATGGCAACAGATTTGCAGCATACGGTGCAACTAAGCGCAGTGTTGTGCACCTTACAAAATCTCTTCAGGTATACTCGTAATACTGCATTTTGCTTCACTTTTGATTTTGTCATGGCTTCATCGGTGAGTTACTTATTGTCATTTCACATTATCTAAATGTAATTGTTAATTTAGGCCGAGCTGCAAATGAATGAGGTGAATAATGTCATGGTGCATAATTTGTCGGTAAGAAACTTTATCTTCAATTCAGATAGTTTTTCAATTTTTCATAACAATTGCTACTCTTAATTCTATGCTGCTAAAATAGTTTTGATACAAAATTTAATATGGTGCAGCCTGGGATGGTTACAACTGATCTTCTCATGTCAGGTGCAACTACCAAACAAGTAAGCTCTCTGGTTAAAGTCCTAAACCTTGACATCTTCACATAGATGTCGGGGCAGTTTTGTCATCTCACTAAGAGTTCTTAGCATTTTAGGAATGAATTTGACATGTTTAACATGTTTTTCTAGCTCTTATAGTTAATTTGGGATCGATGTAACATTTTAAAGGTTATTTTTTATCAGTTTCTCAGAAAGAAGATCCCAAGGATGGCATATAGGTCATTGACTTGGGCAAAATATAATTTTATCATCTAATGTAATTCTGTGCATGCAATATTAAACTAATGTTTATCTATTTCTGATTTTAAGGCCAAGTTCTTCATCAACATCTTAGCTGAACCACCTGATGTGGTGAGACAGTAACTTTTTTGGTATTTAAGTAAAACCTCAATTGAACAATTATAAACATATATCCATTGTAAGTTAATTAACTTTTTTTATTTTTCATTCAAGGTGGCGGAGTACCTTGTTCCATCAATTAGGTCAGTAGCGAGTAGTCAACAAATGAAGCCAACCTATGTCCGCTTTCTTACTGGCTTGAAGGCATACTCGAGAATATTTTCAGTTAACATCTTAACCCTTTTATGATATTTTTTGCAATGAGAACCACCCAAATAATCCCAAGTAGAGGAGGGATTACTTGGGTAATTATTAAATTAATTGTGGGAGGAGGGGTCTTAGGTGAAAATTTGCCACATTTTAGAGGGGAATATCTGATGCTCATTTTTAGTGACATTTCCATGTTTTGGTGGAGTTAAACTTGAAAATGTTTCTATTTTGAGAATTTCACAAAGCGACCCTACATATACCACTTTTGAAATGAAGCCCCAGCGCAGTAGGAACTTACAGAGAAACTTTCTAAAAGACTGCTAACTGGAATAAATTTTTTTCGAATTCCTTCAATAAAGCAGGGAGTTCCTTGCAACAATTCAAAGGAACAGACTTGTTTACATTTTTATAGTGCGAAGGCTGCCTTACAAGAGTCCTCAATTTTGGTGTTTATAGTTCAATCTAACAAATCTGACAATATTATCAGTTGCATTGCCAGAAAATATAAAATAAATAAATAAATATGGTTAGTCAAAATGTGAAGAATTAGAGGGGGCTTCATTGCTATTGTATGATTCCCGATGTACCTTTATATATGGTTTCCTAAAAAAAAGGGTCTAATATGCTCCTTTACATTGCTGTTGCCAGAGGCTAGCTTTTGGCACCCGAAGAAACAAATATGTGATGGAAGATTGAAAAGCTTTACAATACATTTTGTGTATACATTGATTTGTATATTTTATTGTTTTTCATCTCTTACGTTGTGCATTACTTGCGCACACTGAATGTATAGCATTGGAAACTTTGATTCGCCCCTAATAGGTGTAATATTTTTGGGACTTGTTAACTTTGTGTGCATGAAACCAGATTTCCCCCAATTCGTAAAGAGCAGGTCAAATTTGATACAAATTAATTGATGAACTGGAATCGCGGACTTAGTGCAGGGACACAAGTTTTGTTTCTCTACAAAGAGGCCGCAGGTTCAATTTTCAAGAATATTTTAGATGCTGACCATTAATAAAAAAAAAAGAATGATGAACTGTATCTCACATTATAGTTGTAACTTGGAAATTTCTGTCAGTTCTTTAACCCAATACAAGCTCAACGTAACAAAAAATTTACTCAAAATTATCAGATGTGTTTAAATACTTTTAGTTACACTATGTATGATATATGTATAGTATATTATTGTTATATACTTGTATGCACAAAATCCGATTTTGGCTAATTGATATAGTAACAGAAAAGGGAAAATATTTTGGTGAAGACTTTCTTTCAAGCCCGTTTTGCCAAAAAAATTGTATCAAAATGTACATTGCGGAGCCCCCAAATTAAAGAGTAATTATTTTCCTATATTAATTATGACATTATCAAAGTCTCTATTATTATTTTATTTATAAAAATATGAGATCCATGCCTCTCCTTGCTAAAGAAAAACGATTATTAAGGATAAGAGAAAAGAAAGCCCAACAAAAAGCTGGCCCAAAAGGAACACGATGAAATGCTTGTCTTTTATTTTTTTTAAGAGAGAAAGATGGATCTGGTTTTTTTTTGCTTTGATTAAAATGGATCTAGTTGACAATGCCTCCATGTTCTAGCTTAGTTAAAGTTGTCTCAGCCTATCCGTGTTTCATACTTAGCTCCGAAAAAAGAGATATAGAATCATAGATATCCATGTTAACTCAGTATTGACACATACATTGTTACTACGTAATGTGCCTCAGACGATCCAGCATGTCAGAGCAACGGCTAGTTGACCAAGTCAGAGTCTCAGACACTTCCCTCTCCGCCTCAAACAGACTGTGAGGGTGGGCTCCACGGTACAGATTCTCTATGAAGGCACGCAGTATTTGATGTCATTGACAGATGACTTCAGTTGATTTTTTAATTAAAAATTACACGGCAGTGACTCGCCACACAGTGTTGTAATGTATCATGCACAGAAGATTCTACTTCTTTTTTGCTTTTCGCAGCATCTCCCTCAGAGAAGGGACGACATGGCAGGACAAGTATCCTTTCCATTACTGTAAAAGATTCCCTTCACTTTACGGTTTGAGATTAACTCCCAACCGCTTTGGGATTCGGGCTGACTGAGGGGGCATTATTATTGGGCTTTGAGATTCGTGCCATGTTAAAAATAACGGTCCAGATCAAGTAATTGTAAAAGATTCCCTATTACGGTACCGGGGAAGATCTGAATTCGTGAGCCATCCAGACGAAAAGAAGTGGTGAACTCGCTTACATTTGCTTCTCTGCCCCAACTTTGCTTCCCTTGCTGGCTAACAATACTTTTTTTTATTCATGGTCGTTGTTTTAAGTATTTTCAAAAACTTGTCTGACTTGCATATAGTTGAATAATTTTGAATTTTATTACATCAACATTTCTTCTTTTGTGTTATGTTATAGTTAATTGTCTATCAAGAAAAAATCTCAATTATAGAAAGATAATTCTAGTATGTCTGGCTTTTATGTTATATTCAATTCTTATGGTACATATTTAAAAAATATTATTCTAATTAAAAATTAAAATTGTAGATCTGTTCTTAATCATTTTATTGGTCATTAATCATAAAGTCATTAATAATTTTAAATTGTTTGGTAGAAGGCTTTATGTCTTTCAACTTGATCTAAGTTCGATATATTTTCTATCTAAATAATTGAGAACTCATACATAGTTTTAACTTTTAATATAAATAATATTTTTCAAAAGATGTATCATAAAATTAGATGTAGGTTAGAATTATGAAAGCAATAATAAATAATAACACCACCACCTTGTTGTTTATATATTGAATGATTTAAATTAACGATTAGTTGAAAGAAAAACGGATAGTAATCTTATATAAACTAATATTATCTACTTTCGAAATTGTATCCTCCTAAATATCTGATTGAGTACAATGAGCTCCAATAAATTTTCATCCAAGCAATTGGAATTCAGTGTTTATGTAGATATAGGGGGCCGTTTTGAGATTCGTGCCAGGTTAAAACTGACGACTCAGATCTCATTCTACTCAGTCAGGTATTGCACTGGATCTGAATTCGTAACTGAAGGGTGCAGATAGGAGATGCATAGCAGTTGTTTGGGTAATAAAGGCGGGAGCTCAGAGACTGGAAGGGAGATGCTCTGCTTTTGCTTTCCTTGGTTTAATGGTGGCGGTGTGTAAAAGAAAAGAAAAAAGGCAAAAAAATATAGAAAAGAAAAAGAAAGAAAAGAGAGAAAAGAGAAAGCCCAACCTCTGTACCACTCGCAGATGGTATGGTATCTCTCCTCATGGCTGCTTGCTTTAAACAACATATATTATGACCTTTATCCCTCCCTTCTCGCTTTTGATTCTACCTCCGTACAATGCTGGGCATGGAGATAATTTTGCTGCTTCCTTTTCTCCTCTAGTTTGAGAGAGAGAGAGAGAGAGAGAGGTTATGCTTCCTCATAAACCTATAAATTTGCGGCTGGTTTTGAAATTGTGTTAGGTATGTTTTTTTTTTCTAATTATTTATTATTTTGAAATTTTTATGGGTAGTACCATTAAGCATTAATTCAGCCATGAACTAAACAAAAAGCTGAGAGTAGGTTTTCTACTGATGTATTTACCTATAACCACCTTGATTTCTCTTTTGATCTGATTCTATCAAGTAATATTTACCTATAACCATATTATTCAGGTCAAACACTGGTACATTAATAGAATTTGGTTATTCCTGGTATTTAAAATTTTTCTTTTGTTCAACACAAAACATATTTAACTTTAGTCACTACTGAATATATGCTAAGAGCTGTTTTTTTTTTTAACATTTTTCCCCAGAAGAATATCTTGGGCACAGATTGACATCACCATTAATGGCTACATCATTGTTACAATGCAAACATTCATCTCTCCTAATTCTCTTTACAACTCTTCTCCTAATACCCTTTTCATCCCAAACTTCATTAAATCCCGCACAAATTTGGTCTCTTCTTCGGATCCAACACCTACTAAACTACCCCATGATACTCAAACCATGGCACACAAATTCTACCTTTTGCAATCTCAAACCTAATCCACATTTCACCATTGTTTGCTATTCAAATAGCATAACCCAGCTACACATAACTGGAAATCCATTCTCCCCTTCTCTACCAAAAACCTTCTCCATGGAGTCATTTGTCACCACTCTGACAAGGTTTCCTGACCTCAAGGTTCTCTCTCTGACCTCACTCAGCCTGTGGGGCCCACTGCCGACAAAAATTGCGAGGCTTTCGAACCTTGAGATTTTGAACATGAGTTCCAATTCCCTATATGGTACCATACCTCAGGAGATTGCAAACCTTACCAACTTGCAAACCCTAATACTTGACCATAACTTGTTTAGTGGTCCTTTGATGAATTGGGTCAGTTCGCTCCAATTGTTGGCGGTTTTGAGTTTGAAAAATAATAGCTTAAATGGAACCTTACCTAATTCTCTATCAAGCATGACTTCTCTCAGGATCATTGATGTATCATTGAATGATTTAAGCGGGGATGTGCCCGATCTTACTGAGTTAACGAATCTTGAGGTGCTTGATTTGAGCAACAACTCATTTGGGCCCCAATTTCCCAAATTGGGTATTAAATTGGTGACAATTGTATTGAAGAATAACAAATTTGGGGATAGCATCCCCGCTAATTTGGAATCTTACTATTTTCTACAAAGGATAGACGTCTCTTCTAATAAATTTGTTGGCCCGTTTCCGCCTTCCTTGTTATCTCTGCCATCTATTCATTACGTAAATATTGCTGGAAATCGATTTACTGGTATGCTTTTCAAAAACAGCTCATGTAATGATCAGTTAGAATTTGTGGACTTATCGGACAATCTTTTATCTGGAGCGGTGCCGTCTTGTTTAGATTTGGGGTCTGATGATAAATCAGTTTTCTATTCACATAATTGCTTATCTGTATCGGGTGATCCAACACAGCACCCAGATCCGTTTTGTCAGACCCAGGCTTTGGCTGCCGGAATACTACCAGAGAAAAAGAGGCACAGTAAGTTTGCAAAGAAAGTAATTCTGGCAATCTGTGTAGTAGTTGGTGTTGTTCTCTGTGCCCTGCTTGTTGGTGTTTTGGTTTTGTTTTTATCGAAACAAAAAAATGTAAGAAAAATAGTTTTGAGGCCTCCAAAGAGATTAAAGGAGAACAGTGGGTCAACTGTGAACTCCTCTCTGGCGGTGACTGATACAAGTATGTTTTCTAAGATTTCCTTTTCATAATTTTTTTTGTTCTTTGTATGCATTTTTGTTTTAGTTGAACAAGCGAGGATAAACACTTAAACAGGTGAAAATTAAGGAAAAATTGAACTTTAATGGGTGAATAAATGAAGAAAATTAGTTTTTTTTGGAGCGTTACAATTTACAAGCTGAATTGTTCGAATGTGAGTGAAGTTTTGAAAAATTTCTCACTTCCAGTAATATTTATACTTTTTTTTTCTCCTTAACAAAAGGGTACATATCGCCCACAATAAAACTCGGTGCACTTGGTATTCCATCATACCGAACCTTCTCTTTGGAGGAGATTGAAGCTGCCACAAATAATTTTGACACCTCAAGTTTCATTGGAGAGTGCTCAAATGGCCAGGTACATGCACAACTTGAGTATTTATGACTTACAATATGATACCATACCAGACAACATTCTACCAATTTAGATGGACTATCTTATTCCTTGTTATTATTGACCTGGTACCACTCTACTATTCCAGTATCACTCATTGTGAGCAAGATAAATTTCTTGATTTTTTGAATTTTTTTGTCAGATGTATAGAGGAAGTTTGACTGATGGTTCCTTGGTTGCTATAAGATGTTTGAAACTAAAGAAGAAACAAGCCTCGATTAATTTCAAAAATCAAATTGATATAATTTCAAAGCTGAGACACCGCCACCTGACAAGTGCCCTAGGGCATTGTTTCGAGTACTACCTGGATGACTCCACAGTCAGCCGTATTTTTTTCATTTTTGAATTTGCGCCAAACGGGAATTTGAGGAGCAATATTTCACGTAAGTTAAATCCTATATCACACTTGTCATGACAGTACTGCACAAAATAGTAAGTGCAATGATTGGCATGATATGTAGATTAAGCAATGCAATAACTAATGTAGATATCAGAGGTCTTCTTTTCTCTAGTACTGATCTGACACTTTCCTGCAGATGGAGTTGCAAGGCAGAGGCTTACATGGCCACAGAGGATCTCTGCGGCCATTGGTGTGGCTAAGGGCGTTCAATTTTTGCACGGTGGAATTATACCGGGCTTGTTCGGAAATAATCTGAAAATATCAAATGTGCTATTGGATCATAACTTTGTTGCAAAATTAAGTTGTTATAATTTGCCCATCATAGAACAAAGCACACAAACAGAGGTGAGTTGATTCTCAGATGTCATAATATATAATGCCAGACAAAGATAATTAATTGTTTATTTTCTTATGCTCGTATCAAAATCTATTGTTTAGCTGTTTCTCTTAATGCTAACTTGATATCCTCTCAATAAATTGTTGTTGTTTCAGACTCGAGTAGGAGGTACATCAAATGGTGAAAGTGATCAAGCTGATAGGTAATGCCAATTTATTTTTCTCTTAATATATTATTGCCATCGGGTTAGGGGTGAAAACGGAGCGAATATGGAGAGGATAGTGGTAAAACCATATCCATATCCCTTTTTAATTTTCCAGATACGGATATGGATCGGATATTAGTCGGATACAGATCAGATCGGATATTTTTATTAAAATAATATTAAAAAATACCAAAGTTCATAATATTTATCTAATTTACTGGTGAATAACAATATTTTTTCATAATATATATTAAAATGTATGATATATATCTAGTATTCGGATACGGATAATTGAAGCGTAAAACCATATCAGTATCCTATCCACACGGATATTCGGATATCGGATATCCACATCTAATTTTTCGAATACGGATCGGATATTATCCATACTGTTTTCACCCCTTCATCGGGTGCTATGATTTAGAGTTTACTAAATTACTCTTTTTTTTGTTTGAAACTTTGAAGTCTTCTTCAAGGAGAAAAGGTTGATGTGTATGATTTTGGTGTAATACTATTAGAGATTTTGTGTGGAAGGCCAATCCAGTCCCATTATGAAGTTGGAATTATGAAGAATCAAGTAAGATATAAATTTTGAAAATATTATTACAGTAAATGACATTTGTTTGCTGTCAATTTTCTTTTCAGGGCCTTTTTTGAGAATTTTATTTTTAGTTCAGATTTTATGAATAAAAAAATATAACAAACCACAAATGAAATATTTAATGGACAACTACAAATGTATAATAATGATCGATTGTAAAAAGAATAGTAAAAAAGTAGTGATTTTCTACCTATCTAAAATAATAGTAAAAAAATTCTGAAAATTGTAAAATTTAGTCTGCAAGTACATTTTCGTATGTGAAAAATATTGAACGGTTAAAATCAACTGTTTGGACTTTAAAAACATAGATATTGATCCATAGTACAGACCAATATGTGCTATGCATAGTTCTTATACAAATCTATCTACAACTGCAGCTCCAGTTGAGCCTAACGGGTGACAGAGCTGCCAGGAGGAGATTAATAGATCCAGTCGTGAACAAATCATGCTCTGATGAATCACTAAAAACAGTAATGGAGATTTGCATGCGGTGCCTCTTGAAGGAGCCATTGCAGAGGCCGTCAGTTGAGGATGTGCTCTGGAACCTGCAGTTTGCTGCTCAGGTACTCTCTCAGAGCTGTGAAGCATCCCCTCTGACACCCTCCCGCCCCCGAAGGAGTTGAAGTCATAAATTGTAATGGTACTACTGGTTTCTCAGGTTTTATTGCATGTGTACCCTTGCAATTTATAACTCGAATATTTAGTGCAACTTTTTTATTTTGAAAAAAGTTATCATTGCAGAACATTGAGATATATAAAAATTTAAAGTGTAGGTTCTTGGCTGGGGTATATTTGCAAAAATAGATGATCACTGGTTGTATTGAAAGAATGTGGAGTCCAAAACAGAATCTCCTTTTGTGTGCAGTTCTGCAAGCATTTAAGTGAAACCATAGATCCTATTATTAATTAAAATATGAACTATTAGTACAAATTGTCTTTTGCTAGCAGAGAAATTGTCTATAACAAGAATTTTCAGATCAATAAGCTGGCAAAAGCCATAGCATAAGCTTCCTCTGGCAGGTGTATAATAAAGAACTATTTTTTTTTTTTTTGCTTAGTTATGCTTAAATCTTTTTAGTTGAACAGAATTCTTTAGTTAAACTATTAAAAGTTTATTGTTGAATTTTGAAGTGAGATGTGGGGGAATATCAATTTTTGCATGCCTGCTGTGATTTGAACCATATTTTATTTTTCTGTGTGATACAGCCTGCATTATGTTCTAAACTTCTTTACTTTTTGTTAATTTGCAATTAATGAGTTATACGCGATACCAGTCAAACAGCCTGCACTATCTGCTGAGCTTCCTTCCTTTCTTTTTTTTTTTCTGAGAAAAAGCTCATTTTCTGAATCACTGCAAGTTATTCAGGCTTACACAAAATGCATTTGGGTCAGGTGGAACTTCAGATGTTTTTTTTCAACCTAAAATTGCAATTACATTCTTAAAAAAAGCAATCTGAAAATCAAATATCTATCGAAAAGGATATGAAGCTTAAAAGCAAGGATACTGACGTTCTCATTTCTCTGCTGTTCTATGACGAGGTGTTATTTAAAATATCATACAGAAAAGTACTATACTACTATATATTCGAATCAGGCGTTTTTATGGTCCAAACATTGTTAAGAAAAATTTTGGTAGATATATTGAAAGCAAGACAGCTTGCAATCAAGTAAACGTACCAAAATTAGTCATCGATCCATGGGCAGTGTATATATTCAAGGTGCCTAATTATATTGTTGCGAGCCTCTGAATTTTCTCATGCATCTATGTATGATGATCACTAATATAATTACTTCATCCAATCATCATAAGATATATTTTACCATAAACAGCACTAACTACTTAAATTATAGAAACATCTGATCAAGTTTGCTTCCCAAAGTTCGGGAGAGAGTGCATGTATCTGCTCAAACATGTCCAAACTTGAAATTTTCAGATAATTCAAAGAAGAAATTCATGCTAGCTTCATGGCTTCTGAGTGAACTTATTAAGACCATCTCCCCAGTTTCCCTTCACTTCTGAAGCCTTTTGAATCTGAAATTGATAAAGAAGTCATAAATAATTGAGTACATGTACAGTTAGTTGCATTTTGGACTTCTTTTAGACACTTAAGTAAAATGGGTACATGATTGGTTTCTCATTTTCTTGACCAATACCACATTGTATTGCTCTGTTTTTTTTTTTTCAGGTTAGCAAGAAATAATAAACCAATTAAGCAATTGAGCGATTAGATGATAAGAAACCAATGAAATAAAATAAAATAAAATAAAAGGTATAAGTTGTTTGTTAAATCAATTAAGCTATTAGATGATTAATCATGGTGGAACACTGAAGAAAGATTGGTTAAACAATTTAGTACATCAATGATTACTATAACTTTTGGCAATTTTGCTTAACTGCATGTAGATACCTGCCCATGCACTCCACTGCTTCCTGCTCCAACGGTCATCTTTCCAACTGCAGATCCTATAATCCTGTCGAATATGTTTAATTTAAAGTTTCTGAATGTATAAAAAGACGAGATCGAGAAGTGAACATACATATAAGTTTGCTTTTTATTATATCCTTAAAGGTTGCTCATTTATAATTTTTTTTTTGTAACATATGTTTGCGGTACAGGAGTAGATGTATGGGAAACCTATCTCGCAAACATGACACTGTTGTAGTGTTGTTCAACAATTTTCTCTTTCTATTCTGGAAAAAGAGGAACATGCAATTTTTTTCACTGGCATATGCCACTTTGGAAAATTTATTAAAATGCTTGCTGATCATGGCTTGATCAGAATTATTCTGATAAAATGGTAAAATTACAAAGATCCCCTTTGTTGAACTTACTGATTGCTAATCAAGGACGGTGACTGTCTTTCCCCTATAATCATCAGACTATCAGCAAATGACACTTGCTGCCTATACTTTTCCCTGTATTTCTAAAATATTTCAAGAGAAAATTAGATCATGTATATAGTCTCATCTGTCAGAAACAAATAGTGTTATTCCTAACATAAGAAGTACATACCTGGAGGTGACTCTTAATATTTTTTGTTGTAAGTCCAGAAGCCCCTATAGCCTCCATTGCTTCTCTAATGGTGCTAGGTTTTGCTTCTGCAATTGCACAAGAATTAATTTGGTATTATTTTACCTAGTTGGTAGGTGACTTAAATCATTTGCGTTGTAGCATCTTTATGTACCGTATAATGGTCATTGCAAATTGAGAACTGTGGTCATAATATACTCTCTTTTTTTCAGTTCGTTTTTTTTTCACTTTGAAATTCAGCAATTAATTAAAATTGCAATTTTAAAAGGGAAACTATTCGTATATAATACAAAACTTCTGGTCTGTATTCATTTACAAGCTTTATTTTCCTAATTTGGGCTTTGGGCCCTTTTGTATCCTTTTGTAAATTTCTCCATTTATATATTTAGGTTGTGCCCTTCAAAAAAATACCAACATGTAGAAAGGATAAATGGCAAAACATCAAAGAAAACATCCCTCAAAAATCAAAATAGTAACAAATATATACATAATATATGTCTTAGTTCTACTCCAAATAACGAATTCACATCACCTCAAGTTACCTGACTCAAGCAAATTACGATCGGACGGCCCATTTAACATGGAACGAATCTCAAAACAGACCCCCTACAGTCTCAATAGGCACCGGATTGAGTCAGGTACCTGGGCCGGCCATTGCAATTTGCTTGAGTCAGGTACCTGGGAGGATATCTGTTCCCAAATAACTAGGTTAAAACCTGAGCTATTATCTTATGATAAGATTTAATTATTCATGCTAGAAAAAACAAACCAAAGGGGCCACCCAGAGAATTGACTGCTAATTCGAAATGGCAGTGCAGATCAGGTGTCCAGTGGAAGCGCAATTTCGGCACCTGCTGGTTCTTTTGCTCATCATTTGTTACCTCCAGCTTTCTGCTTACAATAAATTAAGAGAACCAATTCAGATGACATGGTAATAGAAAAAGAAAATAAGAGTTAGTAAATTTCTTCTTTGTAAAGTTACTTATCTCTTGAATGATATTATTTTTCTTAGATTTCTACTTGAGGGAAGTTTGAACGTAAGAACATAACAGAAATCCAAACTAGAAAAAGAAAGAAAAAAACAAATCACCTTTTAGACATTGTTTTAGCAGGGAATGGTTGAATTATGTTTTCTCTCTTTGAATTGAATTGTATTCTTTGATCAGTAATTGCCCTCTTTATAGAACAAATATCCAAAGAAATGACCATTGTACCCTCAATGTATCAGACAACAGACTCCTCTCACACTGGTTAAACTTCATCCATACTATCTGATTTTATAAAAGAGAATATGTTCTTGATTTAATCCGTCCATTTAATTTTAATCGAACGGTTTGGAAGTAAATAATGAAAAAATCATGCTATTACAATCGTGATAACGGATGCGAAACTTCAAAGGTCAAATTTATCTTTAAAATCATGACAAAAAATTATGTAGTAAATGCCGATTTACTTCAAAGATATACTTAGAACAAAAAAAAATTATGTTTATACTGATATGAATTAATTACTTGGATATTGTTTGCATTCAAAAACTACAACCGAGTTAATTATTTGAACTCCATTTAATACCTCTGAAGTAATTAATTAGTGTAATTCACAACTACAATATTTAAAACAAACAAAAAAACCATAGCATATCCTCATGAATATGAGAAAAATTTAATCCTGGATATACTGCTCAGGAAGTATGAAAAAAAAAATGATACACTTGGTTGTATGATTCTCCAAAAACATTTGTATGTGTTCTCTGAAGAAAGAGCATAAAGCAAATTTAGGATCTACAGCCTCAAATATAACCCAGGAATGAATGGGTCCTTAACAACTAAAAGCCGGCAAAGCTCTCCGGCTTAATCTAAAGCAACATATAGAGATCAAACGGTCCTCCTTACCTCCTAGCTTTTCTCAATTCAGTTACAAATGAAGCAGAAGAATTTTTTTGTGTGGAATGAAAAATAAAACATTTTTTTTTACAAAAATAAGATTTTTGTATTTTGCATATCAGTATAAAAAAAATCAGTAAAATTTTAGTGTCATTTAATATTTTTTCTTGTGAAGTATAAAAGAACGTGTAAATGACTTAGGATCTCAATTTTTTAGGTATTAAAATGGGTTCAGAAGACCTTGCATTTAGAAGCTTTATTAAAGCATCTCCATCGCTTGCATTTGTAATTTCATAATGAGTGAGGCTACGGTGCTATGCATAGCACGGATTGGGTCCGTGCTATGGCTCAAAATTTGACTTTTCAAAATCCTAACGGTCGATCCGAACCATTCAACATGATTATAAAATGAATATGTACTTGCAAACCAAATTTTACATTTTTTTGAATGTTTTTACTATTTTTTTAGATATGCTGTTTTTGGATGGTCTAGAATGTTCAGATCAAGTGATTTTCGAAAAAATGGTAAAAAAATTCAAAAAAATATAAAATTTGGTTTGCAAATACATATTCATTTTATAATCATGTTGAACGGTTCGGATCGACCGTTAGAATTTTGAAAAGTCAAATTTTGAGCCGTAGCACGGACCCAATCCGTGCTATGCATAGCACCGTAGCCTCACTCTTAATGAAAGAATGAGTTATTTCAAAATTCAAACTTTCAAATGAGAGCAACAGCTACGAAAAATATTTTCTACATTGGTAGTAACAAAATGTTTCTCATTTCTAAATTAATATAAGACATTTGGAAAGCACCCGATCGCAGCAAAGTACTGAGTACTAACCATTGGGCTTGGATTATACAATTTTCTTAAACAATTAGCAAATCGTATTATATTTTTGTAATTCAACCGCGATTTATTTAGACAGGGAAGTTCTCAGATTTTGATTTTCCTTCTGTCAAATCAGGCCCAACGATACAAAACAGGCCTTAAAAAAAAACTGAAGGTCCAGAATGGTATCAGCAACACAAATAGGAGGCGCTGTCCGGTTTCTATTATCCTCTTGTGCTTGGTTAGTCCCACAAGAAAGAAACAAAAGCGTCGGACGCGGAGAGCATCTATAAAACAAGTTGGGGGTACAACGAAGAAGGCACTTACCTGGACGGGGTCAATGGCTGATCAAGAAGGGTCATGGCCTAGATCGGTGGCCCACATTGCACTACGTGGGAGCGCTGGTCTACCATCTGCCCAAGTGGCAGAGTGGACGTCGTAATTTGTGATTGAGGGGGTACGCGTTCGCGCGGCCCCTGCCATTTCTTAATTTCAATTTTTTATAATTTATCATAATATTAAGTTTTACTATTTAGTTTTTTTTTTTAAATCGGTAGATAATTATTACAGATTCTAATGATTTTTTATCTTTTTTTTATCTTTCTAAAAGATAATGGTAAAAAAAATAGTTTCATGTATGTTTTCATATGAAAATTATGTTCATATAATTCCGTATCATTCTAGTTGAAATATTCTTTATTTTCTAACGATTTATATTCATTTTCGAAAGCAATTTTTTTTTATTACAAGCACGTAGGCATTTTCAAAAGCAATTTTAAATGATAATTAGCTATCATCATTATTCTTTTACCCAAATTTAATTTGTTTTTTTTTTGTTTTAGGAGGAAGTAGACATTGCTCGTACCTTTTCTGTGTAAATATATTGTCCTATACTTAGAGGTGGAGTCAGATTTTCGAACTATGAGGGTCAAACAAAATTTTCAAATGGAGAATGAAGGTCAAATTTGCTATACCATAACATTTTACTCTAAATTATATGTAAATATAATTTTTTTTTAAATAGTGTCAGTTGACCCCATTTCTTTGACCTAGGTCCGCCTCTGCCTCTACTATTATACTTCTTAGGAAAAATTTCTAGTGTATCCATCTAAATTTCTTTAATAGCCAATTTACCCATGAAAACACCATAATAGTCACTATCCACATAAAATTTTACCATAATCTCTTCTATCCCTTTTTATCTACTTAACATTTTTATTTAGTGATTTTAAAAATTGAACTGACAAATATATCCTTTATTTTAAATGGAGGTGTCTCTTAAATTTGTGTAAATTTGTGAAGGGATTGAATAAGAGATAAAAGAAGTACACAAGCTGGAACACTAGCCATGGCTAACGGGTCAATTTGACTATTGGATCCTATTTTATTTTGAATACCAAAAGATTTTATTGAAATGAAACACTTTCGACAGGGATTTTCGAGTGGTGTATCTTGGGATGGAGATCCGACCATCGGCAGTCGGTCAAGACATGGTCGGAATCAATAACATGACAAAAGGAAATTATTTGAATCCAAAATTTGGTAAAACCCAATGAGACCCATTTAAATCAAACCCTAAATCAACACAATTTCTTCGCAGTAAACCAAATCCTACTATAGTACCCTATTGGGGTGGCAAAAAAGTTCGTAGCACGTGGCTCGATTGTGACTCGCACCTGACTCACTCGCTAACAGCTCGTTCGTTACTGGATCGAGCTGTTAACGAGCCAGCTCGCCACTAGCTCGGTTCAGAATTAACGAGTTCAAGCTAGCTCGGCTAGGCATCAATTTGTGAATTTGTATGATTTTGTGTGTATTTTATACTGTCTAGCTCGGTCCAGCTCGGTCCAAAAAGTTTGTAGAATTTATTTTCTTCTTAAAACAAGATCCAACCAAATCTGGCGAGCCAGCTCGGGCTGGCTTGTCACGATTTCAAGCTGAGGTTTTAGCTTGGATGCCCTAGATCCAGCTCGCTCGGCCGTAACTCGGTCCAGAATTAACAAGCTGAGCTAGGGCCTAGTTCGGACCGAGCCAAGCACAATTTCTTTTATCAGATACTACTCTTTAAAAAATTATCCGAGGCGAAAATCATCAATGCATTCTTTGTTGTATCATATTTATTTTTAAGAATTGAAAAAAGAAAAATTAGCTTATAGAATGAAAACCTTCTCCATAAGTTAGACCTTCACAGAGCGGACACAGCGGTAAAAAAAAATTATGAAAACAAATCAGACATCAAATTTAATGGAAAAGAAATACCAAAATGACAACAAAAGCTTAATGTCTCCTTTTGTGTTTTTATGTATATTTATAGGTTATAATGACAACAAAATTGTCTGACAACCTCAACAACAGAATCAATGGTTTCTAAGAATTTGCATTAAGGACCTGTTTGGACACATTACTGTGTCCGTGGGAAAAAAAAAATTCAGTCTGATTGAATTTTTTTTTTCTCTACACGCACAGTAAAATTTAGTTCAATTTCTGTGCCCATGCCCATTCCCCTTTGTGCGCCGAACAGACCCTAAAGGTCTATTTCCATTTGGGTTTCGGAACTGGTGCAATTTGTCGATAATGGGGATCTAAATGGAGCCTTAGTGGTGCAAATCTCATCGTTTGTTTCCTTCTTAGTTGATTGGTGTTTTCTTTTTGGTTTTATTTCAGGTGTTGGAGGAGAAGAGCATTGTGTGCAAAAGAAGAGGACGGAGACAATTAGAAGAAATGGACTCTTCTATTAAAATTAAAGGACAAATTAGTCAATTCATATTATAAAATAATTAAATAAAATATTATATAATTAAAAGGGAATAGGAAAAATAATGTCCAAGTTTTTATGGAGATTTTGGATATTATAGTGTTTTGATGAGAAAATTGGCTATTTCAAAAGTTTCTATGGGTATACTAGAAATTTTTCCTACTTTTTATTCAGGGGCTACCCACAATTTATCTTATGTTGAAGCCACCTAAATCTTATGACTTGAGAGTAGGTCCGATGGGCATCGGACTTACCTCGGTTCGATGGGTTTAATCACCATTGATTTGCTTTTAGATTCGTGCGAAATGCTTTAAATCCCGTGCGTCTATGTTTCAATTTTCGTGCGCACAAATCTTATACTAGATCGGACGGTCAGAGTGGCGTTGAACCTAAAAGTAAGTCCGATGGGCATCGGACCTACTCCGTTCTCAAATCTTATTTATATGTCGCTGTTATTTATAACATGAATTTGTCGACCTAATGTTTGGTATTATATACTCTTATTTAAACTAAAACAAAAATATCAGATCGATTTCATGACTTCATTTAATATTCTGCTTTTGATTATATCAGCTAAAAATTTAATTTGTTGTTTTCTTAGCATCTTGTTGGCGGTTGCTGTGAAGCACACCGCGGTCCTAATAGGAAACTCGGTTCCTCCCAGTCCAAATCACCTCAATTCAGAGAAAGAACTGGAGATGCCAATTTCAGCAAAAAATAAAGATAAGGAGCTTCCATTTAGCCAGAGAAATAGAATAAAAGCGAAGTAAAAGTTAATCCACAAACTTGATCTTTAATTTGTTGGTGTTTGATGGAGTAACGTAAAATTAATATAAAATAATATAAAAAAACTAGAAATTAGTGCCAAATACCAAAACTTATATTAGATTATAAGAAACATTAAGTAACAAATTATCATGATCATACACTTATATCGGATACGGAAGTTTATACATTTTTTTTCACTTTCATTGTTATTATATGTAATATCTTGTACGTTAATTTGTAAATTACTACTAAAATCTAATATAAGTTTCTCGAAGGTATCATTATTATATGCAACATCTTTTACGTTCAGACTATTAGAGTACGAGAGGATATTTAAAATAATTTTATTCAAATTTAAATAATAATATAAGATTAAATAAGAATAATATTTTAGTCTTAGTTGAGGTAGAGTAACTTTACTTTGTTTATATGAGGTGAAGTAAAATTGTTGAAGTGGATATGTAATTTATTCTAGTTTACAAGATTTAGAGTGGGGGTAAGAACTTATTTTCACCCTTATTTCACTTATCAAAATAGAATACAAACTTCCAAAAATGTAAGTTTAATAATATGCTTAAACTAAAAAAAAAATACTATATCTTGTATCATTACTTTGGTTCTAAAATTGTACAATAAATCAAATGAATTCAATATCTTGTAGCTTTCTAAAAAAAAAAATCATTGATTCCATTATAGCGAGTCGTGTAGTTTATTGATAATTTGCTATATGTTCTAACTAGTATCGTTGAACTACAAGTATACTTCATTCTGAATATTTTATATATTATCTCAATTATATATTTGTTAAATCTATCCAAGAGTATAAAAAATGAAATGGAAAATTGTTCTTATCACGACAATTAATTTAGCATGGGGTATTTAATAATGCAACAATATAGATACTTTAATTTCGAGTTAGTAGATGTCTAATTAAAGTTTTCAAATTCTTTTTTTCTCTTTGTAGTAGGCTTCGCTTATTAAAATACATTAAACCAAATAAAAACTTTTACAAAAAAATGAAAGTACAATTAAAGAAGAAAACAATTTGAAATTTAAAATTAAATGGATATCTACCGGATACATTATTTGAGCATATCTGACATATAATTTATATATTTTTATTTATTGACCCGTTGTCATATCCAGGTAATATCTGTCACTGTGAATTAGGAAAATGAAATGGAAGATCCAGTTTCTGTAAATGGAGAAACAAATTGCGCTTGCTTCGTAAGCAAAGCCGAAACCCTTTCTCTAATCCGAGATTCCGAGGTATGTATTAATTGTAATTTTCAATCCAAAGTATAAAACAAAAGAGAGATGGAGTAACGAGTGAAAACCAAAAATGGAGAGAAGACAGAGAAGCTTCTCTTCTCTCTCCGCCTTCGCCTTTCCTCTTCTTTTCTCACTTCTCTCTCTACTCCGCCTCTCCGTAAGCGAGCAAACGCCAATCAGAGGTACCTTTCTCTTGCGAATAATGTCTTTTATCCTGATTTTCTTTCTTTTTTCGTTATTATATGACGTATTTCAGCTGAGATTAGCCAATTTACGGGTACATTTAACTCTACTTTTGTTTCTAACGCATTTTTTCCGTTGATTTACTACAAGTACTATTAATTGAGCAACTACGAGGTTATCCCTAAATTTTCTCCTCTTGCAATAGATGAATTCCATGAAATAAGATTCCAAATGTATATATCCTTAATTCTTGTCTTTAATCGTTGAATTTTGAGCAATCATAGTTTTTAAGGTAACAAATTCTCGTGAATAATTTCATTTGGAACTGGTCTTGTACCAAATATGCCTTTGCATCGTATATTTCTTATTTATTTGCAAGTTTCTATCAATAAAAATGGGGTCGTATGCGCTTACATAACCAAATTTTTGTGTAAGGTAATTCAATTAGGGTAATAAAATTGATGCAAGTGTAAATAAGGAAACCCTTTCGTGAAATATCTAAGCCATTTACCTTTTGGTTTTATCCACAGAGGTTAACTTGGAAGAGCCAATTATAACATTCACTCCGCAATATTTCGGTGGTCACTCATGCGAGCGGTCACACATCTCTCCCTTGTCGCGGGTGTATAATATCAAGAGTTATGCAAACTCACATAGGGTTTCATTAAATATCTCTGGATCCCTACCTGAGAAGTTCCACTGGAAAATTGAGGTTTGTTCTCATAGGTGAGTTATTACTTTACTGAATTTTATGTTGTGAAGTACCTGATGCATGTCAGCATATGAGTAACTAATTGGGATGGCTATAGATGGGGATGCATTATTTTTGTAGTATTATAGTTGGGTTGGGTCCAACCTAATCTGCCAGGAGACCAAGAAATTATGACCTGACTTAGCCGTTTGACTTTGATGAGTCATTGAGTTGCAACGGCATCATCAAATTGTCATATTGGTTCTTTGCTACCAATTACATTTATATTTTATTTTAGTTAGTTAAACTATTCAAGGCTAAAGCATAGTCTTTGTTTCACCATATGATTACCATTATAAGCAGTGTGGTCAGTCTAATGTGATCAGTTTTGACCTTGAATTTAAGACCTTGGTTCCAATAGTTCCTGTCAGTGGTAGCATGTCCATGCTGATATATGTCCAATGTAGTTATTGGTGCCAGTCTGTTCTACAATTTTCCTTGGTTGTATCATTCTATCTTAGAAATGAAAAGTGTTATGTTACCCAATTTATCGAAATTTTGAATACTCTGTAGGAATGCTTCTATGGGATTATGCGAGTGTGAGTCGAGTAACTGGCAGAGCCTTCACAATGGGCAATGGAATAGTTTTATATCACCATATGAGAAAAGATACATCGACATACGAGTTAAGGATCAGATTTCTACCTCTTTCTCTCTTTCTATCCAAGAAGGTAACTTTCTAATTCTTGAATTTTTTTTCCTTTTGATGTCTACTTGCAAACTTCTTTGGGGCATGCTAGAATTGTAGCTAGGATGCTAATCAGGTCTATCACTATGTACCTACCATTAATGCTACTTATAGTCAACTTATTGATAATAATCAGTAACATGATACTGGACTCGAGTGTGCATTTGATTACCAAACTTATTTTGAGCTTTGGAAAAGAAAAAAAAATAGAATCACTCTTTTTTTGGGCATAAAACACCCATGATTGTTCGTGTTTGCATAAAAAACAATACTTTAATATTTACCAAGAATAATCTAACAAAATATTCCATTTTTCCTCTTTTCTCTTTGGATAAGTTTTTTCACTGCTTTGTACAAACCTATAATTTACTCTTAAAAGTTCTCTTGTAATCAAGTCAGGTTAACACGGTTAGAGAAATGGAACAAATATTAAGGAGGGATGCAGAATTAGAAGTACACAAATTAATTCTAGCTAAATTATTGGGTGTTATGTAAACCTCAAATATGATGTCTATGTGGGCCAAATACATGTTTGAATTACTAATCTGATGGCAAAAGAAACAACAGAAAAGAACCAGGAAACTATTACTGCTTGTTTACTTTAATAGTTTTGTTTTGTGTTTGGTAAATGTTTTTTGTTCACAAATGTGAAATTTATTTATTTCATGACACTCCTGTAGAGTTCCACCAGTGGCGGCTATTTTGTCTTGGGATAGGGCTTATGCTGCTCATTCTAGCCCCAGTTGTCAGTGACTGGGCCCCGTTTTATTATAGCAGCTCTATGGCCCTGGGCATACTGCTAGTTGTCTTGCTTGTCCTTTTTCAGGTACCTTTTTTATTACCTTCGAAGTTGATGCGCTAAAATATTTGATGAGATTATTTATAAGTTCAGAGAGTTGGCTTCCTTGATTAATATTTGATCTAAATATAATCTCATATTTCTCTATTGACTACTGATAAAAAATTCAAATTATCCAAATTGGTTGCAGGGTATGAAATTACTGCCCTTGGGAAGGAAAAATCTATTCTACTTGACCATTTATGGCTCTGTGGTAGGTTTTCAGCATAATCATTTAATTAAAATTTTGTTTTGCTACTTATTTTTAACTTTGAAATATGCAAAAAGGATATCAATGTTCTTTGAATTGTAATAGGCCCTCCAAAGACAGTTAAATGTATACTGTTTAACGATTATAATTCTAATCCATTTAATCATTGTCATTAAGATAAATCCTTTGCTTGTTTTAAAAGGGTCATCTCATTGTGGTTTCTTGATTTTAATAGACTAGATCAACAAAAGGAATAATTTCTGACTCCTGATTACTTAATTAGTTTGGTAAGAGTTTAATGCTAAGTTAAAATGTATTAAAACGAGAGACAGAGGGATTGGAAAGATTTAATTTTTATTCATTTCCATCAAGCTGTAATGTACAATGTTGATGAGTATATATAGAAAATGCTTTCCTATTACATCAATCTAACTGTGGTTAGAATCCTTAATCATAGTTCTAACCACTAACTAACTAAGTAACAGCCTTGTAACAAACTCTCTAGAAGCTGTCTAACTAACTAATTGCTCCTCATTAGTTACTTGCTGAGTTACTCCTTTCTGTATGTTTCAAATGTTTTTGAAAAGGGGGCCATGAACTTGAAAATTCTTTATAGGCGGGATTTTCTGCAATTTTCAGCATAGCTATTCCTCTCATTATTAATCTTTTACTTTAGTTGGATTCTGATTTTCTATCTTTTGCATTCTTAAAATATCAGCTAGGTATCGGCTCATACATTGCGCACTACTTCTCTTCAATTGTCAGTTCTATCCTGGCAACTTTTGGCTTGAGTGAGGAAATGCATAATCCTGTAAGTATTCCAATCTGTAATAATGGACTGTACTCATACTACTATAGCTTTATTAAATTGAATTTTTTATGTAAAGAAAGTCCTGTGATACTTCCTACCTATGTCTCAGCATTTGTTTCTTAAAATGTTTTTGACATTGAGAAAATTGGAACAACCGTGTTATGATCAGATTTAAGGTGGCATGACCTTACTGAACTGATAAAAAATCTAACTGCCATACCTGACCTGGAACCAACCGGAGGGTTGAGTGAACCAAAATCCAACATTGGCTTTTGCATACAACCTGAGATTTGACAAACATAAGATGATCCAACCAAATCTGACCTATATGCCTTTGCCATCTCTGCTTTACATATCTCGTATGGTGTATGGTCTTAACATTGGCTTTTGCATGCTTTTATTTGATTCACCATAGTCATTTCAAATATCCATTCATTTTCCTGCTTCTGGAATGTTTTGTATACACAGGTCTCAGTTTTCCTAATAGTGGTTGTAGTCTTGGCTGGTGCTGCTCTAGGCTACTGGGTTGTGAGGAAGTTTGTTCTTTCTGCTGATGGCCATGTTGATGCCGACATTGCTCGATTTGTACTGTGGGCCATGCGTGTTATTGCTCTCTTTTTCATCCTCCAGGTGGACAAGTGATTAATCTATTCTACATATTTCATGTTTTTAACAATAACTACTTATTATATATTGCATTTAAGCTAAATTTGCCATTACCTCAATCAATGTCCTATTGTGTACTTTTCCCTCAACTATGCTGAAATTTACCAATGATCAAGTTGTAGATGAATATAATCAAGCAAGAAAAGCATTAAGAGAAAAAAAAAACAGAGATAAGCAAAAAATTAGGTCATGCTACTTACTCGAAGCTGATATCTGGCTCGTACCAGGCTACTACATGTGGTGTCGCCTAGTATTAAGACTAGTAACTGACCCCTAGAATTGTACTCTAGCCTTTAATTCAGACTACATTTAATCGACTTCTCCTTTATTAACTAATTTGCAAGTATGTATTTATTTTATTACTGATTTTATCTTTTATTGGCAGAGTTCTCTGGATCCTCTTCTTGCACTTGGTGCACTAGGCGCTTCTTGGTATACCAGCACTGTTGCTTCTCACTTGCTTTCTTCAATATTCTTGTAAGTTTGACTACATTGAGTTGAAGATTTTCTTATTTTGGAAATTTTGAGTGTTAATTTCGGTATACTTATTGGGATTGACTGCTTTATCATAAAGCATTTCGAGGTCTGAATGGAATGAAGATTACAGTGATGGTGGATTCTGGAACAGCAGGAAATGAGAACTTGCACATTACTTATTTTTCTCATTCCATTATGCTAAACCCTCAAATCCCAGAGTTTGATCAACACTGAATCTTAATTAATAATACAGTAGGATCCCAATCATGGGAAAAAGAGCTTGGGAATATATTTGTACGTCTTGCTATTTGCTTGTTTGGAATCCAGTATGATTACCAAGAACACCAATCTCTGAACTTGATAGTACTGATATTGTAACAATCAGGTTTTTAATATTTATTCATTTATTCTTTGATGCTTCTGAATGTGAAACTAGGAAAACTGATTTCTTCATTTCATCCTTCCCCAATTTTGGTGGGCATATCCTTGTTTTTGTTTTTTATTTGCTTCTCTTACTTTTTTTAACATTCCTTTTCCTCTTTTTAGGCACCCTTTTAATTCTTACAATGAAATGAAAGTATTTAACTTTTTGAGTCATACTTATAGGAGGGAAGAATCAAGTAATGGAGGAGGCTTGTGGCAACCAAAGGCTAGTCAAAAGCTTCTCTCTCCTTATGGAAGGCAACCTGAGTTTCTTAGTAAATCGAGCAGGAGGGACTATGGTGGACCCATTTGGGAGAGCCCTTGTAGCCCAAATTCGTGGTCAGGACGTGCTACGAAAGGTACCCAGTATATTTCTTATTATTTGCTAACTCAATATTTCTGTGTAGCAGCTGAAATTGAACATTAGATATTTTTACCTACCATGCTTTTGTTAGTTTGGTGTTTACGAGATTCTATGTTCCATTTGTCTATTTACTGTTCCATTTAAATTGAAAAAGGAAAAGAAAATCACTAAGATTGAGCTAAAATTAGGGATAATTTGGGCTTGAAGTATGTATGAACTTGTACGAATGGATATGCTCGAGTTAATAGGAAAAGGGTTGGTGATAACTTGGTCACCTTCTTTTTGTTAAAATTGGTGGGATGTTTATTGTGTTGTAATATTACTGCAAACTGCATATACAAGTAAATGTCAGGTCTGTTTTTATAAAATACAAGTATATATGAGCTCTACATAATAGAGATTTATATATCTTATCAGATATATGATCAATATGGCACCAATGTATGCCCTGGTTGTATTATATCATACAAGTACTGCAGTACTTCTGGAGTTCTGGTTCATTGCGTACCAAGTTTTTTTTTTAATTTGTGAATTATTGTTTATTGATTGCTTATTTTTGTAAATCACTTTATTTTCATTTCTGTATACCTTTTTTGCCTTTTTACTGTGCAGCACAAGTCAACTCAGCCACCTTTAAGAAAAAAACTCCAAAAAGCCGAGAAAGAGATTACTACTCGACGTACCATAATGTACCAAAGCGGAAGTTCACGAAGAGAGAATGGGACCGATTCACCCAGGAGCAAACAAACAGCGCTCTGGCAGAATGGGCCACCAGCCTGGATGTGGTCCGATGGATTTCTGACAATGCGCATCGGGTTCACGTGGACCGGGACAGTGCCACTGACAAGGACGACAGTCCAACGAGCTCATCGGGCTCCTCAGAAGAGCTGGAGCAGATCAACAAAGGACTCGGTCTACTCCAGTGGTGATGAACCAGATCATGCTTGGAGGAAACTAAAGTCTTGAGTTTAACTGATTTTACTTGCCTTTAGGTGATCAGGATGCTTGGTTATCCTTGTAGTATGACTGATATTACCCTTTTTAGGTGACCTTGCAGTTTGCATATCCAGTGTGTGTAATGATCTTACTGTAGTTTAGTTAATGTGACAGTTTTGACACCTAGTTCGTTTAATATATTTTATGTTTAGGTGGCCTGCAATTTAGGATTCAGTCTAGTCTAGGAAGGGGTATGATTTAGTGTTAACTATTGTTAGATGACTTCTGCAACAAGTAACTGCACAATTTTACCATATTCTTTTGGATGCGAGCTTGAATATCTGCTTCTTTTTTTTCTGTTTATGGCTTAAATTAAACTATAAAAATGTTTTACAAGTGGGAATATTTTTTATGTTTGGAAGCATTGCTTTCCAAAACTAACAAATTAGTAACCTAATTTCCATATGTCAAAATGCAGTTGCAAAATGCAATTGCTCAAAAGTCAAACATTTGTAATTCCCAAGTGCGGTTATATTTAGAAACGGTTTAACAATTTGGTAAACAACTTTTTCTTTCCGCAAAAGTATTTATATTATTGGGCCGGATTCAGCCTAAGATTAGGCTGTCTATACTCGGCAACATCATGTTGAGTTATTATTTTTTTTCAAATACACTAGGCAAGTATATTACCATACACATTTAAACCGGCTGCAGTTTCTACTCGGAGAACATTTTCTGTTGCTAAAATGGGCCGTGATGCACAGGAGATTTTACTCTTGGTAACGGTTTGTACTAGAGTTTGCCTGGGCCATGCGCCTATTGGTCTATTGGAGACGGATTAGATCAAATGTGGGTTTGATTATAAAGATAGCATCAATTCATTGATTGTGAGTGGTGTTGACAGAAGGTTATCACCTAAACTGTCTTAATTTAGCACGTATACTAGTGGTTTGAAAAGGGGCCGGGTCGGGTCGGTCCGGTCCAAACCCGCCCGGTCCCCGGGTTGACTCGGGCACGGGTTAGCCCGGGTCAACGGGTTGAGTCGGGTAGGGGGGGGGCGGGTTGGGGTCTGACTCGGCCGAACCTAACCCGGTCTAAACCCGGCGGGTTAGGACGGGGCGGGTTAGGTCGGGTCAGGGGTCGGTCCGGTCCGGGTAGGGCCGGTCCGGTTTGGTTTTTTTTTTTTTTTTTTTTTTTCCAGTTTCTGTTTTTTTTTTTTTTCTGTTTCCAGAGAGGCAGAGAGGGGCAGAGGGCCGGCAGAGAGGAATTTTTTTTTTTTTTTGCATTTTTTTTTCTTTTTATTTTATTTTAACTCAATATATTTTTGTTATAACTTTTAACAAAATCAAATTAAGTTAAAACCGAATTTTGTTAAAACCAAATTATTCTAAAACCGAGATATACCGAATTAGTTTAAAACCGAATTATTTTTTATCTTTAAAATCGAATTATTTTAAAACAATAGATTTAAAACAAAAGTTACCCTCCTCCTTTATTCCGGGCTTGGGACCGGCTATGTAAAATAACATAGGCGGAGTTCTAACTTTTTTTTTGTTAGTAATTATTCTTTAAAATAAAACAATTGAAATATTTAGAAATTATAATTTAAAAAAATGTAAATAAAAATTAAAAGAGGATAGAATTTTATACCGACACTACCTATCTAGTAGTTGTTGTGCATATACCATAGGTCGCTCTCTTGCTCACCGTCCGAATCCTCGTTAGGCTCAGGTCCCTCGGTACCGCTTTCTTGAGTGTCGACACCGGATGATGACGCTTCCAATCCCATGGCATGTTGCGTGCAATTTTCAGCATCAAACCAGTCTTTCAAGCACACAAGTCTCTCGAAAACATGTGCACCCAGCTTACTTCGTTTATCGGTAAGGATCCTGTTCGCCGAGCTAAAACAGGATTCAGAAGGGACGGTTGACACGGGCACGGCAAATATGTCGCGGGCCATCATCGCCAGTGTTGGATATGCAGTTGCATTCCTCCTCCACCAATCCATGAAGTCAACTCCTTCACTTTCGGTGGTCCCCAAACAGTAGCTCATTAACTCGTTCGTGTTACCTTGGGATTCCGTCGGGTCGTCATCATCCTGAAAATCGCCTAACAATCCAGTACTGCTGTGTGTGGATAGACTATTAAAACAATAGAAAAAATTAGTGGACAAATAATGTAGATATTATAAATAATAAATATTAAAAACATATGTATATTTATATTCGTACCTCACGCCACCGGTCGAAGGCGGTTGGTCAGCATTTCTTCTTTCGCTGTATATGGCAAACATGTCCTCCAATGCCCGTTGTACGCGGGGCTCCTCGTCCCTCCAGTTTAATCTTAGATTTTTCTTGTAGGCTACGAGTATTTTTACCGTGAACTTCTTCTTGTATGCCGGATGGAGGCAGTTTGCGAGAACTGTCAAGAGGGGTACCTCTTCCCAATATTTAAGAAATTTTACCTTCATGGCTGCTACGATCGGATGGAGAGGGGAATCCTCACTATCCCTATCTTCCATATCACGGTACACCTTGGAAATATAGTAGAGATGGTGCAGCAACTCATGTGCCGTCGGTGTGTACGAGCAAGATAATTTCACGGTTGCGGTGAAAAAGGTTCCAAGGAATTGTGCAAGCATTATTATTAGCTGCCATTCGGGGTCGGTGAGTTCCAAAGCTTGTCCTTCGTTCGTCGATCTCAACATCTCCCCTATAGCCGCCTTGTAAGGAATGCATCGGTGCAGCATCCTGTAGGTGGAATTCCAACGGGTGTCTAACAAAAATAAATCTAAATTAAATCTAAATTAAATATAAATTAAATCTAACAAAAATAAATCTAAATTCAAATTGGACTCTAAGTATCTAAATTCAAATTGGCCGAACTTCACAAGAAAAAAAAAAAAAAAAATTTTTGGCTCATTGGCCTCTGCCCTCTGGCCTATGGCCGAACTTCACAAGAAAAAGAAAAAAAAAAAAACTGCGGTGCCCTGCCCTCTGGGGCTCTGGGCCATTGGCCGAAATTCCAAAAAAAAAAAAAACAAAAACAAAAGGCCGAACTTCAAAAGAAAAAGAAAAAGAAAAAAAAAAGAAAAAGAAAAAATAAGTGTAATTAAAATTTTAAAAATATATTTAAGAAAAAATAAGTCTAATTCAAATTATAACTCTAACAAAATAAAATATAAATTATTTAAATTTAAAAAATAAAATCTAATTAAAATTTACAAAATAAAATCTAATTCAAATTTAAAAATTAAGTTTAATTCGAATTTAAAAAAATGTCTAATTCAAATTTAAAAATTTAAAAAAAATAAAATATAACATATTTATCTAACAAATCTATTTATCTAATCTATTTATAAATAAAATAACTTATTTTAAAAAGTAAAATCTAACCTTCAAATTATAACTCTAACAAAATAAAATATAAATTATTTAAATTTAAAAAATAAAATCTAATTAAAATTACAAAATAAAATCTAATTCAAATTTAAAAATTAAGTTTAATTCGAATTTAAAAAAATGTCTAATTCAAATTTAAAAATTTAAAAAAAATAAAATATAACATATTTATCTAACAAATCTATTTATCTAATCTATTTATAAATAAAATAACTTATTTTAAAAAGTAAAATTTAACCTATTTCAAAATCTAGTCTATTTCAAAATAAATCCGAATTTCAAAATAAAATCCAATAATATAACATATTCAAAATTTAAATTATAACTCTAACAAAATCTAACAAATCTATTGTATATTGAAGTAACAAATCTAAAATCTAAAAAATCTAACCTATTTAAGATAAATCCGAATTTAAAAAAATAAAATCTAGTCTATTTCAAAATAAATTCGAATTTCAAAATAAAATCCAATAATCTAACATATTCAAAATTTAAAAAAGAAAATATAACATATTTATCTAACAAATCTATTTATCTAACCTATTTATAAATAAAATAACTTATTTTAAAAAGTAAAATCTAACATATTTCAAAATTAAATACAATAATCTAACATATTTAAAAATAAATCTAAAATCTAACATATTTGAAATTATTCAAATGTAACCTATTAAAAATAAAGATTACATATTTAAAAATAAATTTAACTATCCAACAAATTCAAAAATAAAAAATAACTAAAAAATTTAACCTATTTAAGATAAATCCGAATTTAAAAAAAATAAAATCTAGTCTATTTCAAAATAAATCCGAATTTCAAAATAAAATCCAATAATCTAACATATTCAAAATTTAAAAAAGAAAATATAACATATTTATCTAACAAATCTATTTATCTAACCTATTTATAAATAAAATAACTTATTTTAAAAAGTAAAATCTAACATATTTCAAAATTAAATACAATAATCTAACATATTTAAAAATAAATCTAAAATCTAACATATTTGAAATTATTCAAATGTAACCTATTAAAAATAAAGAATACATATTTAAAAATAAATCTAACTATCCAACAAATTCAAAAATAAAAAATAACTAAAAAATCTAACCTATTTAAGATAAATCCGAATTTAAAAAAATAAAATCTAACATATTTCAAAAATAAATCCGATTTTCAAAATAAAATATATTAATCTAACAAATCCAATAATCTAGCATATCCATTATCCAATAATCTAACATATTCAAAAATAAAATCCAATAATCTAACATATTCAAAAATCTAACAAATATAACATTTATTTGAACAAACAAATAAATGTAGCTTATTTATCTAATAAATTTAAAAATAAATCGGAATTTAACAAAGAAAAACTAACAATATTAAAAATTACTAACAATATCTAACAATTACTAAAAATTACTAACTACTTAAAATTACTAACAATTACTAACAAAGTAACAATTACTCAATATTACTACAAATTTCTAAACATTACTAACAATTACTTAAAATTATCTAACAATTCCTAACAATTACTAAATTAACCTATTTAAACTAATTCTAATTATTTAACAATTACTAAAAATAAATCTAACCTTTTAATCTTGCGGAAAAATCTTGCGGGAGGTAGAATGAAAAAAATCCTTCGTAATTCCTCTACTTTCGTCTTTCGTATTTTTTTGCGTATTTGTAGAATGAAATAAATTGCAACTCTTTTTTTTTAAACAATAAAAATAAAATTTGAGAATAATAAAAATATTGAGAGTATGAGAATATGAGATTGAGAGAATGAGAGATTGAGAATAATGAGTATGAGATGTGAAAATTTATGAAGAATGGGGGTATATTTAAGAGTGTTTTGGGGGGGGGGGGGGGGGGAAATCTGCCGTTGAAACATAAAAAAATTTCAAATTTCGGTGGGGGGTCGGGTCGGGTCGGGTCGGGTCCCGCCGGGTTTGACCCGGGTTTCGGGGGGGTTAGGTCGGGTTTGACCCGGGTTATGTCGGGTTAGGGTCGGTTCACACGGGTTCGGCCGGGTTTGAGGGGGTTTAGTCGGGTTTTGGGTCGGGTTAGGTCGGTTCGGGTCGGGTTTAGGCCGGTCCGGGTCGGGTTCGGGTAGACGGGTTGAAACGGGGGGGGGGAGGTCGGGTTTCGCCCAGAAAACCGCATCCGACCCGTTTTAAACCCGACCCATCCCTTTAGGACGGTTCGGGTCGGGTCCATGGTCGGATCCGGGTCGGTCCGGGTCCGGGTCCCGGGTTTGCGCGGGTCGGGTTGGACCGGGCGGGTATAATCAATACACTAACGTATACTAGCAAATATTTTTCTCACTGACATGAACTTGCAATGCGCATCGCTTTGAAATTCGTACATCCTGTCTTGAGATCTACAAAACGATCACTTCTCTCTATATATATATCTTCTGTGTAATTTCCTGCTCACGGAATCTCGGAGGTAACAGAATATTTCTGTTTAGATTTGGACCGTCCGATCGGAATTCGGGTCAATCCAGTCTGAGATGAAACGTACAGAGCCCCTTTAATATTCATACAGTATCATATATGATACGAATTCTGTGATGCATGGGTTGTGATTTGTCTACACTGAACTTTTTTTTTATGAAGTGTGACAGTTTGCGAAAAAGTGAACACCAGTTAAAATAAAGCGAAAATGTGGCTACAATATTTAATATAAATGATAGAAATTTATTGCTAAGTATTCAACTAGTAGAATAATAATTTGTTAAAAAGTATCGATATTAAGTCTAAAAGTACATTTTATGATTGAAATTTAAATTTAAGGAAGTTGGGTTTTATTGACAACGGATTATTTTGAAAATTTTAAGAACCATAAAAGGTTTTTTTTAGAGCTTGATAGTGGCTATCAAGGGAACAGCCATAAAAGTTAAATTATAATTCTAAAAATATGACAAGTATAATGTATTCTATATTTTAAACATATCATATACATTAAAAAAAATGATGCAAGTTTTACCATTCGTCAAATAATATCAAATTGGCATCTGTCCATATTTAATGATCAAACATAAATGATATATCACATGAAAATTAATACACAATAAATCTATACTGAAAAAAATATGTTTATATTTTTTTACTTTTAAAAAAAAAATTTGGCATAATTTGAAAAGGTATTCTTAAGGTTGTCAATAAGACAAGAAATCATTACTCTTTAAGGAATATAGTAACTGTTATAACCCGTACAAATTTAATTTAGTTAATTAACCTAATAATTAAAATTTGTAACTAATTAAAACTTAAATTAAGTAGTTAGGTTAAACAAAGGTTTAAATAATTTATTTAAATGAATTGTTATATAATTACCTATTAAATCAAATTATTAGTTTAGGAAATTAAAAACTTAAATTAAAAACATAACAAATTTTGAAAAGTAATTAAATAAATAAAAATTTATTAAATTAAATAAATCGTATTGATTATATGTTAACTCAATTTAATATTATGAATTGCAATGAAATGTTGAAAAATACGAATTACCGGGTTAAACACGATCCTATTAATAAGCATTTTAATTAATAATTAAACCATAACAAATACATTAGAAATAAACCGAGAATTTCGTACTACATTTCAAAACACGAATTTTGATTATTCGCATCGGGATTGGAATAGATTAATCACGAGAGATTCAAATTGAAATTCCTTGATTTTACAAATTATTTAGATCGTTCGATTAACTCTGCACGAATCTTAAGGCTCTCAATGGTTTTTAAAAACCATCCCCCTTTCCTCTCCCTTCTCTCTCTACCTATGGGGCCGCCCCTTCCCTACCCTCTTGTCTCTCTTTCGTGGTGCTCTCTTTGGGAGAGAAAATGGAGGCTAAATCGTTGTTCACCTGCTCGCGTCGCGTCGCCCTCGTGCGCGCGATGACCTTGGCAGTACGGCTGTCAGGAAACCCTGACGCCTTTGACCCGCGCCCCTTCCCTCGTGGCTCCTCTGGCTATTTATGTCGCTCTCGTCTCTTTTGTGTTTGGTTGCTATTCTCTCTGTCTCTCTTTTCTCGCTCATGTGTTGAGAACAAATCTCTTTCTCTCCTCTTTTCGTTTGCCTCTGTCTTGGTATTTATAGAAACCCTAGGGTTTTTGGTTGGCCGTTTTTCTTGCGGTTGGTGCCTTTGTTGTGTGGTGCTTGATAAATTCTTGACGGCCGGAGGCGGGGTGACTTGGTACCGGCCTAATTTTGACCCTCGTTGTGATTCTCTCTCTCGGGTAACTATTCAACTACCTATTTATTTGATGCCGGGCTCGGGTTGTTGATTTTCCCGGCCGGCCGTTGTTTGCTTGTTGTGCTGGTTTACTGGTGCGCGTTTTTTGTGTTTCTGTTGCCTGCTGGTTTTACTGGTACCGTACCAGTTCGTTTCTTTTCCTTGTGTGCCTGTTGTGGCTCTGACCCGTGACCCTTGTGCTTGTTTTCTTTGGCTTTGCGCCTCTTTGCTTGCTCTGTGAATTGTTGCCTTGATCTTGGCTTGTGTCGTTTTGTTGTTTGGTGGCTGTTGCTTGACCTGTGGCCTTTGTGCCTTCTTTGTTACTGGTACCGACCCGGTACCAGTATTGGGGGCTTTGTGTGTTGCCTTGTTACTCTTTGGCTTGCTTGTTTTTGTTGCTTGTTGCCTTACTGGCACTGTACCAGTACCGGTACAGTGAGGCCCTTGTGGGTGTGCTGGTTTGCCTATTTGATTTTCTCTGTGATTTGTGCTTGCTGTGACGCTATTAGGAGATGCTATACCAGTTGGTACGGCCCAGTGATGCCACTGGTACCAAAATTTGAATCGATGAGGACGCAAACGTAAATAAAATAATTTAGAGGGGGTTTTTGGTAATTTATCAGACCCTAAGTGATATTGTGAAGTTATGAGGGCCTAAGTACATAAATGTGATTTTTAATTATTGGGCCGGCATAATATTAATTAAGTGGGCATTTTGCCTTTTTGCTTCCCTGTTGGGCTTGGCCGAAACTACCTTAATGGGCTTGGCCCATTTTGGAAATTCATGGAATTGGGCCTTTAGGTCGAAATATAGAAAAATGGAGCCTTGATTTAATTGCTTGGATTTGGCCCAAATTTTGACCGGGTTGTACAAACCTAACAAGTGATAGGTTAGCACACGAAAATAAATTACTGTGAATTGGATTGAGATTACGCGAATGTAGGAATTTAATTTAAAAGCATGGTTTGGACTTTAGTTAAAATAAATTGAAGTAAAATATGGTTTAGCAAATTAGGGTCTTGAGCCTCCTCACGGTAGGCTCGATCCGAAGTCTTGACATTTATTAAAAGTGATCGAGATCAAAAGTGCAACCAAGTAGTGATTTAAAATATTTAAAAGTCGAACTAAAAATCAGAAAATAACGTAAACTTAAAGATCGAGAGATGATTAAAATAACCCTGGATATTCGCCTCATAACATAATTTGAGCAGATACAAAGATCCAATTTGGACAACGTATAATCTTGAAACACATTTAATTACACACACATTAAGTAATTAGAGTTTATAAATTAATTAAATAGAATTTTTAAATAAAGAAAATGATTTCTAAAATAAAATATGTTGTTAATTAATAAAGAACAATTAATTAATAACATATTAATATTTTCGAATCATTACAATTACAAAAATTTACTAAGTATGATAATTAAATAATCGACGTATTATGTTATATTATAAATTAAGAGTGAGCCTATGGTGCTATGCATAGCACGGATGGGGTCCGTGCTACGGCCAAAAATTTGACTTTTTAAAATCCTAACGGTCGATCCAACCGTTCAATGTGATAATTATATGAATATGTACTTGCAAACTAAATTTTATATTTTTTCGAATTTTTTTACTATTTTTTTAGATAGGTAGAAAAATCAGTGTTTTCTGAAAATTCTGGACCATCAAAATTCTACCTATCTAAAAAAATAGTAAAAAAATTCGAAAAAATATAAAATTTAGTTTGCAAGTACATATTCATATGTTTATCACATTGAACGGTTGGATCGACCATTAGAATTTTAAAAAGTCAAATTTTTGGCCGTAGCACGGACCCATCCGTGCTATGCATAGCACCATAGCCTCACTCATAAATTAATCAACACGTGCAAATTATTAAAATAATTGAATATAGATAATTAATTAGAAAACGTACCTCTATACTACAAGTAATTAATTAGAGTTAAATAATAGCAATTTAAATTACGTAAATTATATCTTACGTATTTTTAGCGTATAAAATACATAGTGACATTATTTAAATATTATAATAAATTAGTTAAAACAGTTTATCTTCAAATTTAAATAAAGCACATATTTAATTTACGTTAGATTAATTTAAACTAAGTTAGATCTAATTTTTTTTTTGCTCAATCAGAACCGAGTCAAACTGACCGAACTGATTGAGCATATTTTAAACTGTAGTTAATTATTAGACTCGAACACTTAACTAAAAATAGTTAAACGGAAAAAGGGTTACGAAATTGTAGTTTAAGTATTTAATTAATTTACGTTTGAATTACAGGTCCGCGGACCTATTTCTACTCTGACCAGTGGTCCAATCCCGCTGACGGCTATACCGGATAGGGTATTGAAAAGGGGCCGGTTCGGTTCGGTCCAAACCCGTCCGGTCCCCGGGTTGACTCGGGCACGGGTTAGCCCGGGTCAACGGGTTGAGTCGGGTAGGGGGGGCGGGTTGGGGTCTGACTCGGCCGAACCTAACCCGGTCTAAACCCGGCGGGTTAGGACGGGACGGGTTAGATCGGGTCGGGGGTCGGTCCGGTCCGGTTTTTTTTTTTTTTTTTTCGTTTTCTGTTTTTATTTTTTTCTGTTTCCAGAGAGGCAGAGAAACAGAGGCAAAAAGCAGTGTTTTCGGCGGGTCAGCCAACAGAGGCAAAAAAAAAATTCAGGAGTTCGGGTCAGCCAACAGAGGCAAAAAAAAAAACCGAATTAAATAAAAAAAATTCAAATTTGACCGGGTTGACCCGGGTTGGCTCGGTTCCCGCCGGGTCCGGGTCGGGTTTGAGAGGGGTTAGGTCGGGTTCGGCCGGTTTGGAGTCGGGTTCACCCGGTTTGGGGTCGGGTTCATCCGGGTTCGGCCGGTTTTGGGTCGGGTTCACCCGGGTTCGGACGGTTCGGGTCGGATTTAGGTCGGTCCGGGTCGGGTTCGGGTAGGCGGGTTGAAACGGTGGGGGTATGGTCGGGTTTCGCCTAGAAAACCGCATCCGACCCGTTTCAAACCCGACCCTACCCTTTAGGACGGTTCGGGTCGGATTCAAGATCGGGTCCGGGTCGGTTCGGGTTCGGGTCCCGGGTTTGGTCGGTCCGGGTCGACCCGCCCGGCTTTAATCAATACACTAATACCGGAGCAGGTGAGGATCGTGCGGATTGCGGAGATTTCTAGCGTACGTTGCTTTTGGCTGACTTATCAGGTGTGAGATATCTGAATTATTCTTTCGTGATGTACTTTTACCAAGTCAACTACTTGACCTGACATTTGCACCTTTAATTATTTAGTTGCATTAGAGCATATTTATTCTTTCTGAACTGTAATTAGTTTTGCATAACCCCGTTAAATGAAAATTTACTGCTTTCTTAGGAGTAGAGTAACTTAATTATATATTATATTAAATTAGGATATTAGTTGTCCTCTTCTCGTAGAGGACAACATATTATTGTAGTTGAGCATATGCATTGGTGAGTATAAGATAGAAAACCGAATGACTGCGTTCTGTTTCGTAGTATTGGATGCGAGGCGGCTCGTGGGTCATTGGGCTGAGGGGTTGATTCCTTGGAGGTCTTATTAGGATTATATTATTATATGCATTAAGTTGGAACTATATATTCTTTCCTATCATTTTACCATTTACATGCGGTCCGATCTCGAGTCTTTCTTGTGGGACAATAACCATCTGCTAGCGTGCCTTTCTTGTGGGACAATGCTCGATGCTATTAGGCATCGAGTATTAATGTACCCTCTAATCGCAGTACTTGGATTATATCGTATTTGAGATGTAAATTCAAATTGGCACGGCACGGGGTGACAATACTATCTGTTTATATTATATTATATTAATTTGTACACACAGTACCTATGTACTGGACCCCGATTGAATATAAATATACTCCTTGAATTTTACTTTGGGAAATTTAAGCATGTTGGCATAATAGGGCAACCGCATCATTTCATCTATTATATGTATTTTTCTTTGTAGTTATTATGATAGGTTTTTATTACTGCAACATTTACATTAAAAATGTAACGATTACTGAATTTTACGTAGATTTCAAATTAAAATGTGTTTTGACTTCGAGGATCCCTGAAGGGATAATATTGGGTCACATACTATGTGATCATTCGCTCACCTATCTTTTGATGTGGGATTTCAGGTACAGGGACTGGCGATCCGCAGCATGAGGCGTCAGGAGCTGTCCCTGATGGCCATGCCGTTTGATCAGGGGTTTAGGGCTTTTGTTAGGTTTACGAGTCTGATGTTTTGATATGTATATTGGACTCGATAGATCATGTATCTCCCTTGTATAGCTTATGTTTATTTGTATCCTGATGTGGATTATGTGGATGATATGTGTATATTTATGTTTATTTAATATTTATGAATATTGCTTGTTTTGTACTATTCGCTTCCGTTGTTGCTTGTTTATTTTATTTGTTTAGTCTTGCGTGTCTTCATGATTATTAGACACGAGGCGGGAATTGATTACACCTTAATTCAGAATTCCTGATTTGAGGTGTGACAGTAACCCTTCTTTGGTATGCAAGAAAATAAGGTATCTTTATCAGTTTAGTTAAATAGTAAATGAATAGAAGCCATTTGTATTTAATGTACAGATTTAAAGATAAAAAAACAGTAATATAAAATTTTTAAAATTTGACATATTATGAAAAATTACTTTTATATTTATTATGAATGCTAAAACATGATACACATAAAAATCTGGATGCACCGTATAAGGGAATTTTTTTATCGGTAGTAATTAATAGAAAAGAAGAGAGACAAACACTAAGAGTACAGTAATATTTATATTGGTAGTAAGATTGGTAGCAATTCTGCCGATCTTAAAAATAAAAAAATTTAGATCGGTAGAAATTTTACCGATCTAAACCAGTTTGTTTTTTTTTCCTTTTAATTTTTTAGTAAAATATTTTTTTTACAAAAATAGATAAAGTACCTTAAAATTTAGATATATTAAAAACATTCCATCTATTTTTTGAAAAACTTTTCAAATATAAGAATTATCTTCTTCTATACATTAGATTAAAAAAAAAAGTTAAAATCGATAAAATTACTATCGATCTTACTACTAATATAAATATTACTGCACTCTCACTATTTTCTGTTAATTACTGCCGATAAAAAATTTTCCAGTATAAGTATCCTTTTTAAAGAAAAAAAATATTTTTCCCGTAAAAAATGCTCATCATTAATGGACACGCATCGTGTTTTTTGAAGAGAAGAACCGGGGTCAAGCCCCTGTTTACGGACACGCATCGTGTTGCTACTTGAAGTTATTTTAAGTTGAAATATTCAAGCAAACAATAAGCCAAATTAAATATTATATCCCTTGCAATTATTATAAATGAAAGTTATCTTGCACATTGCGTAAGAGTTCTTACTTTGAGAACCGAGTCAAGCATGTCTAATCATTGAAGGGCATTTTATATATCACGCCACGTATGATATGATGAATATTATTTTCCACAGAAATTCTAGAAAAGCAGCACAATAACGCCACATTTCAATAGCACTCAAATTTAAATAATCTTTTTTTTTTTTTTTTTTTTGAAAGACTCAAATTTAAATAATCATACGGTAACATTTAACTTTCTTATAGCAAATATAATATGGGCGACTGGGCGTTCGATGCCGCAATTTATTTCATAGAAAATGAATAAAAAATATCAAAGATAAGATTATGAATTCTTAAAAATGAACAAATAAAGAAATTTTAATAGATTGATTTTTAAAGTGTTCATCTATTAATCTCTCGATTTTTATACGATAAAAATATTCTAAAATTATACGTGCATACGTTACTCATGAAATGAACAAAATGAACATTTATATATATATATATATATATATATATATATATATATAGGTTGGCTACTCTACTTACATAAGCATATGAGGGCATATGCTTATAAGTCATTTTTGCGTTTTCAATGTCCAAATGGTCGATCTAAAGGGCGCAACATGTTCTCCATATTAATAAGTGTTTGGAAACGAAATTTTACAGTTTTTGAATTTCTTTTACTATTTTTCTAGAATTTTTCAAAACAGTGGTTTAATATGGTAAAAAAAAAAATCTGAAAAACACTATTTTGAAAAATTCTAAACAAATTGTAATAAAATTCCAAAAAAAATATAAAATTTCGTTTCCAAACACATATTAATATGGAGAACATGTTGAGTGCTTCAAATCGACAATTTAGACATTGAAAACGTAAAAATAACTTATAAGTATATGCTCTCATATACTTATGTAAGTAGAGTAGCCACTCACTATATATATATATATATATATATATACATACATACATACATATATATATATATATTGTGTATATATATATATTGTATGAGTGATGCTACGGTGCTTTGGGAAGTAAAGATGGTGTTTTACTTCCCGCTCATATTTCTATTTTCAAAGTTCAAATAGTCGATCCAAACTTCTCAACATGATCTTCATATTAATATGTGCTTGGAGACCAAATTTTACATTTTTTGAAATTTTTTTACTATTTGTTTAGAATTTTTGAATATCAGTGTTTTTTTAGTTTTTTTATTATTTTTTATTTAATGAAAAGCTGCGATGTTCAAAAATTCTAAATAAATAGTAAAAAAATTCCAAAAAAAATGTAAAATTTGATTTCCAAGCACATACCAATAGAAAGATTATATATGTTGAGAAGTTCGGATCGACTATTTGAACTTTGAAAATGGAGATATGAGCGGGAAGTAAAACACCATCTTTACTTCCCAAAGCACCGTAGCATCACTCTATATTGTGTGTGTGTGTGTGTGTGTGTGTGTGTGCGTACACACACAGTGGCATGCATTTATAGTTCTAAAATCTTGTGACGCTAACCCTCCTCAATAAGGAGTCCGGCTAGTATGACATCGGTGTCATATGACACTAACTCCAAAATTAATTGAATAGACTTTAAACGACTAATCCAAACCGTTCAAACCGATTTACTTTATGAGTGATATACATGCAATTTTTTTTATATTTTCAAGTTATTTTAGTATCAAATCAAGCGGTAAAAAATGTTGAAAAATGAATGTATTAAAATTAACTTAAAAAGTCACACATTTGACCGCTTGACTTGATACTAAATAAATTTGAAAAATTATAAATTTTGTATGTACGCACAACTAATGAAGTAAATCGGTTTGAACGGTTTAGATTCACTATTTGAAGTCGATTTGATAGGTTTTGGAATTGGTGTTATATAGGCTGAAATGACACTGATATTATATTAGCCAAGACTCCTCAATAAGTAGTATAGATCTGATGATTTGCTTTACTTAATATATTTATTATCATATTTCATTTTCTAAATAAAAAATTAAAAAAGGAATATAAAATATAGTTATGATATTGTCTTAAGTCTGTCCCTCTTTATTTGTCTGACACCAACAGTCAACAGATAAGAAAGGGAAATAATAATTGGACTCAAAACAAAAAATCTTTCTCAAAATTTGTTTTTAAATGACCCCTCTCGTCGATCTCTCTCGAGATCTCTCCACAAAAGTAGAGCATTGAGCATCCATCAGCATCAGTTTCTGGAGAATTGGGATCAGCTTAAATCCAGCGATTTCAGGTTCCTGAAATCCAGCGATTTCAGGTTCCTGAAATCACTCCTCTCCCTATTTCTTTTCTAAAAAATTTTAAGGAGAGAGAGAACAGAGAGGAGGGTTTTCAGGAATCTGAAATCAGAACTAGAATTATAGCAGATTTGAACTCGATTCTGGGCTTACATTTTTGTTTTATAGTTGCTCTTATTACCGTGCCACTGCTTGAGAAAGTGCATATGAAAATATTTTGGCACCGCACTCTCATTAAAAGTTCATGAACATTGAACAACATTATTGCCCGGTAACAGAAAGTGTTTAAATATCTTTATTTTTTATTTTTTATGTCGCTCATGGTTTTATTTGTTTATATTACAATAAATAAATAAATTTAAATTTAAATGTTAAAATAAAATTCTTAGATGTAATATATATTTCTCTACACACATATATATATAAATTATTATTTTTCAATTTTGATTTGTAAATGAATCAACAAGTTAAGAAGTAAATGTTCAGAATTTATCTACATCGGTGTATTTTTGTGATATCTAAATACTAATAAAAGCAAAATTAAAATATCATATTTTTTTATGTGTTCATTGAAAAAAATGATATAAATTATATCTAATAATTTTATTTTGACATTTGAATTTTAAATTTAAAGTTATTCTAGTTTTAAATATAGAAATATGATAGAGGCAAAACATGAGAGATATTTTTTTTAAGGACAGTGAGATCATTATTAATTCCATTGATTAAAAAAGTTATTTACAAAGTTCACATTTAACTACAATTATTTATTTACCCCACAAATAAGTAAAAGACCCTAGGTTATGACTGTCATATTACTCGGTACCAATTTAGCGCCTCTTCTCTGGCTTGGGTGACCAAAACTTGTACACTCCTTCGTTGTTGGCTGAATAGCTGTTTGTTGCGTTCTCTTCAAAGGGCCCAGCAGCCCACTGCCCAAAGGGCATCCCAAAGCTTCTTCAGTTGAGGTAGCATACCCGATCTTGCAGTCCACCATAGATACCAAGAGTACCCGTTAGCGAACCTGGCTCGAGTTACATGCCACCCGTTTAAGAGTTATCTCCACAAGCTAACTGCATATGGACATGAGAAGAGCAAGTGTTTGGTTAATTGTTTCAACTCCCCCATCACTGCATAGGTGGCATCTTGATGAAACATCGCATCCTCTTAATCTTAGCCTTTGTTGCGTGAGCAATCTATTTTGCATTCCCACCCATATGAACATCCTAACTTTCATTAGAATGTTAAGCTGCCAGAGATTGATATTGGTCCTGTTCAGTACCCCTCTATCATGCAGTCGCACCTAATAAGCAGAAGAGGTCGTGAAAGTACCCTGTGCTGACCATCTCCAACCCATCGTAGTGCTGCCCGTCTATGGTGTTAGCGAGACCGCATAGAAAGCTGATAGATCCAGAACAGCTTTCAGAAAAAAAAAAAAAAAGAGCATTGGTTAGAGAGAGCCAATTGCGCCTTATCCAAAAATCCATATAGGTTGTTAATTATTTGTGCCCACATTCCCATGGTATCCGTGTCTGGTTTCCAAAGCCACTTAATTAACAAAGCCCAGTTCTGCGTGTCGAGATCAAGTATCCCCATTCCTCCGTTGTTCTTTAAGGCACACACTTTGTCCCATGCAATTAAACAATTAATTCCTTTGCATATGTCATTGCCCTTCCACATAAAAGACCGACAAGCTTTATCAATGTGTTTAATCACTCATTTCGGTACTCGGATTGCTTGCATGTAATGCAATGGTAATGTTGTTAGGACCGATTTGACCAGTGTTATCCTTCCTCCATACGATAGCGGTTTGACTGCCAGCTGGCCAATCTAGTCTGCACCGCTTCGATTAGTGGTTGAAAAACATGATTACATGTGAGATATTTAAATCCCCTATTTATATTATAAACTTTTGTAGCAAGATGATTGGAACATGTTTATTTTTTTTTGGCAAGACAAGCCCGTAGGTACATTAATTGAATATTAGATAGGTGATACAACACTCTCACTCTAGCGAGTGTAGACTTGTAGGTCTTTTTTTCGCGGCAATTTTTTGTTCTTGATTTTGTGCACTTTGTGGCTGTGAAAACGGTGAGGGGAGTCGGAGAATGGTTTTCAGACTAGCAATCTAGCAGTTACCTTGCATGTCGCTCCCTCCCCGAATTCACATCCTCTCCGGTACCGTAAAAAGGAATCTTTTAGAATTAGTGAATCTGAACCGTTATTTTTAACTTTGCATGAATCTAATCTCCAACCATAAAGTAAAAGAAATCTTGTACACATATTGGAGATCTAGAGGATACTTGTTCTTCCCTCCCCTACATCCAACATGGATCTGTATCCTCCCACATACCTGACTCAAAACAATTGTACTTAGTCAGATAATCTGAGGGGATGTGAATTCATCCAACATTCCAATTACAACTTCTAACTAAGGTCGCTATTGCTTTTAAATTCCTAAAAGTATATCAAACAAACTTTACAAATATAAATGAAGTAGTGTTCTAATTTGCTTCCCATGCATGTGACTTGTCATATTCTACATGGAACAAATACTTGACCTATATATAATTTTTTAATAGAAAATTTTCATGCAATTTTTTCCACCGAAAATTTCATCCATAAATTTCTTACAATTTGTATGCATAAATTATAATAAAATGCTCAATTTTTTTTAATATATTTAAATAAATTTGTAAAATTGTCCATTCAAAACTTGTTCCATAAATTCCACACATTTTTTGAACACAATTATTTTGCATATATTCCATACATTTTAAATCCAAAAGTTTTTGGGACACCATAATACAGAGTCAAACAATTTTTCACATGCAATTAATTTGTTTTCTCCGGCATGCAAAATATAGTACGTGTGGGACTAAACTCGCATATTTATTTGTTTATTTATGTCGTGGCTGGCTTGCCCGACATTTTTATTAATATCCAAAGTTTAATACAAATTATTAATTATACCCAGAATCGGACCAATTATCGAAATATACCCAAGCCGGCCATTTAATGGCCGGCTATGTTCCCTCCCTAAGCAGGCCATTTTCTGGCCGGCTATGTACCTTTTTTTTTTTTTAAAACCGAATTAACTCTATAAAAGAGCACCCTCCCTTCAGCTGAAGGGCACACAGCCCGAGGCAGTTCGCGAATTCACTGTTGAGGTAAATTTTTTTTTTATTATATTTTTTATTATTATGTTTTATTTTATAGAATAATTAATTATATTATTAAAATTTTTAATAATAAACTCTAAACCCTGTAATCCTAAACCCTAAACCCTATAACCCTAAACCCTATAACCCTAAACCCTAAATCCTAAACCCTATAATCATATACCCTATAACCCTAAACCCTAAAACCTAAACCATAAACCCTAAACCCTAAACCCTATAACCCTATAACCCTATAACCCTATAACCCTAAACCCTATAACCCTATAACCCTAAAACCCTAAACCCTAAAACCCTATAACCCTAAACCCTATAACCCTAAACCCTAAACCCTAAGCCCTAAACCCTATAATCATATACCCTATAACCCTAAACCCTAAACCCTAAACCCTATTGATACGTCCCTTCCCGGAGGGGCCGGGCCGTACTTGGACTCGGTCCAGTAAGATGCGGGCACGCCCTGTTTCTGGAAAGCAGGCCGTGCGGGGATTGGGTGCTAATTGCGCGGCCCGTCTCACCCTGAGCGAAGCGGGTCGGAACAGTGGGCACGCGGGGAGTCGGAGGGGTATTAACGCTCTAACCCTTTTTGATACCTCTCCAGGCTCCAAGATGTGATAAATGCGATCCCCTTTTCTGGGGCTTTCTTTGCCTTATATAGGGAGTGGCCCACTGTAGCGGGTCTTGTCAGCATTAATGACAAAAGACCTGCATACTATTGAGGGTGTCCGCATATTAGGCTATAACAGTTCGCGTAGTAGGTCTCAAGCCGAACGGCGAGGCCGCGCGTCGACCTTTCTGGGCTGTTCGGCATGCTGGGCTTTGAGCCTTGTTTTGTTCAGTTTCGAGCGGGCCCTTAGGAGGGCTCTGAGCCTCGGTTTGTGCTTCGCCTCAGGCTGGCCCCAGGGGAGGGTCCAAATCCGGAGTAATTTCTGACTTCGGGTTGGCCCCAGGAGGGGGTCCGAATCCCGAGTAATTTCTGACTTCGGGTTGGCCCCAAGAGGGGGTCCGAATCCCGAGTAATTTCTGACCTCGGGTTGGCCCCGGGAGAGGGTCCGAATCCCGAGTAATTTCTGACCTCGGGTTGGCCCCGGGAGGGGGTCCGAATCCCGAGTAATTTTTGGGCCGCGGTCTGTTCCGGGCCTGTTTGTTGTGAACTTTGATCTAGAGATGTTTAGTTGGGCCAGGCCTAGGCCTTTTAAGGGCCATTGGCATATGGGCCTATCACCTATAACCCTATAACCCTATAACCCTAAACCCTATAACCCTATAACCCTAAACCCTATAACCCTAAACCCTAAACCCTAAACCCTAAACCCTAAACCCTAAACCCTAAACCCTATAATCATATACCCTATAACCCTATAACCCTAAACCCTAAACCCTATAATCATATACCCTATAACCCTAAACCCTAAACCCTATAACCCTATAACCCTATAACTCTAAACCCGATAACCCTATAACCCTATAACCCTAAACCCTATAACCCTAAACCCTAAACCCTAAACCCTATAATCATATACCCAATAACCATATAACCCTAAATCCTAAACCCTAAACCCTATAACCCTATAACCCTAAACCCTATAACCCTATAACCCTATAACCCTAAAACCCTAAACCCTAAACCCTATAACCCTAAACCCTAAACCCTAAACCCTAAACCCTAAACCCTATAATCATATACCCTATAACCCTATAACCCTAAACCCTAAACCCTAAACACTATAACCCTATAACCCTAAACCCTAAACCCTATAATCATATACCCTATAACCCTAAACCCTAAACCCTAAACCCTAAACCATAAACCCTACAACCATAAACCCTACAACCCTAAACCATATACCCTAAACCCTATACCCTATACCCTATACCCTATAACCCTGTACCCTATACCCTATAACCCTATAACCTATACCTGACAATTGTTTACCATTTAGTAGCCTGACAATTGTTTACCATTTTCTAAAATGTAGTTTGTTTACCATGGCCTTTATTTCATTACACTATGGTGGGAAGATGCTTAATAGTGCACAAGGGGCGTATTACAACAAAGATGCATCTCATTCATTAATGATTCCAGATGACATCTCACTTTTGGACCTGAAATCCATAGTTTACACACACACCGGTTACAACCCAGAAATGTGTGACCTAGAATTGGCAACCCGATATTGCCATCCCTCCAGCGAAAAATTTATGGTTGCGAAACTGGTAGATGAGAGTACGTGGAGAGCCATGTTTGGTTATTTGAGGTCCGAAGGGAATTTTCTAATAGAAATATTTGCTAGAAGAGTTCCGGTAGAGCCCGGGGTTGGAAGTTCGGGCTCTGGATCAGCGGCACCACATTATACCCCACAACCAGAAACCTATAGACGTGACTCCACCTTACTCCTCAACGAACCTGACCCAGAACCCTACAACTACGTCACTCCACCAGCACCTCAACGAAGACACTCAGTTGCATCCCCACCTAGACACAATTGAGGCAGACCAAGACACTCAGTTTCAACCCCACCTAGATCCGTAAATGCCACTCCTTTACCGTTACCTCCAGCATCACCTTACCCCAGACCTGCACCAGTAGACGATGCAAGCTGCCCAGACTTTGAAGATATTAATGAAGAACCGGAGGACGATCTGGGGAGCGGGGATGAATTTGAGGGAGACATGTGGGGGGATTCAGATCACATGGAAGGTTGCGATGAAGACGGGCCGGTTCAAACAGCTGAAAGGCAAATGGGTCGTACTGATGAGGGCGGGCCGCTTAGTGGCCGGACTGATACACACCCGTTCCCAGACCTCAATGATGTTTCTGAGTTTAGAGAAGCAGATATTGGTTATTATGGGCAACGGATTGAGTACAAAGGTGAGCTTGCTGCAAACCAATATTTTAAAAGCAAAGAAGACCTAATGAAGAAGATTAGAGAGCACCATATAACTAAGAATCAGGAGTTCAGATCTTGGAAAAGTGACAGGGATCGGGTTACTCTGCTGTGCAAGGACAAGAATTGCCGTTACGAGCTTAGGGCAAAGCCGACGGGATGTGGAGACGCATGGGTTATCCATAAGCAAGTCAGGCCTCACACATGTAGGACTGAGCACACGAGGGACGACCACGAATGTCTGACGGCATCGCTCATTGCCAATGTCATTGAGAACGCCATTAAAAAGAACCCGTGTATGAGCATTCAGACGGTGGCAGACATTGTCTTGTCTGTGTATAACAATGTGACACCTAAATACAACCGACTGTGGAGGGGCCGTGAGCTGGCAATAGCCCGACAATTTGGGAGTTGGGAGATTTCGTACAGCTTGATGAGACCACTGTTGCTTGCAATTTGCCACAACAATCCCGGCTCGACCCACCAATTTATGACCAGCCCGGTACGGAATAAGGAAACAGGACTAATCATGCCAGGTGTTGCCCAGTTCAGAGCCGTAGCCTGGGCGTTTGGTCCATGCATTGCAGCGTTCCAGTACCTGAGACCAGTGATCAGCATCGATGCCTGCTTCTTGTCTGGGCGATATGAGGGGAGGCTTTTGATAGCTTGCGGCTACGATGCGAGAACCAATTGTTACCTATTGCATTTGCAATTGTACGGCAGGAGGATACTGAGAATTGGGGTTTTTTCTTACAGTGGTTGAGGAATGAAGTGCTCGGCCCGTGTAAATTTGTATGTGTCATATCGGACCAGCACAAGGGGATCAAAGCTGCACTGACAGCTGAATACGGATGGCCTCCCGAGCTTTTTGTGCACAGGTATTGTATGCAGCATGTTGCTGACAACCTGGTCAAGAACTGTGGAGGAGACATATGGTACGGATGGAGGTTCAGGGAAGGAGCAAAGAGGAAGAAGTCGAGAAGATTGAAAGAGATGTTTGAAGAGTTTGCTCATGTATGTCTAACTTATAACATTTCGTTTAATTATCTTATAAGAATTTTATGAAAATGAAATAACACCCCTTTGTTTTTGTGCAGCTAAATCTGCAGTGTAATGCATATTTAAAGAAAGTGGGCAAAGTACGTCCTAATGATGTGATGGAGCCGTCCAATTATGAGAAAATTTTCCAAACCTGTGACGGAGGATACCGGTTTGGTATCATGACAACAAACGGCTCCGAGTCGCTCAACAATGTCTTCCGAACGAGTCGTAGATTGCCTGTTTGTGCCATAGTGGAGGATACGTTCTACACGTGCAACAGATGGTTTGTTCAGCGGCGTCAGCGAGCAATGCAATTACAAGACAAGGGACAGGTTCTGTCTGACCGGGTTTTGCAGAAGATCAGAAAACGTTAGGAGAAAGCTAGAAAAATGCGGTTGGTGCGTTACACGCAGGGCCAAGGTCAGTACCAAGTTTCATCCCCAAATGAGTACTGTTCGCGCAGAAGCGCAACGCAAGTTTCGGTACGCTTGAGGGCGTACCTTTTAAAACCGCGTTTACACTTCACGAGTAAGGGTCGCAAGTGCACAACCCCTATCGAGTAGTATAATCGGGTATCGATCCACAGGGACGGGCAATTACTAGGTTAGAATCTACCAAACTCAATTAAAAACTAGAAGTGAGAAAGATTTGGTTTGGTATTTAAGTTCCTAAAGGGTCAGATCAAACAATTCAAGAAGATGTAATAAAATGCTAGAAGAAATGTAAATTGTGTTTTGATTATGGATAAAAGGCGTTTCCAGGGTTTCAGACTTCATCTCTGATCTGCCTCTAGTGGTACGGCCCGTACCAAGTTGGTACGGCTAGGCCGTACTTCACTTGGTAAGGCAAGGCCGTACCACCCTGGTAAGACCCGTACTGGCTTCCCAGAACAGAACCTACCAGTTCGAGTGAATGCATTTCCTTGCTGGTACCTTGTGCTAAACTCTTTAGAAAGGTTCAATTGACCATACCTAAGGTTCCTAACCCTCAACCATCGTTTGTTGGATCAAGATCTAGGTTGGAATGCAATTGATTGCCTTTTAGGGATTTCTACACCTCAACTCTCGTGTGTTGGTACAGGTCTACCCTAGCTGGTTGATTGGAGGTCTAAGGCACCCTCTAATCTGTCGATTAGAGGAGAATTCAACCTTTCGGCTTCAATTCGAACTATTCTACCCTAAGCATTTGATTTGGATGAAAGATTGAGATGATCACATGACCTTGATAGGTTCGATCTAAACCTAAAGGGACATCATACAACAATCACAGCAAGCAAAGCAAAAGATAGCAAATAAGATCACAATCAATCAAACTAAAGAGTTCATACAAAGTACAAGTCAAAGAAAGTCAAAACAAATCAAGAATCGATCTCTAACCCTAGAAACTAGAAAGATCTACTCACAGCACATAATAATATCTAAAAATACAATAAAAGGGAGAGAGATAGCCATGGATCGAAGGATCGAGAGGAGGAAGCTAGATCCGTCGAGTTTCGCCTCTTCCTCTTCCTTCCTTCTTGCTCTCAGCTCCTTAGCTCTCTTTCTCTCTCTTACTGTGCTCTCAAATGGATCTGGAATGGAATGGATGTGAAATTTGGAGAGTTCCCCGCCTTAAATAGCCTCTGCCCAAATTTGAATCTGTCAGGATGCCTTCATGTACGGCCCGTACCAATTTGGTACGGCCTGGCCGTACCAGGCGTGAAGAGCTGAAAATGGCTAAGTATGGTCCGACCCGTACCAAGCCTGGTAAGGGCCGTACCTCATCATGTGAATCGCCATTTCTTCGTGTGTTTTGCTCCAAACCTGCAGAAAACAAACAAACACTCAGCAGTACCAAATTCTAAAGATATAACAATGAAATGCACATGATTCTGGTGAATTATGGCACGAATCTGGTACTAAAATAGGCCTAAAATAGACTAAATATGCGAGGTATCAAGTACGTTCCTTGCACCCTGATACCTCGCATATTTAGTCCTTTTTAGGCCTGTTTTAGTACCAGATTCGTGCCCTAATTCACCAGAATCATGTGCATTTCATCGATATATCTTTAGAATTTGGTACTGCTGAGTGTTTGTTTGTTTTCTGCAGGCTTGGAGCAAAACACACGAAGAAACGACGATTTGGGATGATCTGGTACGGCCCTTACCAAGTTTGGTACGGGTCTTACCGGACTTAGCCATTTTTCAGCTCATCACGCCTGGTACGGCCTGGCCGTACCAATTTGGTACGGGCCGTACCTAAAGGCGGCCTGACAGATTCAAATTTTGGCAGAGGCTATTTAAAGCGGGGAACTCTCCAATTTCGACATCCAATTCATTCCAGATAGATCTGAGAGCTCAGTAGGAGAGAGAAAGAAGGCTAAGGAGCTGAAAGCAAGAAGGAAAGAAGAGGAAGAGGCGAAACTCGACGGATCTAGCTTCCTCCTCCATCTCCCTTCAATCCATGGCTATCTCTCTTCCTCTTATTGTATTTTTAGACATTGCTATGTGCTGTGAGTAGATCATTTTAGTTTCTAGGGTTAGAGATCGAATCTTGATTTGTTTTGACTTTCTTTGACTTTTACTTTGTATGAACTCTTTAGTTTGATTGATTGTGATTTTCATTGTTATATCTTGCTTTGCTTGCTGTGATTGTTGTATGATGTCCCTTTAGGTTTAGATCGAACCTATCAAGGTCATGTGATCATCTCAATCTCTCATCCAATTCAAGTACATAGGGTAGAATAGTTCGAATTGAAGCCGAAAGGTTGAATTCTCCTCTAATCGACAGATTAGAGGGTGCCTTAGACATCTAATCAATCAGCTAGGGTAGATCTGTACCAACATACGATGGTTGAGGTGTAGAAACCCTAAAAGGCTCTCAATCGCATTCCAACCTAGATCTTGATCCAACAAACGACGGTTGAGGGTTAGGAACCTTAGGTATGGTCAATTGAACCTTTCTAAAGAGTTTAGCACAAGGTACCAGCAAGGAAATGCATTTACTCGAACTGGTAGGTTCTGTTCTGGGAAGCCGGTACGGGTCTTACCAGGGTGGTACGGCCTAGCCTTACCAAGTGAGGTACGGCCTAGCCGTACCTACTTAGTACGGGCCGTACCACTAGAGGCAGATCAGAGATGAAGTCTTAAACCCTGGAAACACCTTTTATCCATAATCAAAACACAATTTACATTTGTTCTAAACATTTTGTTACATCTTCTTCAATTGTCTGAACAGTTTGATTTGATACTTTAGGAAATTAAACACCAAACCAAACCTTTCTCACTTCTAGTTTTTAATCGAGTTAGGTAGATTCTAACCTAGTAATTGCCCGTCCCTGTGGATCGATACCCGATTATACTACTCGATAGGGGTTGTGCACTTGCGACCCTTACTCGTGAAGTGTAAACGCGGTTTTAAAAGGTACGCCCTCAAGCGTACCGAAACTTGCGTTGCGCTTTGCTGCGAACAAGTTTTTGGCGCCGTTGCCGGGGACGGTAACCAATTGCCTAGTTAGATTTTACCTTACTTAGTTAATCTAGACTTTATCTTGTATCCTTTATTTTCTTTTATTTTGTTTCGTTTCTTTTATTTATTTATTTTCTCTTTTTCAGGAACACTATGGCGATTACTATCTGAGGAGCTCAAGACACCATGGATCTCATGTACAACATGACGACAGACCAACATTGGTTTGGCCGCGACAATTTTCAAGCTGGAGGAGGCGGCCGATCCAAAGCTGATCAGATCACAGCTCTATATGCTAGAGCTGCCGAGCTAGAGGAGGCCATGGAGAGTTATTCAATCAGAATGAGCATGAGGGCAGCCAGAAACCAGAAACCACAGCCATGTGCCATGTGTGGGGACAGGAGACACTCTTATGAGTATTGCCCACTGGCTGATTGGAGTGAGGAACCGGAGCAGGATGGCTATATCAGCAACAACAATTGCAATTTCTACGACCCTGCACCATTTGATGACTCGAACAATTGCGTATTCCAACCCGACCCACCCGAGCCGTACGTTGATCCCGCTGAGATCGAATTCATACACGAGCAAGGCAAGATGAATCAGATGATGTGGGAACATATGCAGAGCATGTCCACTCAGATGACTGCTCAACAAAATCAAATGGCCGCTCAAAACAAGCTGTTGGAGCAGTTGAGTCACATCATCACCTCACGCCAATCTCAACCTGAAAAGCTGCCAGCTCAGCCAGAATGCGAAGGACCAGCCCAGCCAACAGACCAGACCGCACTTGACGCGACCCGCATCATTGAGACACGACCCGCATCTCCACCTGAAGAGCATATGGACGCGACCCGCACACCACCTGATGCGACCCGCATGCCGTGTTCTGATGACCTGGAGACCAAAGGAAGCGAGTCGGATTGGTCAACATGCGATGCCATTCCACCTGATGTGACCCGCGTCAAGACCCAGACAGAGCGGCTGACTCCTGAGCTCAAGCCTCTTCACCTCAGGTATGAATTTCTAAACCCAAATAGATGTTGTCCTGTGATCATAAGTGCAGATCTTGAACCCGATCGGACTGCTACACTCTTGGAGAAATTGGAAGTGCACAAAAGCGCGATCGGGCGCTCGATCAAGAACTTGATGGGAATCTTGCGGATTTTTCTGATGCAAGAGTATGATCGCACGGTTCGTGTTCCTCAGAAGTGGGTGCTCCCACCAATGCCACCTGATCCACCTCCCACCGATGACTGAGCGGGTATGTTTTCTCTTTCCCTTTTGCTTCTATATCTCTTTATCTTTCAGTCTTGAAGCATTGAGGACAATGCTCAGGCTAAGCTTGGGGGGGAAGACGACTTTTGTATCTTAGGATTTACTTTTGTGTTTTAAGATTTATTTTGATTGCACTTAGGTCATTTTTACTTTTCTCTTGCATTGTTAGGTGAAAAATTTGCTTGATTGTTTCGATTAGGGACTTGTTTGAAAACTTTTGTTTGTGAGTTGGATGACCTTGGAAAATTAGAACTAACCTCATAATTGACCAAACAAAACTGATTACGAACAAATGGTTTGAGATTTGTAAAATTGGAAACTTGAATGTCGAGATAGCATTTAGAAATCGAATTGTGCCTTTCAAATGTGGAAATAGAGATTTCAAATAAAGAAAAGTTGGGATATCCGTTGGTGTGAATGAACACTAGTGGATGTGTGTATTCATGGTATGTGCGAAAAAAAAAAAGAAAAAAAAAAGAAGAAAAAAAAAGAAAAAAAGAAAGAAAGAAAAAAAAAAAAAGAAGATGAAAAGATGGAGAACATAAGAGTACTGGCAATAAGCCTTGAATGGGCGCCTTTGAGCTCGTCTCCCAATTAGAAATGAAAAAAATAAATTTTTGCACATATCAACACACGAAGTCCGCAACATTCTGACCTAAGCTTGATTCAAGCTTGGGGGTGCCAAAAAGGAAAAATCTCTACAAACGAAGGCATAGTTTAGTGAAAGAATGATAAATCGATAAATTCGAGTAATCAACTTTGCAAGACTTGAAACATTTAGAGTTTGAGGTTTTATTAATCAATTTGTGAGGTGAATCACAATTGACCAAGGGAAGTCCGAATCATAGCAAAAAGATTCTTGCGTTCTTTTATTGTAGCAATCATGTAAGTTTTCACATTTAGACTTGTATCCGCATTTAGATTTAGTTGTCCAGCACTTTTACCCGAGTTTGAAACTTTTTGCTTGAGGACAAGCAAAGGTTCAGCTTGGGGGAATTTGATACCTCGCATATTTAGTCCTTTTTAGGCCTGTTTTAGTACCAGATTCGTGCCCTAATTCACCAGAATCATGTGCATTTCATCGATATATCTTTAGAATTTGGTACTGCTGAGTGTTTGTTTGTTTTCTGCAGGCTTGGAGCAAAACACACGAAGAAACGACGATTTGGGATGATCTGGTACGGCCCTTACCAAGTTTGGTACGGGTCTTACCGGACTTAGCCATTTTTCAGCTCATCACGCCTGGTACGGCCTGGCCGTACCAATTTGGTACGGGCCGTACCTAAAGGCGGCCTGACAGATTCAAATTTTGGCAGAGGCTATTTAAAGCGGGGAACTCTCCAATTTCGACATCCAATTCATTCCAGATAGATCTGAGAGCTCAGTAGGAGAGAGAAAGAAGGCTAAGGAGCTGAAAGCAAGAAGGAAAGAAGAGGAAGAGGCGAAACTCGACGGATCTAGCTTCCTCCTCCATCTCCCTTCAATCCATGGCTATCTCTCTTCCTCTTATTGTATTTTTAGACATTGCTATGTGCTGTGAGTAGATCATTTTAGTTTCTAGGGTTAGAGATCGAATCTTGATTTGTTTTGACTTTCTTTGACTTTTACTTTGTATGAACTCTTTAGTTTGATTGATTGTGATTTTCATTGTTATATCTTGCTTTGCTTGCTGTGATTGTTGTATGATGTCCCTTTAGGTTTAGATCGAACCTATCAAGGTCATGTGATCATCTCAATCTCTCATCCAATTCAAGTACATAGGGTAGAATAGTTCGAATTGAAGCCGAAAGGTTGAATTCTCCTCTAATCGACAGATTAGAGGGTGCCTTAGACATCTAATCAATCAGCTAGGGTAGATCTGTACCAACATACGATGGTTGAGGTGTAGAAACCCTAAAAGGCTCTCAATCGCATTCCAACCTAGATCTTGATCCAACAAACGACGGTTGAGGGTTAGGAACCTTAGGTATGGTCAATTGAACCTTTCTAAAGAGTTTAGCACAAGGTACCAGCAAGGAAATGCATTTACTCGAACTGGTAGGTTCTGTTCTGGGAAGCCGGTACGGGTCTTACCAGGGTGGTACGGCCTAGCCTTACCAAGTGAGGTACGGCCTAGCCGTACCTACTTAGTACGGGCCGTACCACTAGAGGCAGATCAGAGATGAAGTCTTAAACCCTGGAAACACCTTTTATCCATAATCAAAACACAATTTACATTTGTTCTAAACATTTTGTTACATCTTCTTCAATTGTCTGAACAGTTTGATTTGATACTTTAGGAAATTAAACACCAAACCAAACCTTTCTCACTTCTAGTTTTTAATCGAGTTAGGTAGATTCTAACCTAGTAATTGCCCGTCCCTGTGGATCGATACCCGATTATACTACTCGATAGGGGTTGTGCACTTGCGACCCTTACTCGTGAAGTGTAAACGCGGTTTTAAAAGGTACGCCCTCAAGCGTACCGAAACTTGCGTTGCGCTTTGCTGCGAACACACCCGTAGCGACATGGGCAACATGGAACCCACTCACATGGAGTTCATGTACATTGTGACGCGCGGTCCCGACAGACAAATGGAATGCACTTGCAGAGGTATCTAATTAACTTCTATTACGTGCGCTCATGTCTTGGCTGTTTGCCGTGACCGAAACTGGCAAGAGGACGACTTTGTTGCAGACTGGCATAAAACACCCTATCTTGTGAGTACTTGGAACCATGTGTTCAATCCAATTGGCAATATGGGAGACTGGCCTCATAATCCTGGAGACAGAATCATTCCGAGTAGTGGTTGGATTAGGAAGGGGAGGCGAAAACACACCCGTCGTGTAATGACGATGGATGAAATGGAAGGTAGACGAATGGGGCATCAGCCTCGCCGTTCCACTTCTGATAGGCAACGAAGAGGTATGTAACATTCATCCAAAATTATTTTTCTTTTCAATTTATACTAACTTACCAAGTAACACATGCAAATGCAGAGGCAAGAAACGCAGCAAATGCGGCGGAAAATGAGCGAGTAATGGCGTCGGGAAGTGGGTCCGGAGGGTCACGGCGTAGCACAGCTACGAGCCGTTTAGATGCAACTGATATGTATGCCGAAGCAATGGGAGAGGCGGTTGCCATAGGAGGAGAGGCGGTTGGGGTGCAAGGGGAGCCATCTGTCCAACCGAGGAGGTCCACTACTAGACGCACAACAAGAGCATCTACAAGCCAAGCAGGGCCATCTGGAGCCCAGGCCGGCCCATCTACAAGCCAAGCAGCGCCATCTGGAGCCCAGGCCGGCCCATCTAGTGAGCAACCAGAGCCACCTGGTAGACCATCTCGTAGGGCATCTTTCGCAAGTGGTTTACTTCGGGGATTAAATTTTAGACGTAGTAGTAATAGGTGATTTGTATGCATGTTGTAAAAATTGTGTGGACTCTATCTGTATTTTGTGTGTACTTTATTATTTTGTACGAAATTCAGAAATGAAATATTTGATTCTAATAGAAATCACATAAAACAAAAATAATGCGGTTTTTAAAAAAAAAAAAGGTACATAGCCGGCCAGATAATGACCGGCTTAGGGAGGGAACATAGCCGGCCATTTTCTGGCCGGCTTGGGTATATTTCAATAATTGATCCGATTCTGGGTATAATTAATAATTTGTATTAAACTTTGGATATTAATAAAAATGTCGGCTAACTTGCCAGCTGTCATATGTAGACCACACGCAAAAAAGTTTATACATTTCTCTTTGTTTTTTTTTTTTAACCAAAATCAGAAACATCATCAAGATCTCATAAATATTTAAAATATTTGATTACTAAATTTATGATTGTATGTTCATATTCATGTAAGCTGCATGCTAGCCTGTTTCCAGCCTGGAAGCAAGGGAGGGTCGGTGCTTGATGTTTGTACTTGCTTGTGTAACATGGCCATACAGTACGGAGTACAATCAAATATGAAGAAAAAAAACATTTTTTATTACAAAAAAAAAAAAAAAGCTTGTATTGGACTGAACTCGTGGGATTTTTTTTTAAAAAACATAATTAAAAAAATATTTTTATCAAACCAACATGATTATTTTTTTTTTTACAAAAACCATAAGAACGAATTGCCAATTCAGTCCACTTGCTTTTTTTTTTTTGGACCGAATTGGCAATTCGGGCCCTGCTGATTTCACAGCGTTTCATTACCATCTTTGGAAAAAAAACAAATAACTCCTTTTTTTTAAAAAATTCATTTTACCACTTCTGCAGATTAATCTGCAAAATCAGAAAGTTAGTTTCACAAATTTAGACTGCAGAACCTAATTAATGCACTTTGGTCCCACATCCTAAACAAAAATAAAAAAAAATTATTTTTCAAAAATAAAAAATAGTTATTTGGTTTTTTTTTTTCAAAAAGATGGTAAAAAAAAAAAAAATTCGGCTCGTTGCCTAGCTACTCGGTTCTCGTATTCAATAATCAAAGAGAAATCTTTTTTTTTCGTAAATTTTTGTTGCAGGACTCCTCTCAAAATTTTTATTTATACCATATTAAAAAAAAAACCTAAATTCTGGGGATTTTCAAAAACATCCAGGCCGCAGAATGGTTTGGCAGCCCCATTCTTGGAGAGCTGCAGATTGGTTTGGAGGCCCCTCAAAAACCTAAATATATTTAATAGCACAGTGCATTTTTTGGTTTTTAGGACCTCCAAATCAATGTGCGGCTTACAAGAATGGGGCCGCAAACCATTCTACGGGCTGAGTGTTTTTGGAAATCCCCAGAATTTGGAATTTTTTGGTTTTTTTAGGGAAAATTTTTTATATGCCACTCCAGAACATGAAAATTAGGAAATTGCCACTCCAAAACATTAAATTAGAAAATTGCCACTCTAAAATCATTAAATTTATGAAATTACCACAATTATACATCTAATATACATATTTGATTAAAATTATTCTGAAAAATTTGTATAAAAAAATGTATTTTCATATATTCCAATTTACCCTTCCACCCAATTGTTTGTTTGCTGGTAACCCTGTGAGCCTGGTACCGGGCTCGTTTTTTATACTAATCATTGATTTTAGTTCGGTTCCCTCTTTCCCTCTTTCCCTCTGGTAATGTTTTTAGTTTGCTGGTTCGATTCCCTCTTTCCCTCTGGTATAATTCAACTGGTTCGGTTCCCTCTTTCCCTCTGGTAACCCTTTGAGTGCTTTAAATCTGGAGTCTGGAAGCCTGGAAGAACTCAAGAAAGGTAGCAGCAACGCAACATCAAGCAGGTGTTTGACGAAATTCCTCACTGAAACTTCCCCTCATCCTGTACTCAACATTAAAACGATGTTCTCCAACTACCCCAAAGCACGACGATTTCTAAGGTGAGATTTAAAGAAAGCAATTAGCTCGTACTTCTTCCAGGTTTCATCTAATACCGTTTTAATTTGTACTGAGTGTTTTTATTACGGGTTTCATCTAATACCGTTTTAAAATGAGGAGATGAAGGGTAATTTGGGAAATATGAAAATACATTTTTTTATACAAATTTTTCAGAATAATTTTAATCAAATATGTATATTAGATGTATAATTGTGGCAATTTCATAAATTTAATGATTTTAGAGTGGTAATTTTCTAATTTCATGTTTTGAGGTGGCAATTTCCTAATTTCCATATTTTGAAGTGGCATATAAAAAATTTTCCCTTTTTTTTAATATGGTATAAATAAAAATTTCGGGGACTCCTCAACACAAGTCATTAGTATTATCAACGATTTATTATTTCAAAAAAAATGTGAATTACTGTATTGCAAAGGTACTGGGAACAATGTAAACAAAAAAAAAAAAAAACAAATCTGCTAGTAATGTCAGTAGTTGATGAAATAAATCAACCGCTAGCAATGATGTTTGTTTCTGCCAATGGATGACTTGACGTGATATTGTTGGTGGATGGGCTTGAAATGAAAATATCGTGAACGACAGTTAGCGAACTTCTTCAATAAATCGTAATATTTGTGAGAAATTGTGTCAGAATATTCATACGTTGCCGAAAAGACTACTAAATTAAGAAAAATATTTTATAGAGTAGGGTTAAAATGTCTAATTTTGTGTTTCATTGTGTTCTAACATATTTATTTCTATTTTCAAAATTTAAACAATTAATTGGAAGCGCTCAATATGATCTTTATATTAAAATGTACTTGGATACAAAATTTTATATTTTTTTAAATTTTTTTGCTATTTTTTAATATAGGTACAAAATCACTGTTTTTAGAAGATTCTGGATCATTCAAAAATAGTAAATTTGTACCTCTCTAAACAATTAGTAAAAAAATTTTAAAAATTCTAAAATTTGTTATCCAAGCGCATTCTAGTATGAAGATCATGTTGAACGATGTAGATCGACTGTTTAAAGTTTGAAAATAGAGATAATGATGTTGGAGCATGATGGGGCACAAAATCAATGGAGCATTTTGCAGCCTGATAATTGCTCCTTAAATAAATCTCCGAACGCGCCCCTCAAGTATTTAATGTCTAACTTTTATTTCCAGCGCTTATATCCAAACATTTAAAACTCTATTTATAATATTTTATAATTCTATTCGCAAGCATTTAAACCTCTATCTGCAAGAATTTAAATCATAAATCTGGATAGTTTTAACTACTAACTACTTTTGTCTTAAGCCAAAAAAGGAAAGATTTTTTTATCCACTCTTTTTTTCCCTCTGATCATTCTCGTCCATTTTTCCTACGATCCGTTATGAATTTTGCGAATCTAAAAATACAAATATTTTTTACTTGATTTTCTCTTTCAAATGAGATCCATGAAGAAATATTTTTGAATATTTTTTAAGTCGTTTTTTTTAAGTAAAGCTCATGATCACTTTAAATTCTCAAACTTTTAAACCTCAGTCTACGACCGTTTAAACCTGACATGAAAACTATTTAAATATTTGACACAACTACTTTAAACGGTTGTATACAAAGATTTAAATGCGTGATACTATATGATCGGCATCAGAGGTTTAAACGCTTGAACATAGTAGTTTAAATGGTGAAATTAGATGTTTAAATGGTTGTAAACTGAGGTTTAAAAAATTTAAAATTTAAAGTGCTCATGGGCTGTACTTAAAAAAATGACTTCAAAATAACTCAAAAGTATTTATTCATGGATCTCATTTGAAAGAGAAAATCGAGTAGAAAACGTTCGTATTTTTAGATTCGTAAAATTCATTACGGATCGTCAGAAAAATATATGAGAATGATCAGAGAAAAAAAAATAGGTAAAAGAAATCTTTTCTTTTTTGGCTTGAAGACAAATTAAACTAGTTAGGAGTTAAAACTACACAGATTTAGAATTAAATGTTTGCAAATAGAAGTTTAAATTCTCGCGAGTAGCATTGTAAAATGTTATACATAGAAATTTAAAAGCTTGAATATGAGCGCTGGAAATGAAAGTTAGATAAAATTAGAATACATTTTATGTTAAACTAGTTGGGGCGCACTCGGATATGACAGCTTGGAGTCAGAACATTTCTCTTTCAATTAATCAATTAATATAAATTATATATATATTAGACCTATTTAATTGGCGAAGAACACGTGTATTAATTTTATTTTATTTCAATAAGTCATAACACTGATTACATGGTCATCGAATAATTGTTATGTCACATAAATTTTTAATATAATATATTCATTTAAGATAAATGGTTGGAATCTATTAACAACGACTTATCAATTTTAACAACATTGTCAATGACTTATTAATTTCATACAATTCGAATTTCAGCGAGAATTAATCAAATGTCATTAAACATGAAACTTCAAACTTCGAGTTAAATCAGAGGCGGAGAGAGAAAGAAGAAATGGGGTCAAATGACCTTCATTTTTTTTTTCAAATTTTTTATATTTATATATGATTTTCTATATAATTTAGAGTAAAATAGTATAGTACTGCAAAATTGATATCCATTCTCCGTAGAATTTTTTATATGATTGACCCTATATGTGTTGGACCCAATGTTTTAAATAGCGTTTATAGCGTCATAGCGGGAAGGCTAAAAAAAAAGCTATAGCGGAAGCTATCCCAAATAGCATTTTTTTTTACAAAAATTATATTATATATTTGTACTATATATTAATATTATCTAAAGTTTCATAGAACAATAAATAACACCAAATTAATTAAGAAATTATAATATTCATATTGAACTAGTATAAAAGTCCACGGTTCAAAATATCCATAATAATATCATAAACTATCGATATTTTTCTATACAAAATATCTTAAGCACCGTGATTCATTCTATTTTTTTTTTCTATACAAAATAAATTTTATGGATCTTTATTTAAGCACATATAAATTGTCTAAAAAAGCCCAATATGCATAGCGCGCAAATAGCGCGCTACACGCTATGCGCTATAGCGGACCGCTATTCCGCTATAGCGGCCGTAGCGCAATTAGCTTATTTTCATGCCATAGCTTAGCGTTTAGGGTCCAAAAACGCTATAGCGCCGCTATAGCGCGCTATTTAGAACACTGGTTGGACCCCTATAATCTGAAAGTCTAGCTTCGCTCAGAGTTAAATGATGTACTAATTTGATAATTTTTTTAGTGTTGAGATCCTTGATGGTGAATTTTGACAATATTGATAATACATTCAAATTTTTTATTTTTTTAAATAGAAAATAAATTTATAGACATGTTGTTGGACTTATGAATTGGTTATAAATCAAATTCATGTAATCTTAGTACTATTGATATTGCATCAACTTTAAAACTAAAAATTGCATCAAATTCAATCATTTTTCATGTAATATATACAAACACGGTATATCACCTTTTAAAGGTCAAATTTTGAATTTTAAATCAATTTTAACATTGCAAAGATTGCTCAGTAAATGTATTGTCAATGGATCTTCGCCTTTTTATTTTATATACATACGATGTACATGAAATTTACATCTCAATACATTTTAACCGCCGTAGTTTTAAAAATTAAAAATTAATTTTTTCATAGCCTTTTAAATTATCACGTTAATCTGTTGTAAATTTCAATCCTTCAAAAACGCATACTTTGTCACGCAAAAAGAGCATATTGCGTTATTTGTAGAAATCACCATATTAAAATAATTCACTTTCAAAATTTTGCCGTTTTTTTGTACACACCCTCTAAAAAAATAGTAAATCTACCCTCAGTTTTTAAAAAATTTGAAATTTGACCTAACCGTCCCTCGGTGGAGCGGTCTGCTGCCTGAACCAAACCGCCCCACTGAGGAGCGGTCAACTATAAAAACCATATAAAAGTCAGTTTTCTCTCTCCTGTCACTTACAACTCATTCTAGCTGAGGAGAAAGAGAAAGAGGAAGAAGAGGAAGGCGGTTTCAGGAGGTTTTTTTGCGATTTTAAACGAAAATGATGACCAGTAATAATCGAGGTAGATCGTCCAATCGACACGTATCCAAAGGAGGGTCAATAAGTGGTCGAGGAAAGAATGAGAAAAAAAAATGTCAAGTATGCTTCAAGGATAAAAAGAACTATCAAGTATGTTTTATGGATGAATTTCTTAGGCGGCCTATTCGGTTTGGAAACGACATTTGAACTTACTCATTTCATAATAACAAAACTCAAGCATATAAATAAAGTTCACAAACTCTAAATAAAATAGTTCACAACATTGCAAAATAAATAAGTTCACAAACTCCAAATAAAATAATTCACAATGTGCATCTAAATAAATAAGTTCTAAACATGCATCTAAATAAATAAGTACAAAACATGCATCTCAAGAAATAAGTTCATCAGCGACGTCCGAACAAATTCAGTCGATGAGTTCTGGGTCTGCTACAAGATGCCTCTGCGTCACTACCGATTGTCTCTGCCTGGCTACTAGATGCTTGGCTCTCCTGAGTGGGTAGTCTTCTACCAGTTACCTCAGCAACAACTCTAGCATTTTCTCTTTCATTGGCTTCATTTATGGCATCTGCATTGCATTTCAATTCACCAATCATTGTCAGTTATTAAGATAGTAAAATTTAAACAAAAAGGATAAATTGTGTACAATGTTACATACCTTCTTTCTGCATGTCAGAAGTGGAACGGCGAGTCTGATGTCCTACTCGCTTACCTTGCATCTGATTCATGGTCATTACAGCACACTTGTGTTTTCTCCTCACTAACCTAATCCATGACTTTGAAGGAAGACTCTAACCTGGTCCATGGTCATTACAACACGATTGTGTTTTCTCATTGCCAAAAAACCGCCTTCCTCTTCTTCCTCTTTCCTTTTCTTCTCAGCTAGAATGAGTTGTGAGTGGGCAGAAAATTGATTTTTTAGGGTTTTTATAGCTGACCGCCCCTCAGTGGGGCGGTTTGGTTCAGGCAGCAGACTGCCCCACTGAGGAGAGGCCAAGTATCAAGAGCAAACCGCCCCACTGAGGGGCAGTTAAATCAAATTTCAAATTTTTTGAAAACACAGGACAAATTTGCTATTTTTTTTAGAGTATGTAAAAAAAAGGAAAAATTTTGTGGTCCAAAACATAAAACAAATATAATATTCACGTTGTTGTGTGCGCATTCGCATGTTCTTCAATCTTCAGGTATAGTTTGTCGTTTTTCTAAAATATTTAATTGGAGCCCAGTAGATAGACCTCGGCAGCATCCCACCACCCCAGTTTGACGTCGTTTTGCGGAACCATTACTGTTGCTCCGACCATATCTCTTGAAACTTGAATTTCGTTATCAATCACCAAAAGAGAAATACTGTTATTATCCTCTCCAGTTAAGCAAAAATGGTCATTTCCTTTTCTCTTTTCACGCTCCTTTATAGAGAAAAACGTCAAGTAACGCTACCTTAAATTTTGATATTTTTTGTCTAAGATTTTTGTTTACCTTTTTAAAATGTAAATTAAAGTTTTATTTTTTTTTAAGGAAATACCCGTAGGAATGTAAATTAAAGTTACCCTTTTGCTTATAAAAAATGGAAGGCATATAGCTTTGTCTACAGTACCGCAGTCATTTTCCATCAGATATTTCTACTCTTTTAATTAGTTCTGATGGAATTAATTTATCAAGGCATCATAGTAAAAAAAAAAAAAAATTGAGAATCTGTGTCATTTCCGTTTTTGGTAAAGGAGAGGATCTTAACACAAAATAAGGTCCAATTGTGGACCAGCACGCTAACCGAAAGGAGTAAATAACTAAGTATTGATAAGTATCTCCGCCAGTCCCATCCACGGAGGGTTATTTTGACCTTCGCAAAGCAAGAAGCAAGCTCTCAGAAATTTTTATTTTTACCATCTTAAAAAAACCATTTAATTCTTTTTTTGTTTTGGAAAATTCGATTTTTAACGATCACAATTTCAGACTGTGATCCCAGCTTGAAGTATCGCAATTTGAAACTGCAACCCCAATTATGATACTCTAGCTTATATTATTGCAGTTTTATATTTTCTATCACGGTTACAAACTACAATTCTGATAAAAATCGAATTTCCCAGTAATTCTTCCTGGTAGTAAAAATAAAAATAAATATTTTAGATGTAACTCTCCACCTTCCTTTTCCAAGTTATTTTTTCAGATAGTTTTTTGTCTAAAATCTTTATTTTTTCCATTTTAAAAAATGTTAAATTAAATAAATACGATTTAGTCAAAATTCTATTTTTAACACAACCACAATTTCAAACTACAGAAAAAAAAATTGGGTATATGACTATCCGCAGTTTCAAACTGCGGACACAACTTTTTTTTTGTGAGCAAAGCTGTTGTATTGATTTGTGTGGAACCAGAAGTATTTTTTTACCAATCCAAACTTGATGAGCCGCATGAAAACAAAAAATTCTTGGTCAAAGTCGCTTCAACTAAAATTTTGAGAAAAAAAAGTCTGTAGTTTGAAACTGTGACCATGTTAAAATTAAAATTTATCATATTCGTAATTATTTGATTTGAATTTTTAAGATGGTAAAAATAAAAATTTCGGCTTTTTTTTCATTGTGCTAGTGGATGGCCATGGTTTCATACAATTGTGTTAAAGTCATCTTGAACAATTCAAAACGTGTGAAGCAGCAGCAATTTGAATCAGGAAACAATTTAGAAAGTCGTCTTGAACAATCCAAAACGTGTGAAGCAGCAGCAATTTGAATCAGGAAACAATTTAGAAAAAATAAAAGACAAGAAAATTCAGATAAAGAGAGAAAAAACTACCTCACTAAAATATTGTGACAAAAAATTTTTTTTCATCCCATTAAATTAAAACATAAAATTTATTAATGTCTCTCAGCTATCTTTTCTTAACATACTATGTTAATTTTTTTTTTTTGGAATCATGTCCTTATTATTTGGTGAGACGTAGGTTCAAATTCTGAAGCATAACATTTGAGGTAATTTGAAAGGTTTAACTCTCACCTATGCTAAAAAATAACATTAATTATTTTTTATTTTGTCTATCCCACATTTTATAAAATTACACTATTATTTCATACTTTTACAAAATTAACGAAACTTCGTCTAAAATTTAATGGTGAGATACTTTTTAAGTGCGAGATGAGGGAGGTATAATCTCCTATCCCGCACTTGTTTGATTTTCTTTTATACTCGCAAACACATGTGTTTAAATAAAAATGCTGAATGTATGCATTGAAAATTAGACATAATAATTTTTTTTTTAAACCGAAGACGTTAGTGTTATTTTTTTAATATTATAATAGACAAATAAAAAATTGAAACCAATCTATCCTACATCTGGTAAAAAAAAAAAATTTTCTCTATTTCATTCTTTTTTGGAAAACTGTCGGTTGAGTTAGGATCAAGAAACAAAAAAATCACACAATTTTATTTTATTTTATCCAAGCGAGAAAATATCTTTACCAAAAAGTATGGAAAAAAAATATATCAGATGGATTGTGAAACTCACAAAATTTTGTGAGATTTAAGTCGGCCGAATATCCCTAAAAGTATTTAACAAAAAAGAGAAAACAAAAACAAAAATCAACATTGTTTTTTTAGGGGGAATTTCATGTATACCTATAATTTTTTTCAAAATTACGCATTTTCTCCTCAAAAATTCATAATATCATATTTACCCTTCTAAACTTTCAAAACTTACAAATTTATCCAATTTATTGATTTTTCCATTAAAAGTTTAAAACTCATTTTGAATTTATAAATTACCCATTTTGCACTTTATTAAAAAATATATTACATATATAGTCCGTATAAGAAAAATGTTCTGTCTTCTAACTGATCGGTTTCCAAGGTGAAATGGCTCATTTCTCTTCTTGTGTTAGTGGCATATTCATATATATGCTTGTGTGTGTGTCACAAGAAAATGAACCATTTGCTCTCAAAACCGACCAATTAGAAGACAAAATATTTCTCTTAAACATGGTACATATTTTTTATTTTTTTAATGAAGGGTAAAATGAGTTTTAATAGAAAAATCAATACATCGGATAAATTTGTGAGTTTTTTAAATTTAGAAGGTAAAAGGTCTATTATGAATTTTAGGGAAATACGTAATTTCAAGATGAGGGCTACACATGAAATTCCCCTTTTATTTCGGTTAAACAGGAGCTTTTTTATTAACTTTATAGCCTCCTTCAAACAAAATCCCAATACGTATACATAAAAAAGTAAGTTCACTTATACCACCCTCCTATACTAGTACGTATGTCAGATAATGTATCATAAAATATTAATACTTATACAAATGCTATTAGCTATGTCTTATCTTTTATTATCTTATATTATCGTTATATAGTATGTTATTATACCTTTGATATATGCTATGTCCTCTGTATTATCTTATATTAAAATATTATATAGTATGTTGTATCTTATATTAAAATGTTATATAATTTGTTGTATAATGGACAATGCTATATAGGGTTGTTGTATAATAGAAAATATTATATAGTATATAATATACCCAACCTACACACTAGAAATACAATACAATTAATGTCCTCAACCAACACACTATCAATACAATCAACTTAATGTATCCAATCTATACACAACTCATCATAGATCCAAGACCAGATACCACCACCAACCACCTGGGTACATATCTAAATATTATTTTTAAAAATGAAAAATAACTTGGACGCGTTCTTAGATATTTAGATAAGGGACGTGTCAAATTTAGATTGATTTGAAAGAGATTTGGTCTTCCTCAAAAAAGAAAATGTTTGATTGTTTTAATGACTTTACGATGAATGATTAATTAAATTTCAAATTGACTCAAATTAGATACAAGCCATTTCTAAACCATCGAGGATAAATCTACAATTGATTAATATTTTTTCCAAACATAGAATATGTATTATAAAAAACAGATACACGCTAAAATTATTCCATAAATTAATGGAAGCTGATCTTCAGTACCTGCATTGTATCCGCACCTTAACTGTCATATTTCTGACAATCTGTGAGTATTTTGCGAATCTAAAACCACGAACATCTTCTACGTAATTTTCTCTTTTAAATGAGATCCATGATGACGTACTTTCGGGCTCGTCGTCACACAAGTATTTATACCTATATTTACAAGTATTTTGTTACATATGACACTGAATTACATCTGAAAGTATTAATATCAAGTATTGTAAGTATTTATACCTATAAGATCAATTATTTTTGTTAGAGGAAGGTTGACGCAGAGACTATTAGAGAATGTTGATGGGGGATACGGGGTCCCTACTACTTCATTAGAGGAAGATTGACGCGAGAACGATTATGGGACTGGAAAATGGGATGATCATATCAAGTTACGTATGCAAGTATTTATATTTTATTTTGCAAATATTAATATTTTATGTTTCAAGTATTTATACCTATGAAAGTTGATGTGGGGACGAGTGTGGAGACTGAAAAAGGGGACTATATAATTAGTGAGAACTATAGTACAACCTTCCTCTAATTAGTGGGGACCGTAGTACAATCTTTTTCTATTGTTACTGCGGGTACAATGCGGATACTGAAGTGGGGGATTGAAATAATTATTCTAAATTAATATCCAAAATGAACGCCGTAATAAAATGATAAACATATTACAGACAATGACAAGCAAACAAATAATTAAGCACGGGATGGTGCAATCTTGGCTCCATCCAACCCTATTGGTTGGCCTGGGAAGGGAGGTCACTAACAGAGATTCCAGCAATTGAATAACAGAGAACTTTGAATTCTCCATTTTTGCACCAATTTGTCAATCATAGCTTCCTTAATAAGATTCATAAGATTCTGGATCATCCAAAACAGTAACATTGAAAAATAAATCTGCTGTTATTCTCTGAGAATATCATAAACTTGTTATTTTGATTCTAACTATTGATTTTCGCTGAGATTCATGTATAAAGAACTTATTTCGTTAAGATTCGTGTATGAAAAAATTTGAATTGTTGAGATCGGAATAACATGTTCCTGTTGAACAACAGATTTATTTTCTTAACTTTGTATCTATCTAAAATAATAATATTTTAGTAAAAAGTTTCAAAAAATATAAAATTTGATAGTATATTTTGATATGAAGATTATATTGATCGGTTCAGATCAATTGTTGAGGTCTTGAAATCAGAAAAAAGAATATGAAACATGATTAGAGCACAAGACCAATAGTTCCTTTTAATTCTGCTCTTAATAGCATTATAATATAAAAATACAACTTAACCATTTATATTCAAATTGCTTGATGAACGATCATTGCATTTAAATTGAATTCAAATTTGATATACATCGTGTCAAAATTGTAGTTATTACATATGAACTACAATTTTTACAATTTGACAAGTGTCTTCTTATATATATTTTTTTATAAATGTTATGTAGTTATCACAATTATCAAATAAGTTTGTTATAAACAATACTAAATTCAAAATTTGTATATAATTACATTTTTTAACAAAAAAAAGGGTCAGCTCACATTTCTTTGTCTTCTGTGTCATTATAAACAAACAAAATTAATTTCTGTAATAAAATACTTTATTACACAATTTCAGTAAAATATTCTGGAATCTTGAGATATTAACCAAGTCAACCAGCCGGAGTTCCTTAACAGAATTGATAATAAATTCCAATTTGGACAAGAATTTCCTCTCTTGTTCTCTCTCTCAATTATTAGAAATCCCAGTCATACAGAATCTCCTTTTCTTGCAAGAAAACAATACCCGAGAGGGAGAGAGGGGCCGAGACATATACTTCTCTGAAATCTCATCTCGCCCTCCTCCCAATCGACCCTCTTCTATCCATTATCCATAGATTAAACATCGATTAAGTATAATTGTGCACGTAATCGGAACATATATATATAGCAGATTAATTTGGGGGTAGAGAAAAGGGCGTTGCGATGGCAGTGAAAGGTTTGTTTAGACGAAAACAGGTTGATTCGGATCGGCTCCGAGCTGAGGGTCATCACCAGCTCGCCAAGGCGCTCTCCGTTTCTCAATTGATAGCTATTGGTAACTTTTCATTTTGTAGTATTACTTTTTCTTTTTCTTTTGCAGCTTAGTTGTTCGGATTGCATCCGAAATTGTGCAAAATTTTGACGCTTTTCTACTTGATACTTGTTGTTGGTTTTCACTATGTTGGGGAAGTAGTATATTTGAGTAAATTGACACCACTTGCTATTGCGAGCAATCTGATTCGGTCTCTGTTTTTACTTCTATTTTGTGGGATTGTTACTTCGTTTTCCTTTTCTTTCTTTTTTATACGGATATTAACTGCGTGAAAACAACACAAAGTTCTTTTTTTTTTCTGCTATTAACTACGTAGAAAGCTAGAAATATTTCACTATGGCGCCTCTTTTCTGCTTCCTTCTCTGCCACGTGGGACCCATGTAATGATCGGGGTGGCTCTAGTACATTTCCTCTCTGAATTGAGAGAGTGCAAATTTCTCGGTTCATTTGACATTCCTTTTGTTGGTTTTGTTGTTTCCTGTCTTATTTCAGCTCACCAATGCTAGTTTATCCTCCTTTTTTTGTTTAATTGATTCCTTGGACGGCGTCAGACTAGGTTGAATTTTAAATGTTTATATAATGATTGAATATCATTAGTGAACCTTGGGGGAAACAAAAAATGGTATCGTCAGTGGTGTTGAATCTTTGAATCCGAATCTGCTGTAATTCCGAGATCAACCATTCAAACTTTTTTGTGTGCGGATCTCGGAAACATTTTCGGAAAAGTAAATTTTCATGCACGCATCTCGAGAAAAACCAACACTTGGGATCAGGATTACAGGGTCCTGTAATTCCCCGAGAATTACAGCAGATTTATTTTCTGAATCTTTACACATGACATTTTATAAAACAAAAATCAGACAAGTCATCTGTTTTGTCAGTTGTCCTCTGGGCGAGATTTGATGACTGGAAGTTAAAAGATTGAAGATGTTATACTATATAATAGTTAATTAAAAATAAATCAATTTATGAGAAAGAAGTTTTATATTAATTTGCAGAAGCTGTACATGTTTCCAAGTTGATAAACAAACCTGTTGAGAAATTAGAGAGTTGACTTTCAGTTGCTGGCTTGGTGCAGTATAATATATGAGAGAACTCAGAAAAGTTCTTTCCTTTTAGATAATCATATGTATACTTGCAAAACATGGACATAGCATAGAGCCTTGAAATGTGGAAAATTTATCATTACACGTCCTTTTTGTTTCATCATTTTTTTGCCTTTTCAATTTTTTCATTATGTGGAGCAGAGGGGTTTTTTGGGAAAAAATGAGGTGGACTATGGTACTCAAGGGCGGACCCAGTAAGAGCCAAGGGGGACCGCTGCCTCTGAATTTTGAAATTTTTATGGAGATCTATAGGCCCGGACCAACTTTCCCCTCTTGGAATTCTTTTTGTCCCCCTCTGGAATTCTGATATGTAATTTGGGTTAAATTTAGGATTAAAATTAGAATATATTCTGAATTCAGATTAGTAATTAGGATTAGAAATTAGAGCATTGGAAATTATAAGTGAGAGCATTGTTTTTTATCTAGTACCCGATTTGCTAACAAAATGTATACTTGCGTATTTCAGGTGTTGGTTCTACCATAGGTGCTGGTGTTTATGTACTGGTTGGTACTGTTGCAAGAGAGCATGCGGGACCTGCTCTGACAATTTCATTTTTGATAGCTGGCATAGCAGCAGCGCTCTCAGCCTTTTGCTATGCTGAGCTGGCAAGTCGCTGCCCCTCTGCTGGGAGTGCATACCATTATTCCTATATTTGCGTCGGTGAAGGGTAATTTTGTAGTTCTATGTGCACTTTGTTTTAAAAAAGAGAGGATATTTTCTTAACATCGTAATTAAAATTTTTCTAGGGTTGCATGGTTAATTGGCTGGGCGCTTATACTGGAGTATACCATTGGTGGATCGGCTGTAGCGCGTGGAATATCCCCTAATGTGGTGAGAGTTATGCCCTTTGGGTCTGTATTTCACTATTTTGCTAATTTGTTCTCTTTTGTTGCTTACATTTTTTCTGTTTGTGGGGGTTATTATACACATCTGTTAGAGTGTACAAAGTATGTGACCAATACCGGTACCGGCACTTGTAATCCCTTCTTTTGTATGATTACAAGGGTCTATTTGCAATTAATACTTTTAATGCATTTATTTTTTGTCTCAATCTAAAGCAACATACTTTTTCAGGCCTTATTTTTTGGAGGTCCAGACAGCTTACCGTCTTTTATGGCACGTCACACTATATCTTGTTTTGGTCATGACGTAGTGGTCGACCCCTGTGCTGCCGTTCTTGTTATGGTCGTAACTGGCTTACTCTGTTTTGGAATAAAGGAGGTACTTGTTGATTCTATTTCACTTTTTTTTTTCCTTTTTGTCCTTTTTTTAATGTTTTTAATTTCAATTTATTATTACTTATTTTAATTTTTTCCATCATTGCAGAGTGCTACTGTGCAAGCAACCATCACAGTGTTAAATGTGTGTGTGATGCTCTTTGTAATTATCGTGGGAAGTTATATCGGCTTCCAGACTGGGTGGATCGGTTATTCTGTTTCTGCTGGGTAGTTAAATAAACAGATTTACTTGAGCTGTGCAACTGTAAATATCTATATATATATATATATATATAGGGTTGGGATGTTAATTAGAGAAGTTTATATATTTTAGGTACTTCCCTTTCGGTGTGAATGGAATGCTTGCCGGATCAGCAACGGTTTTCTTTGCATACATTGGGTTTGATTCAGTTGCTAGTACTGCTGAGGAGGTTCGAATCTAAATATTTTCCCTCTAGGTACATTTTCATATAGAGTCAGAGAAAACAAGGTAATAGCAGAATTAATTTTTCAGGTGAAGAATCCTCAGAGGGATTTACCATGGGGCATCGGTTTGGCACTGTCAACATGTTGTGCGCTTTACATGATGGTTTCTGTGGTGATTGTTGGGCTGGTACCGTATTTTGCTATGGACCCAGATACCCCTATCTCATCTGCCTTTGCCAAACATGGGTTACAGTGGGCTATGTAAGTCGAATTTTCTAGGTTTCATTAAATTGTACTGTACAATTGCTATTGGTACAGCTTTAGTACCCCTGGTGTGACTGGTACATAAATGAGAAGTGAAATATGGTTCTTAAATCACAAATTTATGTATTGTTCTGTAAAATTCAGGTACATCGTCACAAGTGGAGCAGTTCTTGCTCTTTGCTCGACTCTCATGGGATCACTTCTTCCTCAGGTACTTTGACTAGTACCAGTAACGATACTAGTGTTTTATTATTTCCTTTATTTCATGTAAGCAAGCAAGATTTCCAATCAGCTCCAAACTGACAAGGGATTTTTTTTTCATAAATCCAGCCTAGAATACTAATGGCAATGGCCAGAGACGGATTGTTACCGCCATTCTTCTCTGATGTAAATCAAAGAACCCAGGTACCAGTGAAGAGTACTGTCCTTACCGGCATCTGTGCGGCTGGCCTTTCGTTCTTCATGGAGGTCTCTCAGCTGGCTGGAATGGTATGGTACCAGTAATCACCTTGTTGTGTAGTCTTTGATAGTTTGTAGAATTATATACGCATGCAATTATTGCAACTCTTTTTTAAATTGATACAGGTTAGTGTTGGCACACTTCTCGCCTTCACGATAGTTGCAGTCTCAATCCTGATACTTAGATATGTCCCTCCAAACGAGGTAACATTTTTTTCTTCTTTTTCCCTCCTGTTCTATTTTTTTTTATGTGTGATTGATTTGGTAATTTGTTATGGATAACAGGTACCATTGCCTTCATCGTTGAGAGAATCGATTGACTCAGTCTCGCTTCGTTTCAGCTCACAAGAAGATGCTGAGAAATTTGACGGCATTAAAGAATTGCCGCTAGGTGGCACTTCTGAAGAGAAGGATCCCCTCCTTGTCAAAGAAATTTACGGATGTACTTCCTTTTGATATCTTAAATAAACAAAAAAAGAAATCTAAAATACTTCAACTTTACCCCAGTTTTATGACTTGTAGTGTTCTTCTACTTCAAAAAATAAAAAATTATGATACATATTATTTTTTGTGTTTGCAGACAAGATTAATGAGGAGAAAAGGCGAAAACTAGCTGCTATGAGCATAGCATTTGTTGTTGTAGGTGTTCTTATCCTCACAGCTTCAGCCTCTGCCACATTTTTGTCTAGGTAATTATCATGTTTTCAAGATGAAGAACAAAAAGAAAAGAGAAGGATAGAAACACTTTCAAAGAGATAAACATTTCTGACCTCTTTTATACTGTAGTTTTCCGAGATATTTTGGGTGCGTTGTGGGTGGATTACTGCTCCTGACTGGACTTGGTGTACTGTCCTATATAGACCAAGATGATGGCCGCCATAGTTTCGGCCACACCGGAGGTATAATATTTTTTTTTCATTTCTCCATTTCCACTCCTATTGTTTGGTTGAAAAATTATCAGAAAAAAAAAATCTTTGATATTCCTAATAATTTTTCCAATTTTCTTTATTTTTGAAAAATTCAGGATTCATATGTCCTTTCATCCCTCTACTGCCAATTTTGTGTATTCTCATAAACACATATCTACTGATAAATCTCGGGTATGTTCCTTTATGTACCTTAGTGCCTTATATAGTTTCTTTTGTTAGGCATAATGCGAATATATGTTGTTTTGTTGCAGTGGTGATACCTGGGGCAGGGTCTCAGTATGGCTACTGATAGGGGCAATTGTGTACCTTTTCTATGGACGAACCAACAGCTCTTTGAGAGATGTGGTCTATGTACCTTTGGCTCATGCTGATGAGATATACAAATCGTCACAGTACGTCGCTTGAAAGAAAAACAGAGAGAACGGACCACCGTGCAATCTTTCTACATTGTATAAATTTTAAAATCCATTCAATTATCGCAACAAGATGCTACAAAATATACCACACAGTGGCTCAGATGGCTCTATCCGAATGCAGTGTAAATAGCTTGAAGAATTAAATTACGTGCCAAGATATTGAGTACGAATATATGTATCTATTAGATTAGATGCATTTAGTTTTTTTTTTTTTTTTTGTTCTGTTTGCAACACATAGCAAGAGAACATATATATTTTTTTATTATCTGCTCTTGTAAATATCTTTTCATTTTGAACATGTTGATTGCTTTGCTTCTAGCTTTTTGTTGATGGGGATTGCACTGGCCTAAGAAAATATGATGCAGTCCATTTAAGGGTTACAAATACAATGTCTTTGTATTATTTATGTGATTCAAATACAACTAAGATACTCTCCCGTAATGGCGATAGTAAGAACTGAATTATTTACTATACCACATTACTTTACTGGATGAACATATCAATGACATGTAAGAATTAAAATTGTCAATACATATTCAATCTATAAATCACGTAACAACTAGTTTTTTTAGTATTAAAAGTGTAACAATCAAATACATGACAGCTCCTTAAAATTAATACCTAGAGTCAGACTACAGGAGTCAAGCATATAAAATCGTATTATAAATGAGAGTTAATTTCACACTAACCATAGCATTTTACTTTAAACTATATATAAAATAAGACATAAATATAAAAAATTGACCCCATTCATTTAAGGTGGCTCCGTCTCAGTACCTCCTAATTATCATCTAACTGAAACTCAAAATATACTTCTGCAAGTCCTGGAAAAGCTTTTCCATCTAATATCATAATAACACAAAAGGAAAAAGACTGCAGCCTCAATATGCATCAAGCTCCCTCATAAAAGCCACAATTACACTGAGAATCAATTAGAAATAAATAAATACTATAAGCTATATCAATCTCAGAAATTCATCAGCCAGTAGTAATCAAAATTAAGAAGGCGGTAACTGTAGGATGAGTGCTTATACATCTTCAAATTAGTAGCACACTCGCCATAACAGTACAATCAAAACTACTATCTAATTAAAAAAGAACATCATCTTATCTTCCCTTACCAGTAAATCAGTCATAACAACAACCCATAAATCTTTTATATTTAAGCAGGACTAAGACCATTGTTTGGTCTGTATTAAAATGTGAACTCTTAAAACTTTATTGACTGAATAAAATATAGTTTAAACCCTTTTCTTAAACAGTTTAAGCACTTACAGTATAAGGGTTTACATTTGCTTGAGAATTACATGCTAATTTGTTTGCATGTACCTGTGTTATTTGATTCTGCTTGTTGAGAACTATATGCACTCCAATTTGATCACATTATTATGCTTGGCACTCCTCAAGTATAAAGCTATACTCTTCTAGTATGAATGCATGTCACTACTGTACCTGACCGGTGGGGTTCCAATTAAGTCTGACTAAACGTCATTTGTCCCAATAATTTTTTTTTTTATTTTACAGTGAAATGTAAGATCAGCTTCATTCTGAAATGAGGATATCTTGTTAATTGATTGTTTCACAATAAAGTACTTGGGTGGAAATAATCATATGCTTCGGTTTCTTCTACGTATATTATTAACTATTAAGTCTCATTTTACCAACTATTGAGGGGCAATTTGTGTCAATTAATCTTGAAAATTATTGTACTAGTTATGTCTGAAATAATATAAATAATTATCGGATCTCTAACCCGAATTTTTTTTAATATAAAAAAAAAAAATTTCCAAATCTGCACCCGATTTGCAAAAATTCAGAATCTGCCCAATACGGAAAATTATTTACCAGATCCGGGGCCTGGATCCGGAGAATAATTTCCCGGATCCAGGGATTCTCTTTCCGGTAAATAATTTACGGTAAATGGCATTTCCGGTAAATTATTTACCAGAAATAGGATTTTCTGATTTTTTATTTTAATTAAATAGAAAATGTTATGATTTTTTTATTTTTTGTATTGAAATATTAGAAATATTTTTATATTTCTTTGAAAATAGATGGAAAACTATATAATTGAATTTATTAGAAATACTGCGATAAATAACCCGGATCAACATTTTTCAGGCTAGATTTTTTGTGGCTGTAAGAAAAATTAAAATATTTATGTGTGTTACTGGAAAAAAATAAAAATGTTTTGAAATGTCAAATCAATTCTTTTTTCAAAAATAGATAGAATATCTTAGAATTTGAATGTACTAGAAATAACACGGCAATTTCTTTATTTACTCAGAAGTGACTTTCGAACCGGAATCAATAACTCAAATCCAAAATATTTTTATTTTTTTCCAGTAACACGCAAAGAAATATTTTAAATTTTCTTACAACCGCAAAAAATCCGGCCTGAAAAATGTTGATCCGAGTTATTTGTCGCAGTCTTTCTAAAAAATTCAATTATATAGTATTCTATCTATTTTTAAAGAAATATAAAAATATTTCTAATATTTCAATTAAAAAAATAAAAAAAATCAGAACATATTCTATTTAATTAAAAAAAGTCAGAAAATCCTATTTCTAGTAAATTATTCACTGAAAATAGGATTTCTGGATCCGGAAAATTATTCTGCAGATCCAAGTCCTGAATCCGCAGAATAATTTTCTCGATTGGGCAGATTCCAAAAATTTTGCAAAACGGGTGTAAATTTGAAAATTTTGTATTTTTTTTTGGATATTAATAAAAATTTCGGATATCTAACAGTAGCAGGATGTTATCCCAGATTCTCAATAATGCATATCGTGGTAATGAGCAACTTCATTATTTTGTTTTTGGTAATAGATATTGCGATAAATTTGTTTCTAGTAATGGGCAACTTTAAAATTTTGTTTGTGGTATTCCAAAATGTAATAAATCTGTTTGTAATGGTCCTTGTCGTAATTTGTTGGATGGGACCTTTGATAGCTATAGAGTTATTTCTGATTATGGTCAACATAGTAATAATGTTTTTGTAATGCAAATAGTGTTAATTTTGTTATTAGTGGTGCACAGTGTTAATATTGTGTTTATTAATGCACAAAGCTTTGATTTAACGTTAAGTTATTTTATTGTAATGCGGATATACATACTTCGTGAGTGGAGAGAGTTCAGATCCAGTAGAGTATCCTACCATGTAGAATGACAAATTACAGCCATCCGGTTTAATCCGACTCGAATCTCAAAGACCTGGCACAAATCTCAAGGTCTAGCGCTGGCTCGTAGAGTCGTAGAAGCATCGCTCAGCTGGTAGTAGTAGTATAGTAGAGTGATGTAGTCCCAGAGGATACGCTTCCCATGAGTGCAAGGCTATCTTAATTAATTCATGGAACTATTCTATTCCCAACGTTAATGTTAAAAGGTGACAATTCACAGCGAATAATTTACAATAATAGAATTGCATGTGAAATAATTTACAATAATAGAATTAAAGAGAGATGATCGTTACAAAAGACGATGAGATACAATTAATGTACCAGATGAGAAGGATCAAATTTTATAAAAATGCACTTTTGAGGTGCTTATAAGCTTGCTTATGTAATTCATATATGCAGCGATTAGCCTGCATGGGTGTGTTCTGTACAAGGCACTTCAGAGATCAGTAGAGCTCCTTTTTATGTTCTGTAAACACCTATCATCTTGTTCCTTCTATTTAGTGCCGACTGTATTAGTCAAAGTGATTCATTTGTTGTTGGAATACAAAATTAGATAATCTAAAAATATTGTCAGCTTAATGACAGGAACATTAGAATTGGGTAATTCACCAATAGAACTCTTGTGAGCTTAATGACGGCAAGATAAGAACGCACATACACGAGATATTATAGAGAACCCTAAAAATCAGTAAAATTAACTTTCACTAAAGTCCAAACTGAAAGACAGAGTGACCTAGCTTATAATAGCTCATAGCTCATCCTCAAGGTAGTTGTATTCAAATACAAACTCGTTCTTTATCCTCTGGCACCTGAACAAGCATTCCATAAAAAAAAAAAAAACATTAGCACTTAGCACATGAATAGAAAGTATACAACTATAAGAGAAATGATTTATTACCATCCAGTATTATCCTCGGTAATATGGTAGTCAAAGTAGACGTATGATCCCTTCTCATATTCATCTGTGGTGACCTTGGGCTCTTCGTGACGTTGGAACCATGTATTGTACTTTCTGTGGTACCTCCAAGAATTCTTCTTCAGCTCTCTTGCTGCCAGGAACTGCTGGTATGTGTTCTGCATGTGTAAAAGGTCTCAAAACAGTTAATACCACTGAAATACTCAATGGAGGAGCTATGTATGTGTGTAAAAGTGTATATATAGGAAATAGACAAAGACCTGTTGATAGTAAAAGGCGAAGAAGAGAGTATCAGTGCCTAAAGAATCATAGGCCAGCCGTTCCCATAAAGCTGGGTTTGAAACAGTTGGTGACTGTGTTTGGGGATAGCTTGCCGGTGTAGCTGCCGGGTGCTTCTGCAAAAAAAGTCATTATCAAAACTTATTAGCCACAATGATGAGAAAAAAATAAACAAAAAAAAAGACAAAGAAAACATACAGGTAGATAGGTCTTGTTGCGTTCAGAATCCTTGGGCTGAGGGAGCTTGCAGAAGGCAGACTCAAGAAGCTGCAGAGTTTGGGCCTGGTCATAGTTACCAGACGCCCCACTCAGGTTGTCTCCAATTGTCCCAAGCTCAGATACTGCCACGGCCGCACTTCTCCTGCCAATCACCCCAAGGTTGCCTGAAGATGCCATTCCAGATGGGGCAGATTGCAACGGCTGCCCTGGCGAGAAATCTGACTCTCTTGACAACTGTCCCCCTTCGGCCATTCCAGATGGCCCTACACCCTACAATATCATCAATAGCTAATGTTTAAGACCTTTTGAGTCCAGTACAGGTACAAAAAGCTGATATCAAGTCCAGTACCAGTGTAAAGAAAAAGAACTTACAGGTCGCGGTGACTTCAGATCATCTTCATTCATGATTTTGGAACTGGCAACACTTTTTGGACTGATATCATCAGTCAAGGTTGGTTGTTGAGGTGGCTCGTCTACCTTGGTATGCATGCTCTCTGCATGGATAGATACACCCCGAATATTAAAACATAAGCGATGATCTTGAAGATAAAACCCCAACTTAAAAATAACCAAACAACAAAAGCAGTCTTTTGGTGCCACTGGTTTGTGCAAAGTACATTAGGCTGTGCTCCAATGGAAGTTAACAGGGTGAGTAGAAATGGAGAGAAATAGCATGCTAAAACCTAGCTCCCGAGTTTCAAGTTGAAGAGAATAATAAAGGTCAATGGTGGAAATGTGGTGAATCATGTTTCTTCATTTCCTTTCTTTACTTTCGCTCCAAACTCAGGAACACTAGCACAATACGTGAGTACAGATTAAATTTTTTATCAATTGTTTTAATTATTATAATTTTTTGGTTGAACTTCAGCCAAATTCTTCATAATAGAGGACCAATTAAAACTCTGAGGCCAAACCCAATAAAAAAACAAACCAGCAACCTTATCTAGGTTGTACGAGTGAACAAAGTACCTTGCCCTTGAGCTCCATGGCCGAGTCCAGCTTGACCTGAAGGCATGGTATGACTCTGAGGAGTAACAAATTGCAAGATATAAATTAAGAAATTGAGGAGATATAGATTCCATATTGTAGTGACTACTGCTACTCGACACTCTTGTTATCTCATCCATAATGCTTTAGTTCAATATACGATTCGTGGGGATTTCTAGCTAACTTAAGGCATAGCTTTCTTTTTTCCATTTTTTTTCAGCTCTAATCAATTGTACCAGGCCAATTGAACCTTTAACTATCATAGTTTGAATTTCTTTTAAGAAAGAGAGAGAAAGAGGTCTCCATCAGATTTTCCTTAAGCGATCTAAATGGAACCAAGCCGATGAACGTACCGGCCGGTAAGGTAATCCTTGATTTTGATAGAAATTAGCCTGCGTTAGTAAGCAAAGAAAAACCAGGGTTAGTTAGTAGAAGAGGGCGCAACAACTTTGCTGTTCAGCAGAGGCAAGAAATGTAGTCTTGGATCTCCTTTATGCATTTACGTGGGCTTCCATAACTAAACTAGTACCTAGCTGAGGATCATATATAAAGGGGTCTAAAGAGCAAATTGAAAAGAATTCCAATAGAAGCAACACTGCCGAATTAATACCAAGCTAGTATAGTATACAATCCGGATCTTGCTAATGAAGAAACTAAACCATTCATACTTGATAACGATGTGCATATCACCATTTCAAAGCCTCTCTATGGTCAGAGTTTAGTTTTTTTTCTCATTTTTTATATTAGGTTAGTTAGGGGTCTATGTATAAATCGAGGTTAGAAATTAATCACCAGAATTACTCCAATAACAATGGAAGAACCATACAGAACGGGTTGTACATCCTCAGCTTTCATAAAACATAGACTTGCAAACGGATAAAGACGGATAAGTGCCTAAGAACAGAGAGAGAGAGAGGGAGAGAGAGAAGACCTGTTGCATAAGAAGGTTCTGCTGGGCTTGGGAAGTGGAGGGAAATGGCTTCTGATTAGCAGCAGAGAGGTTAGAAGGCATGGTCACCATATTAGCATGACCCTGTTGCTGTTGTTGTTGCTGTTGCTGTTGCTGTTGCTGTTGCTGTTGCAACTGCTGTTGTTGCGCCTGCTGCTGCTGCTGTACTTGTTGCAGTCTCTGCAAGTATTTTTCCCTATGGTCTGGTGCTATCTCATGCCTCCTCTGTCCCTGAACTCATGCAACACCCCTAATCAGCACAGGCAAACTTTGCAAGTTTCCAAGTTGCATCAAATCGTGAATAATAATAAAAGAGGAAATGTTGAAATACCGTTTCACTCTGAGTTGGGAAAGTGACACCTGGAGTCTGAGGTCTCCACTGAGTGCCAGAAGCAGCTGCTGCAGATGGAAACATCCTCGCTCCAAGCGATACAGCCTCACTACCACCACTGCCAGCCTCACTTAATTGCTGTTGCAACATTGCACGATTTCCCACAGGTGACGGTAGCGGTTGGGTGACATTACCCCCAGCTGCCCTGTCATCGCCGGCCACTATACTTTTCATAGGAACACTACCAACCGTTCCACTAGTTACCAGTCCCATAAAAGGAGGTTGGGCGGCAACCTGTGGCACTGACACCTGTACTGGACGATTTTGGGCTGGAATAGCCGGGGATGGCCTACGGCCCGGCAAATTTGTGGGGTCATCTTCTTTCACGGCCACAGGTACATTGGCAGTGACAGGTGAAGCAGCAGCTGATCCAACATCCGAGGTAGTGCGGGAGAATGCCGGACCAGAAACAACTGATGCAGCAGTGGGCCCACCTGCCAGCGGGCGTGGGGAGGGATTGGTTGGCAATGGTGTAGTTGCAGGAGAGGGTATGGACACAAGTCCAGTTTTTGAAGGTGGAGTACGGGGTAGTACGTCAGAGTTGCTTTCCTGAGATACTGTTATTTCAAGCGGATCTAGACTTGGGGGTTGTGGAGCAGCAGATGGTGCAGTAGCCTAGTAAAATAGGAAAAACAAAAGACCATTGGTTATCAAAAAGTAAAATGTGGAGTTTTAGACCTGCATGGAGAGTACAAGTATGGTAAGCTGTAGATCAAATCACAATTAAGCCAACCAATATCTGAATTAATGAATCAAAATCTTTCATTATGCAACTGGTATTCAGTTCAGTACAATTTTTGCATCAAATAAACATTACATGATGCAAATAAACCAGGGTCAATATAGACTCTAATTAGCATCAATAAAAGGAATAATCAAACTTGAAAGGGAACTTGTAGTCATGTTAGAGTGATAAAAAAGATTATCACATATATTGTATTTCAAGTAACCCAACAAGAACACGAAAACCTGGGCCCCCGAACTATCTGTAGAGCTCTTCACAGAACTAGAAGCAATACCCTAGAAAACAAAAGACGTGATATATTATAAACTTAAAACCAGGATTACATTCGATCTCAACAAAGTATAAATGAAGGAAGAATTTCCATGTGCAGACACATATACTCGAATATAATATATATGCCAACAAAATATGGCAACATCCGTTGTGCCGCTTCTTCCTGTTTTCCGTAGATGCCAAACTGCACTTTTACATTTTGTTGATCATGCAAATATCTTTGTGAATACTGGAAAGTGGGTACTAAGAATATGACTCCATCACATGTATCAGAATAAAATCTAAATGCCCCTTGGCATCCTTTCCCATTGCTCCCTTCTTGCTCCCCCCTTCAGTGTTTGACCTTTTTTCTGACCTGAATACTGTAATTGAATGGACAAGTAGCTGGATACAGAATGGACCACGACAGCTCTAGAAGGAAACAATGGGTAAGCTCCTATGTTATATAACATTCGGAGAGAATGGATGGAAAACTAGCATACAGTCTAATCAAGTAATGCAACCATATCTGTTGACGTGATATTTGCGAAAACGGAATACAGAATATGTACGAGTCGTTACTAAGAAAAACATCAAGAAACCACCTTCGGTTCATCAAAGGTACTATAAGGCATGTTATCTGCATTCACTTCACGTCGATTCATGACAGCTTCTGCATAAGTGCACTTATCCTATAATGGAGAAGGTCAGCCTTCTCTCCAATTCAAGAAATAGAAACCACCGCTTCACAAAAAAGTACGTCAGGTCAACCACCAACTCAAAAAAGGAAAAGGCCACCACTTCCAAAAATAACAAGTCAGATAAACCGCCAATTCAAAAGAAACAACTCTTCACAAGAAATAGAAACCAGTCGTAACTGAGGTAGAGGAGGCAAAATGTCACAATGTTGAGTTGCATCTTCAAGCCAGGGAGTAAACAGAGTTAGAAAATTTGATAGGCTTAAAATTTGGAGTTCAACAGTTGGGCTTCGTGTCTTTTTTTAAAGAAAAAAAAAAAGAACTGCAGTTACTAACTCTTGGGCTCCACCAAAATATTTGTCAGAAGCAACCTTGATTTGTTTCATGCTTCAAAAAGTGTGTGCTTTATGGAAAACCATGCCAACTTCAAGCAAGGATAGGTCGTTTGTTATTTATTTGAAAGAAACACACTCAGTTTTATTTAAATATTATTTGCAAGGGAAACCGTTCATGAAGGACAATAATAAAAAGAGCAATAATATTTTGCAAGAGTACATAAATAAAAAGCAAATAATAAGAAATGAAGGAAATGGGGAACAAGGTTTACAAGTGTGCGATAATACCTTTGCGAGAGTAGAGGGACCAAGAGACACCATATCTTCAAGGGCTTCAACCTTTTCCAAAGGCAGTGTTGTATAGAGCTCCTCAACATCACTAAAGTCATCAAAGTCGTCCTATTTATTGTTGAGCAAAGCATAAAAAAGAGGTAAGAGGTTTGTTTGTTTTTTATCTGGGGATACCGGATGAACTGTGATAAACACTAAACCAGAGATGATGTTTACAGTACACTTAAAAAGAAAGCATGTATGGAAGAAATTGAAAAGAGTAAAAAGAAGGCCAAAAGAAGTGATGATAAAACAAATATACCTGGTTTCGTTCGACATAGTCTTCTAGAAAATCTTTTACATCGTTGACCTGCTCAGGGCTCAATTCATCATTGTCAAGTAGTCTCAATATTGACTCAAGTTTCTTTATATGAGCTTTGTGCCTGGTTATTGACGTCTCTAGATGTGTCTAAAAAAGATATTCAAGATAACCAGTTAGTAACAAGAATAAGAGCATAGTTCATAGTTCATAGTTATTTAACTTACCAATCGGGGTGGCCGAGCTTTCCCTTTCTTAATAGAGAGGCCTTCTACCTCAGCTTCAAAGTTATCAATCTGGCTCTCCAAATCTCCGACCTAAAATGAAATAGTTGATGGATATAGTCAAATTAAAATATCTCAATTCAGTAAAATAAATTAGAATAAGCAAAAGTTAAATTTAACATACCACAGTGTTCAACCAATCCCTTGTTTCAGCTTTTGCCTTCTCTTTAGGATCCTAACAGATTACAGTAGATAATCTCCAATAAGACAGTACAGTATTGTTTGAAGATAAAAAGAAAAGATAAGTTGGAAGGGATGAAAGAAAACTAACTGTTTTGGGTTGTTGGCCCAAGCCTTCTTTGGAGAAGGCTTTAGTTTTGGTTTCCTTTTCACACACTTTAAATCTCTCCATTTCTCGTTCAATCTGCTTACGTGCATCCATAAGAGCCTATCCTCATAAAATGCATTACCCATGTCAACCACCAGTTGCAGCAAATCTTAAAAATATGCGTTTACCAGCAATATTTATCATCAAATAAAGCCCAATTTAAGAAATTATGCAGTATGCACCTTAAATAAAATAATCATCAAATAAAGTTATCACATTTTATTTATTCTTTGTGAGAGAAGAGGAGTACTTTGCCAAATGGTTTTACAAGTTTTTCAAGGTTGAATATGTTCAGTAAATGAGAGTGAGAATTAGCCTGAATACAAATTGAGGTTTCATTATTTTACCTTCTTATCCTTTATCTCGCTTGATTGGATCCATGTCTTGATCTGATCTCTATACCTCTGAAGCTTCTTTATTTCCTTCTTCAGATCAGCCTCAAATTTCTCCTTCTGGTTCGCATTTTCTGTATCATAAACCTATTCACAAAAATAAAAAAAATACTTACAATGTGAACAAAAATAAAAAATCGTTAGTAATTGGAGAGCTACACATAGTGGAATTGAATAAGACCTTGTTCCAGATACTATCAAAGACATCGACTCCTTCTTGGACCTTCTTGAGGACTCGATCGATCTCGCCTTGAAGTTTCCGACTAGCACCCATAGTGGAATAAGTAAAGGCTCAAGCATTCAACGATTAAAGTAGAATTTCGCTCTTGTTCTTCTTTTAGGGTTTTTCTTTTACGGAGGTCAGAATCGGAGAAAGAAAAGGATAGTGAACTCGATGAACAAGATTTCTTTTTTTAGTTATTTACTTATTTTCCATTCGACGAAAATTCAGGTTTAGACTTACCACAATTTCGTAATTACAAATATAACCCTGATCTATTATATATTTATGTATGTGCATCCGGTGCATCGTTGTCGAAGGAAGAATTGCAGCTCAGAGGTGGGCTCCATTTTTATAGAGCATGTCTTTTGGGCTGTTTAGCGTGGGAAACTGGACCAGAGTCCAATAACAAGAGCAGCTGATCAAGGTTCTAAGAACCTTAGACTAATTTAATCAGGCCCAACGAAATATGAGTCTAGATCGAGTCTAGACAATATCATGACTCCTGAGGTATAATATATGCAACCCATTTTCTTTTTTCTTTTTCTTTTTTTCGTTTATGTTTTTGTACCAACTGGAATTTAATTCGGACAAGGGTTAGATAACCTCCGTTTTATGATATTTATCACCTAGGCCATATCTCATAAGTAGATTTTAATAATGTACTTTCGAATCAAGTTTATGCTTTTCTATTTCCATTGTTATTTTTTGTTTCTTCTTTTTCTCTTCTTCTTTTTCTTTTGCAAGAAAATTTGGAAATGGGACCACATCTATACCAGCCTCCTATTTAAATTACAAATGAATATATCCTTCCTCAGTAAAATAAGAGTTATGGATTGTACTATTGGGAACTCATATATGAAGATGTCAAGATGAAAAAAAGACATTTTCCATAAATCATAAACTATAGGTTGAAAATTGTTGTTGTGGGTCAAACAATGTACATTTTCAGATTGTAATATTGTAATATTGTCGCCACCGCTGCATGGGGCAGATCAGAGGCGGAGCTACATTCAAGGAATGGGGGTCAATTGACCTCCATTTATTTTGAAATTTTTTGTACTTATACACAATTTTCTATATAGTACAGCGTAAAATGCTATAGATACGGTAATATTGATCCTCATTCGTAGCATGAAAATTTTATATGACTGACCCTCATTCATGTTTGACCCTCATAACTTAAAAGTCTGACTCCGTCTCTGGAGCAGATGGTAAAGACATTAGTCCTCCTACGGAAGGACATGGGTTTGATTTTTTATGGGGCAGAATTGGGGTGTGGTGTGCATGTTTATGGGCTATTCTTAAAAAAAAAAAAAAGACCAATACTGTCACACATTAGTAGTCAGGAACTGATTGAGGGGATCTATCGAACACAAGAAGAAAGTTCACAGGGTCTTTTACCATAAAGATGTTCAATAGCCGTTGGCAGAAAACTGGTGAACCATTTTCAGACTTTCTTTATTGGCCAAAAAACTGATGAGCCATTTTCAGACTTTATTTTTTTATTTTTCTTGTGTGCGTGTGAAGGTTGGGTCACGTTGTATCAGAGGCGGATGTAGTAAGGTAGTATGGAGGTCAATTGACCTCCATTTTTTTAAAAAAAAATTGTATTAATGTATAATTTTGTATATAATTTATAGTAAAATGTGATGAAATAGTAAAATTGATCCTCATTCTCCGTATGAAAAATTTATATGATTGACCTCATAGTTTGAAAGTCTGGCTCCGCCCCTGATTGTATCTGATTGTTTTTTTTTTTCTTTTCGGCATAATGCATGGAACTATTAAATAACAATGGATGTTTCGGTTTCTTTTTTGGTTATTTATGCCCTCCTATTTATTTAGCTAATTATTTGTAGAGGCTTAAGCGTTAGGAATATGAATAAAACTTGAAGATTGAGAAATTTTATTTGTACCCTTTAATCAAAGATTTACAAGTCGGGTCATTTTTAGTTTTATTATTTATTATTTTCTTAAATTCAACAATTTCTCCAGCTCACAGTATGAACAAATTCAGATTTGATGTTTGAGCTTAATTATCTTGATCATGTTTGGTTGTGAAGTAATTTTTTTTACTCCACACTCTTCATGTGAATTAACTTACAATATATGTATGGCCCACTTTCATAGACAAATGTTCATTTCTCAACATCTTACTCTTCTAGATAGATTAATTTAAGTAATAGCTTATGCCATCAAACAAGGTGTAATTAAGATATGAAGAGTAAAACAGAGTAAATAATTTAATTCTCTAGATATTGGAGTTTTATCTCTTACTTTCTCTAGATTTCTCGTCAAGCTTTGGAAACTAGCAGTTCATGAGATGTGGGATTTCAATTTTGGATTTCCCGTGAAGCAAAAAAATATTTTGCTTCTCGTGTTTCATTCCATTGTCTTAATTTGTTTTTCCATTTTTTGGGTAATTTGGTTGGGAGTGGAGAGGGTGGGCTCTGATTCCTGTAATCATTCAGATTTGTAGAATTGATTGTTTTACCATTGCATGCAGTTTAGTGAAAGCAACTTTGATGATACACTACAATACACCTCAAACAAGAGATTCCGGATTTGTATGGAACATTGTACACAGGGGCGGATCCACCTTAGAAATATTATAGAAATTTGTACGTTCGGACTGACTTTGCTCCTTTTTGAAATTTTATTTGCCCCCCCCCCCCCCCCCTCCTAGTATTTTGGTTTCACAATCATGGAGGGCATGTCGTGGTCGAATGACAAAGAAGGTGTGGGGAGTTTTTCTTTTCTTTTCTACATGTTGGATTCTGTGGAGAGAAAGAAACATAAAAAAATTTGAAGGTAGGAACCTGGAGTCAAGAGGGCGACACATCGTGCCTGGAATGAGCCATTTTTATGGATACGAAATTGTTGATGTTTTGAGGTTATGAGACTTTATTGTATTTCTTTTGTTTCTTGATGTACATGCTGATTGATAGCCACTATTAGTTTTTAAAAAAAAAATTAATGTTAAATTTAGGATTAAAATTATGATAAATTTCTTGAATTCTGATTGGTAATAGAATTAGAATTTAAAGCATTGAAAATTAGAAGTCAGAGGATAGAAAATTAGAAATTAGAGCATTGTTTTTTATCTAGACTCGATTAACTATTTAAATCTGATTTGCTATTTTTTGTCTCCTGACGAAAATTTTGAATCCATCCCTGATTATATATTTATATCTATTAATGTTGATCTTGACTGGGATGTTAAATGCCCAAAGAAATTTGTACGTTCGAACTGACTTTGCTCCTTTCTGAAATTTTATTTGCCCCCATTTAGTATTTTGGTTTCACAATCAAGGAGGGCATGTCGTGGTCGAGTGACAAAGAAGGTGTGGGGAGTTTTTTTTTCTTTTTTCTTTTCTGCATGTTGGATTCTGTGGAAAGAAAGAAACATCAAAAATTTTGAAGGTAGGAACCTGGAGTCAAGAGGGCGACACATCGTGCCTGGAATGAGCCACTTTTATGGATGCAAAATTGTTGATGTTTTGATGTTTTGAGGTTATGAGACTTTATTGCCGAAATTTTTATTTTTAACATTTTAATAAAATTCATTAATAAATTAACCATCGTTTTCGGTCAATTTCAAATCTAACACGGCCGCAGAATGCCGGAGCGGACCCATATGGGGGAGGCCGCAGAATGCCGGAGCGGACCCCCATATGGGTCCGCAGAATGCCGAAGCGGCCCCAGGGCCGCATAATGCCGGAGCGGACCCTGGTCTTTATATCCCGAAAATGACAGGAACATTTCATTCCACACTCTCACACCTTCTCTCTCCTGAGTTAGCTCTGATCTGTAAGTTTTTTCTCTCTTCTTTTAAATTTTTTATTTTTATTTCAGTAGATTAAAAATTTAATTAGAATAATTAATTTAGCAATAATTTAATTAGAATAATTAATTTAAATTAATTAATTTAGTTAATTTTTAATTGTAGGTTTCTTCTGTATTGAATTGGAAAATGGCTCTTATGGTATCCATCTACACTGGTGGGGATGTATTAACAGGTCCTAATGGGGTTTACTACAGTATTGGACCCGTTACTGTGATCCCGGTATTGCCAGGTACAGATTATTTGGGACTTAAATCAAGTATATGTGGGAATTTGGGGTTGGATCAGGGTCAGTATGACCTTAAAATTGATGCCAAAATTAGCATGCCGACTAGTTCGGCACAAACCTGGTTCCAACTATTTCCAATTCAGAATGAGGGAGTGTGGCAGGTATTGTATAACCAAACCATGAGTTTTTCTGGGGGTGCATACAAGATAATTGACCTATATGTGGAGGTTACCAGAGCCCGGCGTTCGAACCCAGTTCAGAGGTTAATCCAGGGTCGTAGTCGGGGTAACTCATCCGGCTCTAGTCCATCCCCTGTCCAAATTGACCAACCGTCCAGTAGTCGGGCCCCAGTTCAGAGGGACCGACCCTCCCGTCGGGCCCCATCCCAGACTGACCAGCCTTCATCTAGTCGGACCGCTCATTGGGGTCAAACTTGTGATCCGGATGAATCTGATGAAGAAGTGGATCCGGAAATACTAGAGGCAGAGGAAAATTGGGGTCATATTGATCCTGAGGGTATGAGCGATTATTCTGACCAAGAAGATACCGGGCCTGTGCTCGGACTATCAAGGAAATTCAAGATGGATAGCGGGTTTCAGATAATGGATCGCGGGGTTCAGCACCCGATTCATGCTTTCAACGACACATCAGGGTTTATGGAAGCCAATTCGGGTTTGTTTGGAAGTAGAGCAGATTTTGAGAATGAATTGTCCGAGGGACAAACATATGACTCAAAGGAGGACATGAAGAGCGCAATTGCCAGGTTTCACATCCTTTGCAACAAAGAGTTAATACCTACGCACAGTGACCGCACAAGAATGAGGTTCAAGTGCAATGACAGTTACTGTGGGTGGTACATACTCGCAAGGGCCACCGGTTATGGAACACAATGGCGTGTCTCTAAATGCCCAACACAACATTCATGCCACGCGGATGCGACAAGAACAGATCACGCCCAGTTGTCAGCTGCTATGGTTGCCGAGTGTATATCCGCTCACATGAGGAACGATGTCGACCTGAGTATTCAGGCTGTCCGAATTGCTGTTGCTGAAAGGTACAACGGTCAGATACCGGCGTACAACAAACTATGGCGTGGCCGTGAGTTGGCAATAGCCCGTCAATTTGGCAGTTGGGAGGGGTCATACGCTCTTGTAGTTCCATTGTTGGAGGCAATGAAAAGAAGCAACCCAGGTACTACATTGTTCCTTCAATTTTTACGTTATTTCATTATCAATCAAAAATTGAACTTATTTTTTTTAATTTTTTGACAGAAACATTGTTTGAGGTGACCTCATATCCCACTGGTGAACCTGGACCATGGAGGTATTTTCATAGGGCGGCTTGGGCATTTGGACCGTGCATAGCTGCTTTTCAACATATCAGACCGGTCATCGCAGTTGATGCATGTTTCCTGTCAGGCCGGTATAAAGGTAACTAATTTGGTTGTTTTCACTTTATTTATTTTAGTTGATTTCGGCTCTTACAAAATGAGTTTTAACCATAGGCAAGCTGTTGATTGCAACCGGGTACGATGCTGAAAATCAGCTCCTCCCGTTGGCTTTTTCACTGGTAGAATCAGAGAGTTATGACGATTGTGCGTGGTTCATGAAATGGTTGCGCCGTAATGTAATCCGCTCCAGATTCATGTGTGTCATCACTGATAGGGGAAAGGGTATCAAGAAGGTGTTCAGACAAGATGATATGGGGTGGAACGAGGAGGATGAGGATCAATGTGTTCACCGTCTTTGTGCTACTCACATAGCCGAGAACATGAAGAAGAACGGTTGCAGTGATAAGGCAATCCGTTTTTTTAGAATATGTGTGGCTAAGAGGAAGATGAGGAGGTACGAGCAAGGAATGCAAGCAATGGGGCAGGCATGTGACATTGCCCTCAATTGGCTGGACGGTGTGGGTAAGTATTTGGATCAAGATGAGAACGAGTGCCCCAAACCATGGAAGATATTCCAAGCACTGGACGGTGGTTACCGTTGGGGCATCATGACTACAAACGGGTCCGAGTCGCTTAATAAGGTCTTCAAGTCCTCTCGTAGGCTACCGGTTGCAGCAATAATTGAAGACACATTTTACAAATGTATGACATGGTTTGCGCAAAGGAGGGCCAAAGCGGAATGGGAAGTCAGTCAAGGTCAGCAATTCTCGTGTCGTGTGCATAAGGTACTTTTATTTGTAGTTATTT